>CM046448.1:11309994-11782494 GCA_025506515.1 Flaveria trinervia
CGTTTAACCCATTTAGGTTCATAATTTACTATTCATTCAATTCATAACACCAACTTGAATTATTCAGCGTAACATTCATTTAAGAACCATGTGATATTTCGAGTGAGTATTTGGATAGATTCATACTAAGTCAACAAAATATTACAAACAACTTACTAACAACTTTAACATGTTAGACTGAAATGGCCCAAAAAAAAAAATAATGAAACCAGAGTGACCAGAATATATCTGAAATTAATAGATGAAAGCTGTAAAATGAGCCAAATCACATGACAAAAATAACAATTAACTCTATATAAATTTTATTATAATTAGATTTTTTTGGTTTATGATTCTTGTTTTTTTATTTCACAAAAGTTAAATAATTAACATATTAAAAATAAAATAAATTAATATTATATTAAAGTATTAATAATTTTTAAAGAAACAATAAAAAATTATTATCTATAGTTACTTTGTTTAAAAAAAAGTTTTGTTATCTGTTAGAATTTCATCTGTAAAATTTTTTTACATTAAGATTAAAGTTAATTAAATTGATAGTTCTTTGATGAAGTTATTTGGTAGCCTATCATAAATCAAATTACCTATAACCAAACTTTTGACATAACAGGCAGATACTCATCTAGTAATCTATGTTTTTTTTTACCATCTTCGACTTCAAATTAGCCAAGAGTGTATTCATCTGAAAATGAATTTGTTCATGTTCAAAAATCTAATTTAGCCAAAGTTTTTGGTAACGTCACAGCTCCAGATGTGTGCGCTGAATATAGCTGATGACAATAATAGTATCAACCAAATCATATATGTGTCTATATATATATATATATATGTATGTGTGACACTTGTAATATAATTAACCTTAAATACCTACAAGACTATTTATAATTAATGTATGTAGTAGAGATTGTAAGCATATTTTACATAATCTAATAAATACCATATATATGGATGTAGCCGCACATTATAGCATAACTGTAAATGCAAACTCCAAATGGACCCGATCCGATCGAACTTCAGTTTACCAAAAGATCTCCATTGATTTTGGCTTACACACAATCAAACAACACAAGTTAATATTACAGAAAGTAAATTCTCTTGTAATAACACTTTGCATGAAAAAAGTAACCAGAATAAGTATGTAATAGATAAAAGGTTGAGATATAAAGAGTTTAGGGAGTATTAATGCATGGAGAAATCGATCCCCTTTTCCTTGTATTTATAGTATTCTATGATATTTGTGTCGATATCATGTTATATTGATGCTAGTGGTTTCAAAAGAGTTTGTTACACTATTGGGTCCTACCCGTCATGTATCCCTTTGGATGTAACACACCTGAAATTTTTACTTTGGGTCAGGTGTTATTTGTAGTTTTGTGGGTCGGGTCCGGGTCCAAGTCATAATTTGGTATCTTACATCTACAACACCTAAATCACTCATCAGAAAAGACATTTTATTTAACCAAAACAAACATTCATAAAAGGGCACCTAGTAATGTGGAGAAGCAAAAAAGCAAACTGTTTAGTTATTATCAAGTACTGAGGTTGAATTTTAAGGTATTGTTAAAAGTTGAGCTTCATGGACAAAGAAGTTAACGATAGAGAGGATTTCCACGATGTGAAGCATTCAAGTGGTTGTATCACATATTATTTGATTTCTATAAACCAAAATATATACTAACAGTTTTACAAAGGAACAAAATGTCAATTAAACTTTATAAAATCCTATTTTATAATGTCCATGTCAATTAATATTTGTTCAGCGTACTCTCATGAGTTAAAATCATATCAGCATGTCGAGTATTATTAATTAAAAAATATCATAAAACTTTACAAAAACCTATTTTATAATACACTCGTATTAAATGAAAAAGTTAATATCGGTTTTCGTCCTTGTATTTTAAATTAATCGTCTTCACATATTTTGTCTCAATGGCTGAGTCTTCAAAATTTTTAAATATTTTTGTCCTTTTTTAGTAACAGCGTTAACATTTTCTGTTAAATTTTTTTAAAAAAGCAAAATACCCTTAGAGCTGAAATGATAATTACAAACTTTGTGTTTCTTTTTTTAAATCAAACCACCACCATCAAATCTAATTTTAGGAGATGATGCATACACAAGGATGTTGATGAAGGTTTCAGATCTAATTTCAAGGAAATTTAAACAGGCGATTGTAGGTGGTTTTGGTGGTGGTCGGCGCAGTGGTGATAGTCTGTGGTTGCACAGGGGTGGGTGATGTCAGAAGTTGTGTTGCGACAATGATGGTGTGGGAGAGGTGTAGTGGTGGCGGTAGTAGCGGCGTGACGTGGGTGTGGTTATGACAGCGGTGGTACGACGGAGGTGCAGTAGGGGCAATAGCTGTGTTGTGGTGGATGTGCGGTGGCGGACAGAGATGGTGTAGGTTAGGGTTTGGGTAACACCACCACTGTACCTTGGCGAATCGTGATATTTTAGGGTTGTCAGAGGTTGGCCGGAACCTTACCGAAAAACCTTTAAGGTCAAGCCGTCACGAGTTAGAGAACACCACCACCACCATTAGGCTCAGGGAAGCAAGAGCTACATAGTAGAGTATAGCACTCGTCGGAACCCTCTTGTGCGCCATCACCGCCGGTCACCATTGCATCACCACCGTCTTCTACCTACCACCATCGACGGAAGGGATGTGGTCGCCCCCACCAGCCCCATCTCTCTCTCTGTCTCTTTAAACTTTTCTTTCTCTCTCTAAGTTTGTGTTTTTTTCATGGAGGGTTATTTTTGTCATTTAACATACACTTAACACTCATCTAACATAAAATATTAATAGCGTTGGTAAAATGGACCGAAACAGAAACGATTTTGAAAACATAGGTCAATAATAAAAACAAAATAAACGTTAGTAATCAAGTTGAGACAATCTACAAAACGCAGGAATAAAAACCAAGATTAACTCTAAACTAAAAATGTTTAACCTGCAAAAGTTTAAATCATATACATACTTTCAGTTGTTTCTTTCAAGTATTATTTATTAAAATTAAGATACCTTTGAAAAATCTTGAATGAATTAAACTACAAAGTGACTTGTGATTTTAATCCCTATAGTTTTATATTAATTTGTTAGTTTCATTGAAAAATATCTTTTTTTCTGTATCCGGCTCCTAAAAGTTTTAAAAAACTACCATTTTCATTCAAAAAGATAAAGTTTCAATTGCACATGTTGAGTATAGTACTAATTTTTAAATGTGATCGCAAAAAACTACAATTCAAACTAAATTATATAAACCCTAAAACGAGAGGACACATGACAAAATGTTTAAAACTAGAACCCAAATTAAATATTACAAAAAAGGTTCAATTGCACATGTTGAGTATGGTACTAATTTTTAAACTCACTTTCTATTCAAAGACACCTTCCGGTACTTTCACTATATAACTGACCCTCGGGAGACACCTTAAACCATCCCACTTACAAATCAACCCAATGGCTTCTCTCTCATTCACCACCAACATTTCCACCACCATCACCCCAAAGTCACCCTTATTCTCCAAAACCCACACCCAACGCTTCAAAGTCTCATGCACCAACTCTTCAAATGACCCTAATAACCAAATAAACTCACTCAACATGCAAAATGTAGACAGGAGAAACCTGCTCCTCGGGCTCGGTGGCCTCTACGCTGCCGCCAACCTGACCAACGTGGGGTCGGCGTCAGCGTACCCAATCACTGCGCCCGATAACATTTCCGACTGCATTTTAGCGCAAGAGAACATACCGGACCTCAGCTTCACCGTAAGAGGCGTAACGTGCTGCCCTCCGCCTTCAACCGCTCGCCCAAAACCTTACGTCTTGCCGGAGTTCACCGAGCTTCGTATCCGGCCCGCAGCACAGCGGCTCACGCCCGAGTACGTTGAGAAGTATAAAGCGGCTATTCAAGCCATGAAAGAGCTTCCTGATGACCATCCACATAGCTGGAAGCAACAAGGGAAGATCCATTGTGCTTATTGCAATGGTGCTTATAACCAAGAAATGAATGGTCATCCCGAGCTAAAGCTTCAGGTTCATGACTCATCACTCTTCTTTCCATTCCACCGGTGGTATCTGTACTTCTACGAGAGGATATTGGGTAAGTTGATCAAAGATCCGACTTTCGCTTTACCGTACTGGAACTGGGATAATCCCAGCGGAATGATGTTTCCAGCGATGTTCGAGGGCACCGGCCACGACGGGAAACAGAAGTCGAACCAGATATTCGACCCGTTTCGTAACGACTTACACTTCCCTCCGGCTATCATTGATCTCCAGTTTAGAAATGTGGAAAGTGGGCTTAACTGTGTAGACCAGATAAGCACTAATCTGTCGACGATGTACGGGGAGATGGTCACGAGTGCTAGAAATGTCGACGCCTTCTTCGGTACGAATCCCGACCCCGTGAATGCTAGTAGACCGGGGACAGTAGAGAAGGGTTCGCACACCGCGGTGCACATGTGGGTCGGTAACCCTCGGATGCCCAACAACGAGGACATGGGTAACTTTTACTCCGCGGGGTATGACCCCGCGTTTTACGTCCATCATTCGAACGTCGATCGCATGTGGAAGCTTTGGAACGATTTGAACCCTTATTACGACCATTACCCGAATAACGACGATTGGTTAAAAGCGTCCTACGTGTTTTACGATGAAAACGAGGAGCTCGTACGTGTCTACAACAAAGATTGTGTAGACATACACAAAATGGGGTACGATTTCGAAATATCGAGGATTCCGTGGATCCAGAGCCGCCCGATGCCTCGGTTGAAGGGGTCGAACATTGCGGCTAAGTCGTATGGAGTCGTGAAGAAGGTGGAGGAGATTAAGTTCCCGTTGAAGCTAAACGAGATAGTGAAGGTACTCGTGAAGCGTCCGGCTACAAAGAGGGACGAGAAAGCTAAGAAGAAAGATACCGAGATGTTGTTTTTGAATGGGATAAAATACAATGGTCAGCAGTTTTTCAAGTTTGACGTGTTGGTGGATGACGTTGATGACGGTGTCGAGACGACCGCAGCTTCTAGCGAGTTCGCGGGGACGTTCGCGCAGGTGCCGCATGGGGGAGGTGAGATGTTAATGACGAGTGGGGCGGCGTTTGGGATAACCGAGCTTTTGGAGGACATTGAGGCGGAGGATGATGACTATGTTTTGGTTACGTTAGTGCCGAGGGCTGGGGCGGATGATGCGAGTGTTTCCGAGATCAAGATTGAGTTGGTGCCCGCGGCTTAATGATAATAATAACATTCGTCGATGTAACTGTTTGTTTAATTTTCATTTGCATGCATGCGTGGTTAAGTTGTACGTGTTTAGGTTCGGTGTCTTTACGTTAGAATAAATGCTTCGGTTGTTGAGTTGTACGGGTCTAGGTTTGGTGTCTTTACGTTAGAATAAATGTTTCGGTTGTTGTTGGGTGATAATAATTTGGTTTCGAGTTTCTACTTTGTAGGTGTGGAGTTGACCAGCAATCCAGTATGCATGCTAGCTTGTGGTCTGTATGTCACGTGTTTTGCTAGCTTTTGAATGTGATTTAATAAGCTTGATGACTAAGTTTATTTGTTTTCGGTTCTAGCTTTCATAAGTTTATTTTTTTTCCCACCCAGAAATACGATTTCGATTATAGTCAATCGTATCTACTCAAACTTAAATAAATAAAGTTTCAATCTTTTTTCTTTTACTAATTTGTATTTTAACAAATTAAGTCTCATTAAAATATTTTAATATTGTATTAAATATATATTTCTTAAAGAAACTTTTTTTAAAATCAAGTTTTTTTAAAAATTGTAAAATTATTACGGTAAAGACATGTGAACAATCGTTGGCAAAACCTAGGTGAAAGTGATATGAACATACTACAAAATAAACATACGACTAATGGTTATTTTGTTTTATTAGTATAGATACATCATTATTTGTTGTGGAGTTAACTCAGATCGTATAATTTTAAGATTCTAAATTTTTAGGTTCAATTCTAAGCAACGGTACAACTAAAAGGTTTATGCACTTCTAAGAATAAAAAACTCTTTCAAAAATACCAGTCTCAAGTCATATAACATTATAAATTAGAAATTAATATATTTTAAAAGTAAGAGTGAATGAATGTATCAATCACTATAAAAAAATTATCAACTTAATAACTTGAATATTTTCAACTCATCTAATGCTAAAAAGTAAGAAATCCAACGGCCCACACACATGCATGTCCCTATTTAGGTATGTAAAGTGTACGAAATTAAAGATTCAGCATGTGACATTTTTCTAAAAGGATAGTTGTCTTAGGTTTTAACTCAAAGGTTTTAGTTGTAATGAGATGGATATACCATTATAATTATGATTTTACCAATTTCTGAAGATTTATTGTAAAGTTACGCATATAAATAAATTTTTTTATAGTTTTACATTACTCTTGAAAAAATATTATGTTACGTTTAAGTATTTTTAAACTCATCACTTCATAGAAACTTTTAAAATTTCTAAAATATAATCTTAAATTTTATAAAAAACATTACATTTTATAAAAACATAAATAATTAATAAGATTAAAATGCTCAATAATCCAATACAATAACAATTAACAAGCCCAAAATAAAAATAAACCTAAAAATATAAACACCTTAAAAAACCCAACTAATTAATCCAAATATCCATAAACCAATCAAACATAAAACTTAAAATAAGAAAAACCATCCATCGCTCTATGCCCCCATCAACCTTTCGTCCCTTCCCATCAACCCCATGTCTCAGCTTCGATTGTCCGGTCGACCATCGCCGAACTACCGCCTGCTGCGACAGCCCTCGTCACCAACCACATATGATCTTTCATCAATTCACCACCCACTTCAAGGTAACATTTCTAGTTTTTTCTTTATTACACTATGAAATTAAGAATTTAGAATTTACGTTGTTCAATTTCTAGTATTTAAGTCTTATTTGTTATAAAAGTTAATGGTTATATGGTTTAATTTATAAATTTGGGGTTCGTGTAATTAGATATATCAAGGGATTGAAAAGATGAATTAGAGATTTGATATTGAAATTATGTATTTGAATTATGTTATTTTTATGTGAAATTTGTAATCTTATTATGTTATTTGTTATAAAATTAGGGATTTGAAAAATAAAAAAAAACAAGTTATAATTAACAATTTTTTGAAAAAATTCAAGAGTAGGATATTGATTCTAATAATAATGGTGATATTGGGTCAACAACTCATTCGCGTTCAATTTCTTCGAGTTCTTTCGATCCCAAATAAATTTGATTTGAATGATCTTGTTTTGGATACCATCGTTAATATAAATGTACGCTAAATTTTTTTTACGTTATCCTTAAACAATCTTTCTAGATTCACCGTTGGTTGTAACAATTTAATATAAATGGTTGTAACGGTTTAGAATTACCATTTTAATTAAAGATTTAGTCTTTTAACCGCTTTAGACCAAATATGGTGCATCAACTTATGATATGTTATAATACAATAATATGCAATAAACAATTTAAGAAGATAAATTCCTTAATTTTATGCTATATATTTTTTAAATAAATTAATGAAGAATATAGATGTTATTGAAGATTAGAAAATGTCAACTTTATTTTTAAAAATCTAATCTTTAAACCATTAGTTGATAATAATCCATAATGTCAATTTAACATAAGACTCTTTTAGCTTTCATTTTAGTTGTCAATGGTGATTGTAGTATCATAATCATTATATATTTAATTTTGATTTGTACTTCATTTCCACCGGACATTTCACTTCTAAAAGTTTCTTTTTATTTGTTTGTTTATAAGTTTCAGTGTGATTGAATTGGAGTTAAAATTTAATACTTGATGATTCTGCTGATGGGTTGAATTCGATGTTGAAAATAAAAATTAAAAGGGAAATTTGTTAAACTACTAGCGTTGATTATTATAAACAACTAAAAATCAACCCCGCGCGTTGCGACGGTTATTTTTTGAGTTTAGCCGAATAATATCAGATGTTTTTGCATCTTAATGTTGAAGAGCCATCCAAAACCTCAATTCCAGTTTATCTTTCCAAACCTTCTGTTTGGGCAAGAAAGTTTAGCAGAAAAGTTAATCTACTAAAATAACTTTAAAAGTTAAAATGATTATTCATTTAGATGTGTTGTTTAAAAAGCAAGATATACCAACAAAATAAACCAATCAAATTAGTTTTTATAGCTTTAAATTAACCATTTTAAAATTGTTGCATGGGAGGCCAAGTATAGCAGCAAAATTGATCAACTAAATCAATTCTTAGCGCTTTAAATTACCACTCTAAACCTGTTGTTTGGGTAGTAACTACAATAGCAGTATTATATATCATCATATCATCATCTACTTTTTTTCATTTTAACCTTTTGTGTTAAACCTAATACTTTTAAATATTTTACAAATTAATCTCATATATATATATATATATATATATATATATATATATATATATATGTATATATATATATATATATTATATATATATATATAAAAGTTAGGTTCATTATAGGAATAGCTTTATTTTCAGAACTAACAGAGCAATGATAACCATTGATTAGGTTGATCAATGGTTATGATTAAATAGAGTATAAGATGTAATTAAGGATCTAATTATTTAGATAAAAATTAAGAAAAAAACATATTAGTAAAATAATAAGGTTTCTCTCTCAAATTAGAATTAAATTAATTCATATTCTCTTTCCCCTCTCGTCTCTTTAACTATTATGAATTTATACTTGCGTAACTTTTATCTATTAACATATATAGGAAAATTTATTATTTCTTATATACCATATACATATGGAAAAATTTCCCTTTTTTAGTTTCATAATATTTACAATCATGTAATTTTTATATTATTTACATATGCAAATGTTCAAATTCATTATACATATTTTAAGCTAATAGTTATTTACATATGTGTCACATCCCGATGGAAGCGTGAGATGATTATTTGGCTGTGACTTGTTTGTACAGATCTCATTGATTAACAGAGTTTCAGATAGCACAACAACATATATTAAACATAACAAAACATACTTCATAAGATAATAATAAGGTTAGGATTACATTAAATCATGATAGTCAAAATTTGATCTAATTATAATCCTATTACAACATATTTTCTAACTGCTACATCTTCAGTAACGGTGAAAATGAGCGTCCACCGATATACTGAAATCATACATATTCACAGTTAGATTTACACAAACTTTCCCCATAACTTCTCCCCAGCCGTTATACACATTAAAAGAGAACATTAAGCTGTTAGACATGATGAATTCCTGAAAAAAGCATACTCAAAATAGTCAACATTTGTTGGTGAGTTCATAGGTTTATCTTACATAAAATATTATTGATGCATCAAATACAACCAAACCTTACTTAATAATCAGATCAACCATACTGTCATAACATAATTCATAAATCAGATAATATAGCATCACAACACTCATCTTGTTGGTGCAGAAAATTATTTTCTAAGTAGCGCTACCTATATTATCCAACGGTTCCATATCCGAATTAATGGTTGTAACATAAATGACAGTACATCTCCAAAATTGCATCAATCATAAAATCAATAGTATGCTTTTTCCCCCAAAAGTTTATAAAAATAAAAATGAGGCTATGAATCTCATCTTTACTCCAAGAGTGAACCTATAAACAAAAATATTTATAGTTTAGAAAATACAAATATTTTCTTCAAAATTTTCAGTACCTCATATATTATGAAAATTGCATAATAAATGGGTCTAAACATCAGACATAGCATACTAAAATTTCATATTTTTTTTGTTTTCATTTTATTTTCTATAATTTTTGTAATATTCCAATAAATTGTTAAAAATACGTTCTGGTTTCTAAAAATTTCCAAATTTGATCAAAATATTTGGAACAATATTTATAACTCTTCTAAATTTTCCCAAATCTTAAAGCATAGCAGAGTCAATTTTTATGATTTTCATCATTTTACTAATATTTAGTAAAAATATCAGAATATGTTCAAAAATTCCTATTTTCGTACAGAATTTTTTTTCAGCTTTTCATATTTTCTGTAATTGTTTCATAATTTATCGCAAAGTTAAAGTATTTTTCGCGATTTTCATGTGACAGAAAATCTAAAAATTCTTAATTTATTCATAACTTCAAGTTAGATCATGAAACTTTTTCTATAAATCCTATAATTCATAGGGGTTAACATATAATTTTCTCAATCTCATTCCAGGTTCAGTTCGTCCTGCATAAATTTTTCCTTCAAATAATAAAGTAATTTATATAAATTACTTTATTCATAGGAATGACATCAAAATCTGCAGAACTATCATTCTTAATATTCTAAACATATTTTAAATGTTTGTTCTTACAATCATAGTCTATAACATAATAAACTAAATTTAACAAGTTGTACCTAAATTTTTAATCCTTTGTTGATAATTTTCTTTATATAACTTTAGATTATCAAGGTTTACTTTATTTATTTCAGATTCATGAAATCTCCTTACTGCTTTTTGAATAAATTTTACATGTTGGTAAGATTTTGTAAAGAACTTGTATGTTTAATCACAAGGGTTAGTCATTTGTGTTTGTTTAAACACATGTATAGTCTTTGTAATCTTAACTAGTTATGGTTTAGAGGATGAAATCTTGATTTTGACAGAAGGAGAGGGTGAAGATAGCTGATGTTGGCTTCTTCTTCGATTATCCAACTTGTGTGGGTGTCTTGAACTTTCAAAGTTGTGATCTTCTTGCAAAGGTTGGTTTGGAAGGTGATGATGTTTGATTGTGGTGATGTTATAATGGTGACTGTGAAGGATGATGTTGATGGTGTTCGGTTGAGAGCTGAAGGAGTGGTGTTTGTGGTGGTGACCGAGAGGTGGTGGTGTGAAGGTGAGGAATGGAGGTGAAGATGTTTGTGATGTTCGGTTATGGTGGTGGTGTTCGGAAGTGATAACCGGGAGAACAAGATGAAGGATTGTGGTGTTAGCCGAGAGTTTGAGAGAGTAGGGTGGTGGTGTGCGGTTTGGTGAAATGACCGATGGGTGGTCTTTATGGAATCTCGGCCGATGCCATAAATGGCACTAATCATGAAGCCCCTCATAGCTTGAATGAGTAAGCTAATCATAGGATCAATAGGTGTCATGCAAGGAAGCAAGTTTGGTGTCAAGTGTTGCTAGGTGTCGAGCAAATGAGCCATTGAGTCATCAAGTAATCATTACAAACTTAATCAATACTTAGGGTGTTTAATCGGGTTGCTTAATTCCCTAATAAACCGAGACTTAAGTGCTTAAGTTTGAGGTTTAAGTGTATGAGGTTTTATTTTGATGTAAGTTCTTTTGATGTTAACTTGTATTGTGGTGTTTGATTGAGTTGTGTTTTTGTATCATTTAATAAATGATTTGATGTTACAAAGTTGCAACATTTAGTTACATATTGTTTGGTATTTAAAATTTATGAGTTTGGATACATGCATACGTAAAAGGTTGTGCATGCATGCGATGCGCAACACATATATTCACATAAACATATAATACACGTATGTATTTAATCAAAAGATGGCACATGCATATAATAATTCATAACTTATATATATATATATATTAACTTTATTCATAAACTAATTTTGCCTAACCCTATTTTTAGGGTCGTCACAATATGTGTAAAATATTTTTTCTTTTTTTTTCAAACCCATAGTTATACACTATTTTCATATATGTATATCTTCAAACGGACCAACTATTTACATATATGTAAAAATGTAAATGTTTTTCATACGTGTGCATCGACTATAGATTTTAACACATGTAAAAGTAATGCAATAAATGTCTATAGATGTGTAGATACTAAAAATGATTTTTACTCATATGTAAAAAACAAATAATAGATGTTTATAATTGTTTAGATACATTAAAAAGTTGTCCACCTATGTAAAAAACAATTGATGTTTATAAAATTGTAGATACCAAAAAATAGATATCGTACATTTACCTACATCTCAATTCTTCTACAGATATCCTAAAAAATAATTGATGTTTAGTTTAAATTAGTTTAATCGTACTTGCTTTTTTCAAATGACATCTCTATCAAATTGACCCGGTAGCAAATGACCATCAAATTGTTAGAGCGCCGGTGATATAATATTCAAATAATTTCTTTGCTTGATTTGATCGTGAAAGCAAACCCGGATTTCATGGTTTCAATTTTGCAGGCAGGTTAAAAATCAATAGAAGTCTATTGATTTTGAATATGATCCGGCAAATCATTGGTTTCATAAAAAAGTCATATATATTGAGTTTAGTTTTGTTTGGAATGTTCCATTAATTATGTACTTTATGAATTCCAAAATCCCTAATAAAGAATGAAACAAACTAGAGAGTTACACTCATTCAATTTGTCAATTTACATCTTTACCCTTTTATAAATAATAAAAAATAAATAAATTACATTATAATTAATGGTTGATAGTAGTTTTTGTGGTTCTCACGATCTTTAAAAGTTTTGAAAAGATCATGACCTTATCTATATATATATATATATATATATATATATATATATATTAACAAAAATATTTGACATTTAATCCTCAACAATTTTTTTTGTATTTTACAAAATATTAATACAAAAGAAACTCATAACAATAATAAATCCACCAATAATATATTTTAGGTGTTGTAGGATTATGAATTTATGATCATCATATCAGTACAATTAACAAATGAAGCTTAATGATAACGTGAGTATCTAGTTATTATAATAAACAAAAATTAAATTTCAATTGTTTGATTACTTTGAGAATAGAGAAAAGTAATTTCATATTTATTTAGGGGCGTGTTGTAGCAACACACCTAAAAGTATCCTTCTTACGGCCTGTAATTATTTAGGGGCGTGTTATAGCAACACCCCTGAAGATATCTGAACATCCTCCTTACGGCCCGTAAGGGCTCTTACGGCACGCAAGGCCTACTATACATCATATCAGTCATTCAATTATTTTATGGGCTGTGAATATTTTTACGACCACAATTTTCACGTCCCGTAATATGTTTTACGGGCCGTGAGGAATCAAGTTAACGGCGAGTGAAATGTTTCACGGGCCGTAATGTTTGTCGATTCTTTTTATTTTTTTGACGCGATGTAATATTCCTCGATTACGGTATAATTTTGTATTTATTACATTATTTGACGCGATATAATATTCCTCGATTTCTATGTAATTTTGTATTTATTACACTACTTGATACGATGCAATATTCATCAATAATTATTTGAGTCGACGTAATATTCTTTGTAAAACACAATATAAATCGTCAGATTTTAATTTATTTCATATCGAAAAATTAAACATTTGTATACATTTTATTAACGATGTCAATTTGTATTGGTTCCGATTCTAACTATTACCCCGTCGAGGGTTATAATTATTACGGTGACGAGGGTGGTAACTTTGGTGAACGGTACGGTGATAATGTTGGAAGTTTCGGCGGTAACTACGACGGTGATGAAGGCGGCAACGACGATGATGACGGCGACAATGGAGATGATAGTACGGTGATGGTTAAAAAAAGGGTTATATGACACAAATCAGGTTATTACGTAATTCATATGTTTTTAAGTTATTTGATAGTAAATAATTATTAAGTTTTGTTATTTGATAATAACAAATTATATTATTTAAAATTATTAGGTTTTTCCATCTCGTGAAGAATTGGTTGATTGGGTTAGTAATATAAGTCGTGAAAATGGATATGTTATTGTCACGAAAAGGTTGAAAAAAACATAAGTGGGTCGGTAGTTAAAATATGGTTAAAATGTGATCGCGGTGGAGTATATAAATGAGCACCCACTCTTAGAAACACTGCACACAAAAAAATTGTCAGTTTGAATTACAGGGAAAATACCAAATAAAAAAAGGTGGGTGGATCATAGTTGTTGTAGATGATTCTCATAATCATGAAGCCGATGAACACCTCGAGAGGTATGTATACGTAATGAGACTCACTGAAAAATAGATTTGTATGGTAAAGCAACTTACAGAGCAAAATATTAATCCTTTAAACATTTTAGGCACACCAAGTGAGCAAAATCCTAAAAACGTGTTAGCCTTAAGAACGATATATAATACCCGCACGAAAATAAAAAATTCTGGCAGAATCGGCAAAACTCCGATGCAGGTGTTTTTTACTATACTACAACAAAATAAATATATTTACACCCCTCACATATATGAAGCCACAAATACCGTAGACGGGATTTTTATACACCCCACATCTCACACTTTATTGCGGGCCTACCCGCATGTTTTGATGATAGACACAATGTATAAAACGAACATCTACAAAATGTCATTTATCCAAATGGTTGGTGTGACATCAACACTGAAATCGTTTTCTGTTTCTCATGCATTCATCGATTTTGAACGTCAGATTAATTTTAGATGTGTTTTAGAAAAATTAAAAGAAACTTTAGAGTAAAAGTGTATAGAACCTCATGTTATACTTATCGACAAAGATCTTGCTTTGATGAAAGCGTGTGTAAAGTATATCCAAATGCCATGAGACTACTTTGTAGATGACATATATCGGAAAATATTATTAAACATTGCAAGACGAGTTTTTCAAATGATGAATGGGGCACTTTTGAGCATTTGTGGGCGATATTAATTAATTTTGTCACGCCTGACATATTCGAGTACAATTTTGACCACTTTTATCGAAAATTGGTGCCAAAACATTCAAGTAAGTTCTATATTGTTATTGTTATTCTTACTAATATTATTTTTTATAATGTAAATAATATAATATTATTTTAATTAGAAGTTTTGATGTACCTGAAAAATAACTGGTTGGACCCTTATAAAGAAAGGTTTGTGACTACATGGATTGACAGAGATCGTAACTTCGATCAACACACGACGAACCGAGTGGAGAGCTAACATTCCTTGCTGAAAAGTTGCCTAAAAAACTAATAGCACTATGAATAGATTTATTCCATTTATCAATAATATTTTAGTTACACATAAGATCGATATCAAAGAAAATTTTACCAAAAGTAAAATCATGTTTATGGTTCAATTATAAAGTGCTTGAATACTTACGAGGTAAAGTTTTTATTGCGGCTTTGGATCTTTTGGTTACGAGATCAATAGAATTGATCATCTAATGACATCTAACACATCGTATGGGTGTCATCTTTCTATGAGTTGTGGTCTTTAATGTGCGTGTAGATTAAATCATTACTTTCAAACATGTAAAATATTTTGTGTAAGGCCCCGTTCCCGGGACGCTTACAGCTGGGTTCTCATCGCGCATAAAACATATAATTACATTAGTATTTAATAAATCGCAGCGGAAAACTAAAACAAACTTTCATTTTCATGTAAATGCTTTTGCAAACTAATACAACATTCATTACAAAAATTGTTTGTTCGCATTACAATGCAAAAACATTGATCAAAAGAATGCCATCCCAAAAAGGCTGAGTAGTCGCCCGTGCCATCCTCAGCAATCATTACCTGCCAACTGGAAACACATCAAAGTCAGCGTTGCTGAGTGAGTTCTAGTTTTATAAATAAAACATACTTTACTTTCATATAAAACCGTTCGTACTTTTACATGATCACACATCATACGTACACATAAATAATATCATTATTATCTTCCTCATTCGTTCATTCCTTCTTTCATTACCTTACTTGCGCATCGGACATCATCCCGAACCAATACCATGTGCTACACCCCGGTTAGTCGTAGCTACCGGGCCGAAGTCAACAAATGACAGCTAAACGTATGCCGCGGTACTAGGAGTAACCGTCAGTCTTAGCTACTGGGCCAAAGTCAACGAATGACAGCTAAACGTATGCCACAGTACTAGGGGTGAGCGGTAAAGGTCCTACATTTGGGGTCAATCACCAAGAGGGACCCCGTATCCGATGTGTGCAAGACGTTCATTCGTTCATCATGTTCCTCTTCCTTTATCTTTCACTTTACGTTACATAATACTTCGTTCATTCATCATAACAAGTAAAGCCACAGGAAAGATATTATACATCGCATAAGGAACATAAACATGCATCAACATCACATCATACAGGGCAACATCATACATACATAATGTACAACATCATCACCCTCATCATGCCCAACATGCTTCTAAGACCTCGATCGTCATCTTAAAAACTCTTATGGGAACCTTTACATCAACACTTACATCTGCACTTTCCCCCGAAAGTCAGAAGTTAATCTACACCTTCCTCGGGTTCAACAGCCCTATTCGAGCGTATGGACACCCCTCAGTCGCATGGCCTCCATGCGAATGAACATCATGCGATTGAACTAATACGGATGAACACCTATGCGAATGAACATCCAGTCGTGCGAATGGACAATGCGGATGAACACCTATGCGACTGGACCTTCAGTCGTGCGAATGGACCTTCAGTCGCATGACACCCACGCGACTGGCCCTCCAGTCGTGCGAATGAACCCCAATCGTGCGAATGGACCCCAGTCGCACCCTAATCGGCCGTATGGCCTCCATTCGGCCTCCAGTCGGTCGCCTAGCCCTAACTGGTGCAGAGTGCAGTTCAACCCGACTGCAGCCGAGGGTTTTCGGTCCCCAAACTCATCTAAACCCATTTTTAGCCTAAATCGACCATCCTAACCCTTAGGGATGCATACCATAACATCATTCAAGCACAACCAAGCGAGAAATCAAGTCACAATCGCGTCATACACATACACACACGCATACATACGGGTTTTCACCCAAAACGCGAAAAAAGTTTTCAGATGTATTCCAGCCCCAAAATCGTTTGAAAACAAGTAAAAGAGGGGTCCTAGAACTCACCTAATCGAGCACAATGACAAGAGCTTCGATTCGGCTTGCTTCACGACGATTTTTGCGACCCGAATCGACCCGAACCAACACTTTTTCTTCTTTTTCTCCTCTTTCTCTCTATTCTTCTCTTTGTAGCTGAAATGTGAGTGTGGGGAGAGTGGGCTGCCCTCTCCCTACATATATCACCACATTTCCCAACTTTTCTTCGTTGGCGAGTTTGGCCCCTCGACTTTTGGACTTTATTTTCTTTTCTTTCTTCACCGGCTTCAAAATAATAAATATCCGGGTGTTACAAGTCCACCCCCCTTAAATAGGTTTCGTCCCCGAAACCTGTTATTCGTCGAACAAACGTGGATAATGCTGTCTCATTTCTTCTTCAGCCTCCCACGTTGACTCGGATCCCTTCCTGTGCTTCCACTGTACACGCACAAGAGGAACCACTTTATTCCTTAGCCTCTTTTCTTTACGATCGATGATTGCCACCGGTTGCTCCACATAATTGAGCCTTTCATCTATTTCAATGTCCTCCAGTGGAACAATCATGTCTTCATCAGCTATACACTTCCTCAGATGAGATACATGGAATGTCGAGTGAATCCCACTTAACTCATCTGGCAACTCCAATCTATAGGCCACCTCCCCTACTCGAGCAATGATTCGGAAAGGGCCTATATATCTTGGGCTCAACTTGCCCCGCTTTCTGAATCTGATAATACCCTTCCAAGGCGAGACCTTCAGCATAACCCGGTCACCCACCTGGAACTCAATTGGCCTACGTCGCTTATCGGCATACGACTTCTGTCTATCCTTGGCTGCCTTCATGAAGGCTTTAATCTTTTCAAGCTTCTCTGTCGTAGCCTCGATTACCTCGACGCTCCCCAATTCCTTCTGACCAATATCACCCCAGCAAACGGGTGTTCTGCATCTCCTACCGTATAGCATCTTATATGGTGGCATACCAATACTGGCATGATAGCTGTTGTTGTATGAGAATTCGGCTAACGGTAAGTGGTCATCCCAACTAATATTTAAAAATGAAACTCTTTATATAAGAGATTTAAAAATAGTATATTTGTTTTATCTCTTGAACAAGTACGCATATATAATTTTATACATATCTTATATTAAAATATCGTAATGTAATTTTTCGTGTTTATTACTAACTGTAATTTGTTTAACTAGACTAATTATTTATCTATATATCTATCTGCCTATAACCTATCTATTGCTTACTTATTTGAAATATCTCTTCATATTCACCTATCACTAGATATTAGTAAAATAAAGTTTTTTTTATCACTTGTTATATTCTTAAACCATCTTTTTGACACTTGTCATTTTTCTAAGCATCCTCATTTTATTTTCCCGCCAGAAAGATATTAAAGTAATTTATACACTCAAACAATTTCTCTCTCTTCATAAAAACTGATTTGGTCGATTGATATATTTTTCTATCTTATCTATAGTTTTTTTAAAACTAAACTATGCTTTTTAAAAATAAACTTTATTAAGAAAAAATTCATATATTTTTCTAAAACATTGAACCTTTTGAAACAAAATATTTTAAATTAGTCATTTTTAAAATAGTTATAAAAAATATGGAATTTTCTAAAAGTAATTTTATTAATTCAAACAGAATAATTAAAAACTTGAGTTTTTAATAAACAAGATTTTTATAAACAATAAGTTTTTATAATAAAATCTTAAAACTAATATTAAAATGAAACTATTTAGATAAGAGATTTAAAAATAGTATAATTGTTTTATCTTCTTGAACAAATACGTATATATAATTTTATATATATCTCATATTAAAATATCGTACTGTAATTTTCGTGTTTATTAGTAACTATAATTTGTTTAACTAAACTATTTATTTATCTATATATCTATCTGCCTATAACTATCTATTATTACTTATTTGAAATAACTATTCATATACAATTATCAATAGATATTAATAAAAAAAGTTTCTTTTAACACTTTTCATATTCTTAAACCATCTTTTTAACACTTATCATTTTTTTAAGCATCCCCACTTTATTTCCCTCCAAAAAGATATTAAATTAATTTAAACACTCAAATAATTTATCTATCTTCATAAAAATAATTTGGTCAATTGATATATTTTTCTCTCATCTACATTTTTTTAAAATTAAACTATATTTTTAAAAATAAATTTTATTAAGAAAAAGTTTATATATTGTCTAAAACATTGAACCTTTTGAAATAAAATATTTAAAATCAGTTCTTTTTTAAAATACTTATAAAAATATGGAATTTTATAAAATTAATTTTTATTAAATCAACCAAAATATTTAAAAACTTGAGTTTTTAATAAACAATATTTTTATAAACAATAAATTTTTATAATAAAATATTAAAATCAGTTCTTTTTTAAAATACTTATAAAAATATGGAATTTTATAAAATTAATTTTTATTAAATCAACCAAAATATTTAAAAACTTGAGTTTTTAATAAACAATATTTTTATAAACAATAAATTTTTATAATAAAATATTAAAACAAATATTTAAAATCAGTTCTTTTTTAAAATACTTATAAAAATATGGAATTTTATAAAATTAATTTTTATTAAATCAACCAAAATATTTAAAAACTTGAGTTTTTAATAAACAATATTTTTATAAACAATAAATTTTTATAATAAAATATTAAAACAAATATTTAAAAATGAAACTATTTAGATAAGAGATTGAAAAATAGTATAATTATTCTATTTCTTGAACAAGTACGTATATATAATTTTAAACATATTTTATATTAAAATATCGTACTCTAACTTTTCGTGTTTATTACTAACTATAATTTGTTTAACTAGACTATATATCTATCTGTCTATAACCTATCTGTTGTTTACTTATTTGAAATAACTATTCATATGTAATGATAATCATATTTTATCTTGAAACATAGTTTTATAATTCATAATTTTTTATTACTATATATTTATTATTTTATTTATTCAACGTATCCGTGTAATACACGGGATACTAACCTAGTGAATTATAAATCTTATAGTTAGTTTTAACAAGTTGTTTTCTTATGTTGTTTATTTCTATCTACATTTTAAATATAGATATTATTTACAAGTGGTTTTAACATATTTTTTATTTACATTCCTTATATAATGGTGCGGTGTGCTTATTTTATCTTAACGACACATTTTTTAAAAGGAGATTTACATATTCAGATGTATCTCTTAACATGTTGTCTTCTTCTATATATGAATTCATAGCATTATTGGAATATAGTGTTAAGACATTTTTTTAATTATGTGTCAATCTTAAAAACTGAGTCGTCGCAGCTTGCAACGTTACAAATTCTAACACCCCTTAATGTTTATTTTTCGAGCTTACTTAAAAAACACAAACTTACATGCATAACAACCCAACAGATAAACACACCTGCATTGCTAGTATATTTACAAATAGGGATCTTATCTATTAGTCATGGGTCATTGCTTAAAAGAAATTTAGATTAATTAAAATAGTAACACTAGCGTCAATTTGTCAATTTGTCAATTTGTGCCCAAATATTTTAATTAGATTATTTCATATTAACTTAATAAATTGGATAGCTGTTAATTTTTATCCCAGATATATGTATACAGGGGATGATTTAAATATTAACTCAATCTTTTTCTATTAACCGTGTAACTCTATAAGAACCATAGATTACTTTGACTACTTGTTAATCCAAGGGCCCAAATTTTATATTTTAAAAATAAATTTTATTAAGAAAAAGTTTATATATTGTCTAAAACATTGAACCTTTTGAAACAAAATATTTAAAATCAGTTCTTTTTTAAAATACTTATAAAAATATGGAATTTTATAAAATTAATTTTTATTAAATCAACCAAAATATTTAAAAACTTGAGTTTTTAATAAACAATATTTTTATAAACAATAAATTTTTATAATAAAATATTAAAACAAATATTTAAAAATGAAACTATTTAGATAAGAGATTGAAAAATAGTATAATTATTCTATTTCTTGAACAAGTACGTATATATAATTTTAAACATATTTTATATTAAAATATCGTACTCTAACTTTTCGTGTTTATTACTAACTATAATTTGTTTAACTAGACTATATATCTATCTGTCTATAACCTATCTGTTGTTTACTTATTTGAAATAACTATTCATATGTAATGATAATCATATTTTATCTTGAAACATAGTTTTATAATTCATAATTTTTTATTACTATATATTTATTATTTTATTTATTCAACGTATCCGTGTAATACACGGGATACTAACCTAGTGAATTATAAATCTTATAGTTAGTTTTAACAAGTTGTTTTCTTATGTTGTTTATTTCTATCTACATTTTAAATATAGATATTATTTACAAGTGGTTTTAACATATTTTTTATTTACATTCCTTATATAATGGTGCGGTGTGCTTATTTTATCTTAACGACACATTTTTTAAAAGGAGATTTACATATTCAGATGTATCTCTTAACATGTTGTCTTCTTCTATATATGAATTCATAGCATTATTGGAATATAGTGTTAAGACATTTTTTTAATTATGTGTCAATCTTAAAAACTGAGTCGTCGCAGCTTGCAACGTTACAAATTCTAACACCCCTTAATGTTTATTTTTCGAGCTTACTTAAAAAACACAAACTTACATGCATAACAACCCAACAGATAAACACACCTGCATTGCTAGTATATTTACAAATAGGGATCTTATCTATTAGTCATGGGTCATTGCTTAAAAGAAATTTAGATTAATTAAAATAGTAACACTAGCGTCAATTTGTCAATTTGTCAATTTGTGCCCAAATATTTTAATTAGATTATTTCATATTAACTTAATAAATTGGATAGCTGTTAATTTTTATCCCAGATATATGTATACAGGGGATGATTTAAATATTAACTCAATCTTTTTCTATTAACCGTGTAACTCTATAAGAACCATAGATTACTTTGACTACTTGTTAATCCAAGGGCCCAAATTTTATATTTTAAAATAATACAATGCAGAAGTTTTATTTGTTGAAGAGGGACAATATAATCATTTTAACATTTTAATTAATAATACCCCCTGCAAAACTCATGTTAGTCTAGAATTGTTAAAAAATATCGCAACTGGAATTTCGCTAGAAAAAATCTCGTATATAATTGAGCCGGTTTGGCTCGGCTCGGCTCAGTTAACGAGCCGAACCCAAGCTAGGGTTACCTCGGCTCGTTAACTGGCTTGTGACTATATATATATATATCATAATAGTTATAATAGTAATAATGATACTAATATTATTATATTTATTATAATTAAGATTTTTAAAATAATTCTTTTAAAATAAAAATGAATTCTTTTTAAAAACATAAAGTATTTTGTTTAAAAAATATAATTTGATAATAAATTGTTTATATTCAAAATAATGATTTTTGTTTTACAAGTACGTAGTATCCAACAAAAAATAAAAATCATATTATATTTTCTTTGTGTTTTCATATATATTAAAATGTGATAAAATAAAGTTTTTTCTTTTTTAAATCGAGTGGGCTCGAGCTTTTCTTGAGCCAAACTCGAGCTGTGCTTTTATCTCGTTAAAATTTTTGAGCCTGAGACAAACCAGCTTGATAAGATTCTAGCTCGAGCTCGAAGGCTTTGCTCGTCTCGTTTACAACTTTTTAACACTAAAATGTAATACCAAGCCTATGTCATCTCTACCTTTTCGAGACTGAAGCTTTTTAATCTTTAGTTGATTTCAAAACTTTCCTTTCTCTTAACCAGCTCGATCTCGTCTCTTAATTTGTTACATTTGATTGTCGACAGTCTTTTTTCAAAACTTCCCTTTCCTTTTTTCTTTTTTACTTAGGAACATGCTCGTAATATGTTTTCCAACTAAGCTACTTTGTTGTTGTTAAGACTGTTTTTAGCGTTACAACCCATTCTTCACACAAACAGTACAAATCAGCATTACATATCAGTTTTCCACTTACTTTCACCAATCATTCTCACAAACACTTTTTACCCTAACATTATTCTTTCCACAAACATTTTAATTTTTCCACCACATATTTTCTTTATGAATTTACTTTAAATAAAGATATTTAAATTATTATAAAAATATTTAATAAAATAAAATAAAAAAACAACGTAAAAAATAAAACAAAAATGGTGATACAAAATTAATAGATAGAAACAGTAATAAAACTACTCTCTAATTCCCTATTTTAATACTATAAATGTAAATATTTTAAATTATTATTGAACTTTAAATTATTGTAAATATTTTAAAACTATAAATGTTAAAAAAAATAAAATATTATACTTAAATTATTATTTATTTAAATCATTTTAAATTATTATTTTAATTAACTCTAACTAATTACTTTAATACTAGAAATGTAAAAAAATTAAAATATTTCTATTTAATTAACTCATTTTAATTAAAGTTTTATATTTAAATTATTATTTTAATTAAAAAACATTTTAATTTAATTATTTATGGTGGTGGGGCCCACCACCCCATCTTTTTCAAGCCTTTCCAAACGGGCAGCCATGAAACAGCCGGCTCTCCCCATTGCCACCGGTCGCGGGCCCGCGATGGGATAGTCTAATCACAATCTGCGAGTAAGTTGTTATACTATCTGCAGGGGTGGACCCATAAAATTTTATTTCCGCGGTTAGTTTTTTTCAGTTTGGAATAAATGTGTATATCTCAACTCAATGTTGAATTTTTTGTTTGGGTTAGGTCAAATCACACAAAATAAATAACAATTATAAGATATTTGATAAATATACGATTTCATTATAAAGTAAAACACATTAAACTTTATACTTGTTGTTTACATGGCTTCATCTCTTAAAAAATATCTACTACATTATCAATAGAAACCTTCTTAAATATGTCTTTCTCTTAGAAATGTAGCAAATGCAAGTATTGTTTAAGGTATTCTTCTAGAAAAATTTAAAGATAATTAAGGAATGTTAATAGATTAATGAAATATGTGTTAGGTGTTTAGTTAAATAAATGAGCTTAAAATTTTTATACAAAAGTAGACCTATTCATGATTATTTTGATATTACTTTTCTTAACTAAGTGGACTATTGTTTTAATTTTTAGTGGGTTAAATACTCCAATAAAAATAGGGTTTAGGGGTCGTAAAATGTTTTATAAGGGTCAGTATTAAAAAATACACGGGGTTAATAAAAAACCATCAATACACGTTACAAATAAGGGGGAAAATCTGCGGGGTTGGTTGACCCCTCCTTCCCTTCATAGGTCCGCCCATGACTATCTGGGTTGCTCGAATTGCAAATTCTTTAATTTTTTTTACTTAATCTTGGGATTGGAAGGTAAGCACAATTAGAGAACTTTATTTTATTTTATTTTGGCCTTCAAAAGTTTTGAAAATTTCTGGGAGAGATACGGTTTATATTAGTTATAAAAATTTTAATTTCTATGTTTCATTTAATCATGAAAGTATTGTAATGAAGGTTTGTGTTGCTTGGTTATAATAATAGATGTATAATTCTATGGATAGGGTATTTTCCAACCATGCATGTAATTTTGCTAGAAAAATATGGTAACATTTGTTAACATTTAGCCAAGTTAAATGAAGACGTTTTATTCAAAAACCAGTGTAATATGTATATTACAGTTGTGTAACCGCAACCTACATTTAGTTTGGTTTACTTGTTCTTGTTACTATCTAATGTAATCTTCGATCAATATGTTGAGACTAGAAAACCAGAAAGAAAAATAGTGTATAGAGATTACAGTGGTGTAACCATACACTGATAGTTATGTAAATGTAAATGATATTTTACACAGGTATAGAACATGTTACATTTATGAGAATCGTTACATTAATGAAAGGTATATGAAATACATTGGTGTAAATGATATTTACACTAATATAGAAAGTCTTACGTTACGAAATGTATAGCGTAAACCGTAGTAATACATATGAAATTTTCACATAATTTTACAACTAAGACACTAAAACTTTACTTATATAAATCTTTAAAATACGTAATAATTAAAAATGAGACTAACGTGAGATGCAAGAAAAAAAGACGAAAAATAGGTTGAATTATCACAGATTATACATAAAGTTATTTGACATTCCAACAGAAAATGACAACATTCTCGTGATGGGGTATTCAACAAATTACTATTCTTATTATTAGTTTTGGTGGGTGTTTTTTTTCTTTGTTTTAATTTTTCTTTTGTTTTTTGTTTGTGTTTTATTTTTTTTGTTTGTGTTTTAATATGGTTTGTTTTGGGTGTGGGTTCGATTTTTTGTGAGGTTTGGAGGTGAGTATTTTTTTGTTGGTTTTTTGTGTCCGGTCACATCTCTTTGATCTGTGTTTTGATTATGTTCGTTGTCGTTGTCTTTCTCTGGGTTCCTATTTTCTTTTTTTCGTTATCGATACCTTGACGATACTCGCTATTAAAGTTTGGGTTTTCCTTTTATTTGCTTTTTTTGGGGCTTTGATTTTCGTCCGTTTTCTGTTTTTGACTGTCGCCTTCTTGCGGCTTTGATTTTCGTCTGTTTTGTGTATGGTGTTGTATTTTGATTTAGTTTTGGGTTCTAAATATTCTTGTGTGTTATAGATTTAGGGTTTTGCTGGTTTAGGGTTACATTAAAACTCGCATAACCGCAACAACACGCGGCAGAAAAAACTAGTTATAAACAAAAAAATGAAAACATAAACATATTTTGTCTTGAAAAATAACAAAAAGACTAAAAAAGACACTAAACGTGCGGCAAAACATGGTACTAAATAGACAAAAGGGTGAAGATGTCAGAGAAAAACGTGTCATACAAGTAGACAACTACTACACCGCATCTTGATGTTAAAATACCAAAAATACCCTTCACCAGTTAACGGGTGATAGGATACGTGGATTGCTTGTTCACCACACAAATAAGTTAACTTGTCATCACACAAAATAAAGGTTAACATTTAAACCTTTCCTATACGGGGGCAGTAACATCATTTCTTTGTAAACTTTGTTAATTGTATTTTTATCTAACTTAAAATTAAAATGACATATATTTTTCTACTTAATAGTCAGTTTACTCAACTTAAAACTAAATTGTATATATATTCTTCTCTAATAATAAAAATATTAAATTTACCCAATTTGGTTTTTTATTAAAAATAGAATATAGGATGATTATCATGCTCATGATTATTTGTGATTTTTTTTGTTTTCGTAATGATTGAAGGTTTATTATTTGTGTTGCATTTTGTTATTCTTACTTCAAAAGCTTGATAAAGAAGAATAGATTCAACGTAGACGAATAAAATCTATTATCTATGATAAAAAAAGATTATTGAGATGCTACGTGTTAATATATTAAGCATTTCTTTTAATTTTTATTTTCTCATTTGATCTTGACCGACTCAATTAAGGTATTAGTCTTTGTTCTATTAGACAACAAAGATCGCATTTTTTTAACTTCGTTCAAATAAAAGTTGTACCCGTACGGAATTCTTCTGTTTCTCAGTATGATCTCTATCGTCATCTCTATTCCCTTTATCAATTCTCCTATCCCACCTAGGTCTATGAATTTATCTATCAATTCCATTACCTTATCCTTAGCCATGAGGTTCCAACATTTTTTCCTGAATTTTCGTAGGAGTTGTTCCCGGGCATACTCAAAAAAATGATTATACACCCCAACCCTCTCTTTCTCCTAATTAATAATAATAGTATATATAGTAATTATATTATTCAAAACATTTTAATTTAAAAAAATAGATATTGTAAAATTTTAAAACTTGATATTATAATGAAAAAGATACTTTAAAAATATATGACACAAAATTATTTTTAAATACGAAGTATTTTAATACCATTTTTTGTAAATTTCATAAGATAATTATTTTTTCAAAATAAAATTTAAAAAAGACCAAAATGGTTCAAAAGCAATTAAAAAAACACAATCTTATAAAATAAAATTTTAAAATGATGGTATTGTTGATTTTATGTGAAATGCTTATTTATTTATAACTTAATCATATCCTATTTATAAATAACATTTATAATTTTAAATTTTTATTACAAATTATTTCATATACTATTTAATCAACACGTGTAATACACGGATACTATACTAGTAATTAAAATAAGCAAGAAGGAATTTTTTTTAAGAAACTAAAAAACTCATTTAGTGAAACATGATTAAAAAACAAAAACACCAAAAAAGTGTAAAAAAAGCTAGCTTAGAATGGGTGAGATATGAAAAATTATTTTTTTAGATATTCTAAAGACAGGGCTAACATAGACGATCTAGATTCTTTATTATTAAAATGAAACAAAATGAGTAAATTTTGAATTTTTTCAAGCGATGAAATATATCCAAATTTGATCGTAAATTGAGTAAACTAGTAGGTGCCACTCGTGATTCGCGGCGGGTCTTTCGATCTATATTCAATCTTTTTAGACCAAAGTGCAGGAGCGCGTCTTTCGATCTAGATCCAATCAGTTTAAACCAAATTGCAACCAACCTGTTGTAAAAGATGAAGCAACAACTATACATGGACCAAAAGTTTTAAGCTACAAAAAGTATCATATACAAGGTTTTTATCCAAGATATTGTTGAGCCACATAAAAAAGGTAGTTAGATTATATAGATGCACAAAATACAAATGCAAAAAAAAAAACGTCATGGCATAGGCTATTTACATTAAATATGAACATTTAATTACTGCAAAACTTAACATTCTATTTGGTAGTTGGCAACATTCAACATTGATTGTGGACTATCAACCATTTGGTACCTGGGGTCCTTTAATATCCCAATTAAACATGTAAGGCCCGCAAGGTTTTATATGGTTCTCAAATGTGATGTTTTCAAGCATTTGTCGATGCCTTCTTACATAAACTTGTTTCAAAACACATGCTAGTCTTCAAACTTGTTGCCAGATGTTTCTGTTTCTGCATAAATGAATGAACAAAGTTACTTGTTTCTTACACTTGATGGATCGCAACATCTAACTAGAGTCAACGATTACATGTAGTTATGATGGTATATGTACACCAATATACTCAGGTGCTATATCTATAGTAATTCACATCACCTAACAATTAACATAATATTTCTAACCATGAAACCTGATATAGTTAAGATTGCGATCAAATGTGAGCACGAGTGTATAATAAGTTCCATAAACCTAGCCCTAGCTGTCCCTCTTTCACCTGCATCAAATGTAAGATATTGACTTCAATAAATACGAAATTAAATATTTCTTTAAATCAATTCAAAATAGAAGAAGAAGAAGAAGAAGAAACAAAACACACTGAAGAAACTAAAAAGCTAAAGGGTTGTAGGCTATGCTTTAGATGCAGGAGGCATGATAGTGGTCTTTGAGCCTCTCTTCTCTGTGTGGTGACTGGTGAAGATAGAAGAAACGATTCACTTTCACTGATGATTTAAATTGCACAACTGAATAGAATCTCAAGGAAGCCTGATGATATTGAAGTAGCTAAAAAACTTCGGTTAATTTAAGAAACTGAGAACCTTAGTGGACGAACCTTCTACTATCCTCGATCTGTCTCAGGCCTTTCTCTCTCTCTGTTACTATATCTCCTGAATGTACAAAAACGTGGTGTGAAATGCTTTAGTGGCAGGTGGTCAATTTAAGAAACAGAGAACCTTAGTGGTCAATTTTAGATTTTGCAAACTTCACTGTAGCTGTGAAGTTGGTTTTTAATATAAGTAATAATATACAATTAAAAAGATTAAAGGAGGAGATGTATATAGTTTAAAGGATTAAAGGAGGATAAATTACATTTGCATATATTCTTTTGTAAAAAGATTAAAGGAGGATAAATATGTAATTTAGTTGTTTTACAAGAAAATATATGTAAATGTTCTTATATAAAATGTTCAAAAATATATTTAACAAAAAGATGACTAAACGTTAAATTCGCCGATAAAGACAAATTGACTGACTAAATTTATAATTTATAATATTTGTTCTTTTAAGCTACTTTGCATTTTAAACAACAAAATTAATTCATTATAGTACAAACTAGCCTAACACACGGTTTGACAATTTTTAAGTAAATATAAATATAACTATTAACCACTAATTACTATTAATAAATTTGTAATGTGTAATTTGTGAAGATATATTAAATAAATAAGTATGCATGTAAATTACAAGAAAGAATTAAAAACATTGAAAAATAATATTAATGTTTACAAATCTCTAAAAAAATTTTGTATACAATTGTCTAACCAAATTCAGCTAATAATTTCTCAAACTAAAAAAAAATATCTTTTTAGAATGTTCCACAACAATAATAATATAAAAAATTAAGAATATAGAAGAAAATATGTTTTATAAGATAAATATTAAGAAAATAACTCAACACAATAAACTCAATAGACTAAGTTTTAATCGGATTCTTATACATCGGTTGCCTTCATAAACGAATCACATGACTATTGATTGTATAACCACAACGTGATATGTCAAGATTTTTTAAGAAATTTACTTATGATATTGATGATGTCTTGTTGAGTAATATGATTGGTAGTTTATCAATAATGTATAAAGCAGTATACATAAATAAAAAATGTACAAAGTAAAGATTATGATCGTGTGACAAAAAAATCAGCATTAAGGTTTATCACTAAAAACTTGTTTCTTAAATCCAAGTATACATAATATTCTAATTGAATACGTAAGAAAATGAGTTGAAGATAATTATTGTGTTTATAATTGAGAAGTAAAAGAAGTTCTTCATGTTGAATACTCTAAATATTTAATCATAGGAGAAATTATTGCGTAAAATTATCAAATGTCTTTATAGCAGAAGAATAATAAATAAAAGAAGTTGTATATATATAATAAAATAATTATATAATTACTTTTATATTATAGTAGGAATATAAAAAAAACTAAAACGTATAAAAATTAAGTTAGAGACATAATTGTATTAGAATTATCCTAGTTCATACATATTGTGTTAACTACTTTAGACCACTGTTATACAGCATCAACATTTAAAAATGTTCATATTTTATAAAAATAAATAAACAAAGTAAAGAGATTAAATAATATTTTAAGTTATATTTTTAAAATTAAAGAGGAATATAGATGTTATTTAAGATTAGATAATGACAATTTTAATACTAACTTTTTTCTAATCATATCAAAAACCCTATAATTCCCTAATTATCACTTGAAATTTCGGTTAATTAGAATACGCTACTGACAAATATAATTTATCAATGCTAGTTTTCCTTTATTTATGCAAATCAAGTATATTATTAAAAGACCCGTTAAATATACACCCCCGGATTTTAAATCAACACCCGGGTATCTTATACGTCGCGTATGGGTCCATACATCACGCACAGGGTGAATTGTCGGGGAATGTTTTCATTCCCTATACCCACACATGTCAGGCGTCGTGTCGGGGTTGCTATTCACCGCGTATAATACCATACGCCGTGTATAGCTTCCAATTTTTTTCTTGACTTGGTTGAGAAGCATGATGAACCTATATGTACGCAGCGTATAGGACATGATGTTTATATTTTTGTGTTATTTTTACATATGTTTTGTTTATAAAAATTTTACGTATAGGTTATGGTGACTATATTTTTGCATATTAAGTTTGAGATTTTACATATAAGTTATGTTTTGTAACTTATTAACCAACAATTTTAAATCTTAATTAACCAATAAAACATATAAGACAAACATTAAATGATAATATGTATGACGAAGCTTTTAAATACATAAAAAAATAAAAGTTACAATCAATAATATAAAAAACTACTGTAAATCTTGGAAATGTCGAGGTGGTGGTATAGTCTGGATGATAACACCAGCAGCACGAGCTCGTGCAATCTCAAGCTGAACGTGCCAATCAATAAGATCATCAACTCGATCGAGCTGACGACCATGATCCTCAACTCGATGGTGCCATACGCGGTATATAGGTGTCAGTGGACTTACACCCCACACCCAAACGACCCAGGGCTATACGCCGCGTATGGGTCCATACGCAGCATATAGCCATGTTGAATGACTGATTTGACTTGACCAGATTTTTGTTGTCTGAAAAAAGGCTATACGCGGCGTATGGACCTATACGACACGTATAGCCTCCACGAGACGTATAGCCTCAACGACAACTTCTGATATGACGTGAAATGTTTGACATTTATTGCGGAGACCTATACACTGTGTATGGACTCATACGTTATGTATAGGTGGGTGCTGATTTATTTAGTAATGTGTCTTTTTATTAAGACTTATTATCAATCATGAAATACATGAAAAGAATCATGGTTGAATCCAGTAGTTTAAAACTTTAAAATAAAAAATGCACACATGACGATATGTTTGCAAAATTAAACTTATTGTTGAATTAACTATCTATACTAATAAATCAAAATATTTAAAAGACACATGATTTTGTTACGCTATCCATCACCCTCCAACTAAGATTTGATTTAAACATGTGTCGTTATTAGAATAAAAGTTAAACATTCAATTATGTATTAAATGCTAATAGTTATTTATATACGTTCCAAATTATAAAATAATTTTTTTATAAATAAAAAACATATTTTTATTAAAAAACATAATTCTTATAACAGATAAAAGAAATATGAATTTTTTAATACAAATAACTTTTAAAAATGAGATTGTTTAAAAAATTATTTTTAAAATAATTTGGAGTGTTAAAAATTTAATTTTTTAAAGAAAAAGTATTTAAAACTAAAAATTTAGAAAACTATTATTATTATTTAGTTATCTAAAGTAATTAATTATACATAATTTCAATAATCTTTTATTTCAAAATAATATCTTTTAGTTTCTTTTTTTAACCATCAATGAACGACCCTACTTCAAAGAATAAATATTATTTTAATCGGCCACACCTATCGGTTTCTAGTGATCAGGACCGCACCCTAATCCCCTCAGGAGGAAACTCATTACTAGAAAAATCACCTGACTCAAATGTGAATTTTTTTCTCAAGCCAAGACTTGAATCCATTAACTCTTTTAAATTACATGTAATCAATACATTACCTTAATTAACTGTGTTAAAGATCATTGTATTTCATAATTTCTAAATATAATAAATAACTATTAAATTAGTATTTTTCATTCATTTCTTTCAGTACATGAGTTTTTAAACTTGTTAATGATAAAATATGTCAAATAATATTGATTATACAAATCATTTCTAAATATATTAACATATAATACCCTTTTATTAATATATTAATATATAAAAATATAAATAAACAAACATAAATGAATGAACATAGACGAATGAACATAGACGAATGAATATAGACGAATGAACATAAACGAATGAACATGTAAACGAACGTAAATAAAGTAACATATACGAATTAATAACAATTGAACTTGTTAACAGTCGATGAATCATTATTTCGACCGACAATTGTGTGGACTAAAGATCCATATGTCGTTCCTTGATTTTTGTAATTTCTTAATCAATTGAATATTTGTGTCCATAAGGACCATAATACATATACACATCTCTCTATTATTTAAAAATCAACATTCAGTTCGTTTAACCCATTTAGGTTCATAATTTACTATTCATTCAATTCATAACACCAACTTGAATTATTCAGCGTAACATTCATTTAAGAACCATGTGATATTTCGAGTGAGTATTTGGATAGATTCATACTAAGTCAACAAAATATTACAAACAACTTACTAACAACTTTAACATGTTAGACTGAAATGGCCCAAAAAAAAAAATAATGAAACCAGAGTGACCAGAATATATCTGAAATTAATAGATGAAAGCTGTAAAATGAGCCAAATCACATGACAAAAATAACAATTAACTCTATATAAATTTTATTATAATTAGATTTTTTTGGTTTATGATTCTTGTTTTTTTATTTCACAAAAGTTAAATAATTAACATATTAAAAATAAAATAAATTAATATTATATTAAAGTATTAATAATTTTTAAAGAAACAATAAAAAATTATTATCTATAGTTACTTTGTTTAAAAAAAAGTTTTGTTATCTGTTAGAATTTCATCTGTAAAATTTTTTTACATTAAGATTAAAGTTAATTAAATTGATAGTTCTTTGATGAAGTTATTTGGTAGCCTATCATAAATCAAATTACCTATAACCAAACTTTTGACATAACAGGCAGATACTCATCTAGTAATCTATGTTTTTTTTTACCATCTTCGACTTCAAATTAGCCAAGAGTGTATTCATCTGAAAATGAATTTGTTCATGTTCAAAAATCTAATTTAGCCAAAGTTTTTGGTAACGTCACAGCTCCAGATGTGTGCGCTGAATATAGCTGATGACAATAATAGTATCAACCAAATCATATATGTGTCTATATATATATATATATATGTATGTGTGACACTTGTAATATAATTAACCTTAAATACCTACAAGACTATTTATAATTAATGTATGTAGTAGAGATTGTAAGCATATTTTACATAATCTAATAAATACCATATATATGGATGTAGCCGCACATTATAGCATAACTGTAAATGCAAACTCCAAATGGACCCGATCCGATCGAACTTCAGTTTACCAAAAGATCTCCATTGATTTTGGCTTACACACAATCAAACAACACAAGTTAATATTACAGAAAGTAAATTCTCTTGTAATAACACTTTGCATGAAAAAAGTAACCAGAATAAGTATGTAATAGATAAAAGGTTGAGATATAAAGAGTTTAGGGAGTATTAATGCATGGAGAAATCGATCCCCTTTTCCTTGTATTTATAGTATTCTATGATATTTGTGTCGATATCATGTTATATTGATGCTAGTGGTTTCAAAAGAGTTTGTTACACTATTGGGTCCTACCCGTCATGTATCCCTTTGGATGTAACACACCTGAAATTTTTACTTTGGGTCAGGTGTTATTTGTAGTTTTGTGGGTCGGGTCCGGGTCCAAGTCATAATTTGGTATCTTACATCTACAACACCTAAATCACTCGTCAGAAAAGACATTTTATTTAACCAAAACAAACATTCATAAAAGGGCACCTAGTAATGTGGAGAAGCAAAAAAGCAAACTGTTTAGTTATTATCAAGTACTGAGGTTGAATTTTAAGGTATTGTTAAAAGTTGAGCTTCATGGACAAAGAAGTTAACGATAGAGAGGATTTCCACGATGTGAAGCATTCAAGTGGTTGTATCACATATTATTTGATTTCTATAAACCAAAATATATACTAACAGTTTTACAAAGGAACAAAATGTCAATTAAACTTTATAAAATCCTATTTTATAATGTCCATGTCAATTAATATTTGTTCAGCGTACTCTCATGAGTTAAAATCATATCAGCATGTCGAGTATTATTAATTAAAAAATATCATAAAACTTTACAAAAACCTATTTTATAATACACTCGTATTAAATGAAAAAGTTAATATCGGTTTTCGTCCTTGTATTTTAAATTAATCGTCTTCACATATTTTGTCTCAATGGCTGAGTCTTCAAAATTTTTAAATATTTTTGTCCTTTTTTAGTAACAGCGTTAACATTTTCTGTTAAATTTTTTTAAAAAAGCAAAATACCCTTAGAGCTGAAATGATAATTACAAACTTTGTGTTTCTTTTTTTTAAATCAAACCACCACCATCAAATCTAATTTTAGGAGATGATGCATACACAAGGATGTTGATGAAGGTTTCAGATCTAATTTCAAGGAAATTTAAACAGGCGATTGTAGGTGGTTTTGGTGGTGGTCGGCGCAGTGGTGATAGTCTGTGGTTGCACAGGGGTGGGTGATGTCAGAAGTTGTGTTGCGACAATGATGGTGTGGGAGAGGTGTAGTGGTGGCGGTAGTAGCGGCGTGACGTGGGTGTGGTTATGACAGCGGTGGTACGACGGAGGTGCAGTAGGGGCAATAGCTGTGTTGTGGTGGATGTGCGGTGGCGGACAGAGATGGTGTAGGTTAGGGTTTGGGTAACACCACCACTGTACCTTGGCGAATCGTGATATTTTAGGGTTGTCAGAGGTTGGCCGGAACCTTACCGAAAAACCTTTAAGGTCAAGCCGTCACGAGTTAGAGAACACCACCACCACCATTAGGCTCAGGGAAGCAAGAGCTACATAGTAGAGTATAGCACTCGTCGGAACCCTCTTGTGCGCCATCACCGCCGGTCACCATTGCATCACCACCGTCTTCTACCTACCACCATCGACGGAAGGGATGTGGTCGCCCCCACCAGCCCCATCTCTCTCTCTGTCTCTTTAAACTTTTCTTTCTCTCTCTAAGTTTGTGTTTTTTTCATGGAGGGTTATTTTTGTCATTTAACATACACTTAACACTCATCTAACATAAAATATTAATAGCGTTGGTAAAATGGACCGAAACAGAAACGATTTTGAAAACATAGGTCAATAATAAAAACAAAATAAACGTTAGTAATCAAGTTGAGACAATCTACAAAACGCAGGAATAAAAACCAAGATTAACTCTAAACTAAAAATGTTTAACCTGCAAAAGTTTAAATCATATACATACTTTCAGTTGTTTCTTTCAAGTATTATTTATTAAAATTAAGATACCTTTGAAAAATCTTGAATGAATTAAACTACAAAGTGACTTGTGATTTTAATCCCTATAGTTTTATATTAATTTGTTAGTTTCATTGAAAAATATCTTTTTTTCTGTATCCGGCTCCTAAAAGTTTTAAAAAACTACCATTTTCATTCAAAAAGATAAAGTTTCAATTGCACATGTTGAGTATAGTACTAATTTTTAAATGTGATCGCAAAAAACTACAATTCAAACTAAATTATATAAACCCTAAAACGAGAGGACACATGACAAAATGTTTAAAACTAGAACCCAAATTAAATATTACAAAAAAGGTTCAATTGCACATGTTGAGTATGGTACTAATTTTTAAACTCACTTTCTATTCAAAGACACCTTCCGGTACTTTCACTATATAACTGACCCTCGGGAGACACCTTAAACCATCCCACTTACAAATCAACCCAATGGCTTCTCTCTCATTCACCACCAACATTTCCACCACCATCACCCCAAAGTCACCCTTATTCTCCAAAACCCACACCCAACGCTTCAAAGTCTCATGCACCAACTCTTCAAATGACCCTAATAACCAAATAAACTCACTCAACATGCAAAATGTAGACAGGAGAAACCTGCTCCTCGGGCTCGGTGGCCTCTACGCTGCCGCCAACCTGACCAACGTGGGGTCGGCGTCAGCGTACCCAATCACTGCGCCCGATAACATTTCCGACTGCATTTTAGCGCAAGAGAACATACCGGACCTCAGCTTCACCGTAAGAGGCGTAACGTGCTGCCCTCCGCCTTCAACCGCTCGCCCAAAACCTTACGTCTTGCCGGAGTTCACCGAGCTTCGTATCCGGCCCGCAGCACAGCGGCTCACGCCCGAGTACGTTGAGAAGTATAAAGCGGCTATTCAAGCCATGAAAGAGCTTCCTGATGACCATCCACATAGCTGGAAGCAACAAGGGAAGATCCATTGTGCTTATTGCAATGGTGCTTATAACCAAGAAATGAATGGTCATCCCGAGCTAAAGCTTCAGGTTCATGACTCATCACTCTTCTTTCCATTCCACCGGTGGTATCTGTACTTCTACGAGAGGATATTGGGTAAGTTGATCAAAGATCCGACTTTCGCTTTACCGTACTGGAACTGGGATAATCCCAGCGGAATGATGTTTCCAGCGATGTTCGAGGGCACCGGCCACGACGGGAAACAGAAGTCGAACCAGATATTCGACCCGTTTCGTAACGACTTACACTTCCCTCCGGCTATCATTGATCTCCAGTTTAGAAATGTGGAAAGTGGGCTTAACTGTGTAGACCAGATAAGCACTAATCTGTCGACGATGTACGGGGAGATGGTCACGAGTGCTAGAAATGTCGACGCCTTCTTCGGTACGAATCCCGACCCCGTGAATGCTAGTAGACCGGGGACAGTAGAGAAGGGTTCGCACACCGCGGTGCACATGTGGGTCGGTAACCCTCGGATGCCCAACAACGAGGACATGGGTAACTTTTACTCCGCGGGGTATGACCCCGCGTTTTACGTCCATCATTCGAACGTCGATCGCATGTGGAAGCTTTGGAACGATTTGAACCCTTATTACGACCATTACCCGAATAACGACGATTGGTTAAAAGCGTCCTACGTGTTTTACGATGAAAACGAGGAGCTCGTACGTGTCTACAACAAAGATTGTGTAGACATACACAAAATGGGGTACGATTTCGAAATATCGAGGATTCCGTGGATCCAGAGCCGCCCGATGCCTCGGTTGAAGGGGTCGAACATTGCGGCTAAGTCGTATGGAGTCGTGAAGAAGGTGGAGGAGATTAAGTTCCCGTTGAAGCTAAACGAGATAGTGAAGGTACTCGTGAAGCGTCCGGCTACAAAGAGGGACGAGAAAGCTAAGAAGAAAGATACCGAGATGTTGTTTTTGAATGGGATAAAATACAATGGTCAGCAGTTTTTCAAGTTTGACGTGTTGGTGGATGACGTTGATGACGGTGTCGAGACGACCGCAGCTTCTAGCGAGTTCGCGGGGACGTTCGCGCAGGTGCCGCATGGGGGAGGTGAGATGTTAATGACGAGTGGGGCGGCGTTTGGGATAACCGAGCTTTTGGAGGACATTGAGGCGGAGGATGATGACTATGTTTTGGTTACGTTAGTGCCGAGGGCTGGGGCGGATGATGCGAGTGTTTCCGAGATCAAGATTGAGTTGGTGCCCGCGGCTTAATGATAATAATAACATTCGTCGATGTAACTGTTTGTTTAATTTTCATTTGCATGCATGCGTGGTTAAGTTGTACGTGTTTAGGTTCGGTGTCTTTACGTTAGAATAAATGCTTCGGTTGTTGAGTTGTACGGGTCTAGGTTGGTGTCTTTACGTTAGAATAAATGTTTCGGTTGTTGTTGGGTGATAATAATTTGGTTTCGAGTTTCTACTTTGTAGGTGTGGAGTTGACCAGCAATCCAGTATGCATGCTAGCTTGTGGTCTGTATGTCACGTGTTTTGCTAGCTTTTGAATGTGATTTAATAAGCTTGATGACTAAGTTTATTTGTTTTCGGTTCTAGCTTTCATAAGTTTATTTTTTTTCCCACCCAGAAATACGATTTCGATTATAGTCAATCGTATCTACTCAAACTTAAATAAATAAAGTTTCAATCTTTTTTCTTTTACTAATTTGTATTTTAACAAATTAAGTCTCATTAAAATATTTTAATATTGTATTAAATATATATTTCTTAAAGAAACTTTTTTTAAAATCAAGTTTTTTTAAAAATTGTAAAATTATTACGGTAAAGACATGTGAACAATCGTTGGCAAAACCTAGGTGAAAGTGATATGAACATACTACAAAATAAACATACGACTAATGGTTATTTTGTTTTATTAGTATAGATACATCATTATTTGTTGTGGAGTTAACTCAGATCGTATAATTTTAAGATTCTAAATTTTTAGGTTCAATTCTAAGCAACGGTACAACTAAAAGGTTTATGCACTTCTAAGAATAAAAAACTCTTTCAAAAATACCAGTCTCAAGTCATATAACATTATAAATTAGAAATTAATATATTTTAAAAGTAAGAGTGAATGAATGTATCAATCACTATAAAAAAATTATCAACTTAATAACTTGAATATTTTCAACTCATCTAATGCTAAAAAGTAAGAAATCCAACGGCCCACACACATGCATGTCCCTATTTAGGTATGTAAAGTGTACGAAATTAAAGATTCAGCATGTGACATTTTTCTAAAAGGATAGTTGTCTTAGGTTTTAACTCAAAGGTTTTAGTTGTAATGAGATGGATATACCATTATAATTATGATTTTACCAATTTCTGAAGATTTATTGTAAAGTTACGCATATAAATAAATTTTTTTATAGTTTTACATTACTCTTGAAAAAATATTATGTTACGTTTAAGTATTTTTAAACTCATCACTTCATAGAAACTTTTAAAATTTCTAAAATATAATCTTAAATTTTATAAAAAACATTACATTTTATAAAAACATAAATAATTAATAAGATTAAAATGCTCAATAATCCAATACAATAACAATTAACAAGCCCAAAATAAAAATAAACCTAAAAATATAAACACCTTAAAAAACCCAACTAATTAATCCAAATATCCATAAACCAATCAAACATAAAACTTAAAATAAGAAAAACCATCCATCGCTCTATGCCCCCATCAACCTTTCGTCCCTTCCCATCAACCCCATGTCTCAGCTTCGATTGTCCGGTCGACCATCGCCGAACTACCGCCTGCTGCGACAGCCCTCGTCACCAACCACATATGATCTTTCATCAATTCACCACCCACTTCAAGGTAACATTTCTAGTTTTTTCTTTATTACACTATGAAATTAAGAATTTAGAATTTACGTTGTTCAATTTCTAGTATTTAAGTCTTATTTGTTATAAAAGTTAATGGTTATATGGTTTAATTTATAAATTTGGGGTTCGTGTAATTAGATATATCAAGGGATTGAAAAGATGAATTAGAGATTTGATATTGAAATTATGTATTTGAATTATGTTATTTTTATGTGAAATTTGTAATCTTATTATGTTATTTGTTATAAAATTAGGGATTTGAAAAATAAAAAAAAACAAGTTATAATTAACAATTTTTTGAAAAAATTCAAGAGTAGGATATTGATTCTAATAATAATGGTGATATTGGGTCAACAACTCATTCGCGTTCAATTTCTTCAAGTTCTTTCGATCCCAAATAAATTTGATTTGAATGATCTTGTTTTGGATACCATCGTTAATATAAATGTACGCTAAATTTTTTTTACGTTATCCTTAAACAATCTTTCTAGATTCACCGTTGGTTGTAACAATTTAATATAAATGGTTGTAACGGTTTAGAATTACCATTTTAATTAAAGATTTAGTCTTTTAACCGCTTTAGACCAAATATGGTGCATCAACTTATGATATGTTATAATACAATAATATGCAATAAACAATTTAAGAAGATAAATTCCTTAATTTTATGCTATATATTTTTTAAATAAATTAATGAAGAATATAGATGTTATTGAAGATTAGAAAATGTCAACTTTATTTTTAAAAATCTAATCTTTAAACCATTAGTTGATAATAATCCATAATGTCAATTTAGCATAAGACTCTTTTAGCTTTCATTTTAGTTGTCAATGGTGATTGTAGTATCATAATCATTATATATTTAATTTTGATTTGTACTTCATTTCCACCAGACATTTCACTTCTAAAAGTTTCTTTTTATTTGTTTGTTTATAAGTTTCAGTGTGATTGAATTGGAGTTAAAATTTAATACTTGATGATTCTGCTGATGGGTTGAATTCGATGTTGAAAATAAAAATTAAAAGGGAAATTTGTTAAACTACTAGCGTTGATTATTATAAACAACTAAAAATCAACCCCGCGCGTTGCGACGGTTATTTTTTGAGTTTAGCCGAATAATATCAGATGTTTTTGCATCTTAATGTTGAAGAGCCATCCAAAACCTCAATTCCAGTTTATCTTTCCAAACCTTCTGTTTGGGCAAGAAAGTTTAGCAGAAAAGTTAATCTACTAAAATAACTTTAAAAGTTAAAATGATTATTCATTTAGATGTGTTGTTTAAAAAGCAAGATATACCAACAAAATAAACCAATCAAATTAGTTTTTATAGCTTTAAATTAACCATTTTAAAATTGTTGCATGGGAGGCCAAGTATAGCAGCAAAATTGATCAACTAAATCAATTCTTAGCGCTTTAAATTACCACTCTAAACCTGTTGTTTGGGTAGTAACTACAATAGCAGTATTATATATCATCATATCATCATCTACTTTTTTTCATTTTAACCTTTTGTGTTAAACCTAATACTTTTAAATATTTTACAAATTAATCTCATATATATATATATATATATATATATATATATATATATATATATATATATATATATATATATATATATATATATATATATATAAAAGGTTAGGTTCATTATAGGAATAGCTTTATTTTCAGAACTAACAGAGCAATGATAACCATTGATTAGGTTGATCAATGGTTATGATTAAATAGAGTATAAGATGTAATTAAGGATCTAATTATTTAGATAAAAATTAAGAAAAAAACATATTAGTAAAATAATAAGGTTTCTCTCTCAAATTAGAATTAAATTAATTCATATTCTCTTTCCCCTCTCGTCTCTTTAACTATTATGAATTTATACTTGCGTAACTTTTATCTATTAACATATATAGGAAAATTTATTATTTCTTATATACCATATACATATGGAAAAATTTCCCTTTTTTAGTTTCATAATATTTACAATCATGTAATTTTTATATTATTTACATATGCAAATGTTCAAATTCATTATACATATTTTAAGCTAATAGTTATTTACATATGTGTCACGTCCCGACGGAAGCGTGAGATGATTATTTGGCTGTGACTTGTTTGTACAGATCTTATTGATTAACAGAGTTTCAGATAGCACAACAACATATATTAAACATAACAAAACATACTTCATAAGATAATAATAAGGTTAGGATTACATTAAATCATGATAGTCAAAATTTGATCTAATTATAATCCTATTACAACATATTTTCTAACTGCTACATCTTCAGTAACGGTGAAAATGAGCGTCCACTGATATGCTGAAATCATACATATTCACAGTTAGATTTACACAAACTTTCCCCATAACTTCTCCCCAGCCGTTATACACATCAAAAGAGAACATTAAGCTGTTAGACATGATGAATTCCTGAAAAAAGCATACTCAAAATAGTCAATATTTGTTGGTGAGTTCATAGGTTTATCTTACATAAAATATTATTGATGCATCAAATACAACCAAACCTTACTTAATAATCAGATCAACCATACTGTCATAACATAATTCATAAATCAGATAATATAGCATCACAACACTCATCTTGTTGGTGCAGAAAATTATTTTCTAAGTAGCGCTACCTATATTATCCAACGGTTCCATATCCGAATTAATGGTTGTAACATAAATGACAGTACATCTCCAAAATTGCATCAATCATAAAATCAATAGTATGCTTTTTCCCCCAAAAGTTTATAAAAATAAAAATGAGGCTATGAATCTCATCTTTACTCCAAGAGTGAACCTATAAACAAAAATATTTATAGTTTAGAAAATACAAATATTTTCTTAAAATTTTCAGTACCTCATATATTATGAAAATTGCATAATAAATGGGTCTAAACATCAGACATAGCATACTAAAATTTCATATTTTTTTTTGTTTTCATTTTATTTTCTATAATTTTTGTAATATTCCAATAAATTGTTAAAAGTACCTTCTGGTTTCTAAAAATTTCCAAATTTGATCAAAATATTTGGAACAATATTTATAACTCTTCTAAATTTTCCCAAATCTTAAAGCATAGCAGAGTCAATTTTTATGATTTTCATCATTTTACTAATATTTAGTAAAAATATCAGAATATGTTCAAAAATTCCTATTTTCGTACAGAATTTTGTTTTCAGCTTTTCATATTTTCTGTAATTGTTTCATAATTTATCGAAAAGTTAAAGTATTTTTCCCGATTTTCATGTGACAGAAAATCTAAAAATTCTTAATTTATTCATAACTTCAAGTTAGATCATGAAACTTTTTCTATAAATCCTATAATTCATAGGGGTTAACATATAATTTTCGCAATCTCATTCCAGGTTCAGTTCGTCCTGCATAAATTTTTCCTTCAAATAATAAAGTAATTATATAAATTACTTTATTCATAGGAATGACATCAAAATCTGCAGAACTATCATTCTTAATATTCTAAACATATTTTAAATGTTTGTTCTTACAATCATAGTCTATAACATAATAAACTAAATTTAACAAGTTGTACCTAAATTTTTAATCCTTTGTTGATAATTTTCTTTATATAACTTTAGATTATCAAGGTTTACTTTATTTATTTCAGATTCATGAAATCTCCTTACTGCTTTTTGAATAAATTTTACATGTTGGTAAGATTTTGTAAAGAACTTGTATGTTTAATCACAAGGGTTAGTCATTTGTGTTTGTTTAAACACATGTATAGTCTTTGTAATCTTAACTAGTTATGGTTTAGAGGATGAAATCTTGATTTTGACAGAAAGAGAGGGTGAAGATAGCTGATGTTGGCTTCTTCTTCGATTATCCAACTTGTGTGGGTGTCTTGAACTTTCAAAGTTGTGATCTTCTTGCAAAGGTTGGTTTGGAAGGTGATGATGTTTGATTGTGGTGATGTTATAATGGTGACTGTGAATGATGATGTTGATGGTGTTCGGTTGAGAGCTGAAGGAGTGGTGTTTGTGGTGGTGACTGAGAGGTGGTGGTGTGAAGGTGAGGAATGGAGGTGAAGATGTTTGTGATGTTCGGTTATGGTGGTGGTGTTCGGAAGTGATAACCGGGAGAACAAGATGAAGGATTGTGGTGTTAGCCGAGAGTTTGAGAGAGTAGGGTGGTGGTGTGCGGTTTGGTGAAATGACCGATGGGTGGTCTTTATGGAATCTCGGCCGATGCCATAAATGGCACTAATCATGAAGCCCCTCATAGCTTGAATGAGTAAGCTAATCATAGGATCAATAGGTGTCATGCAAGGAAGCAAGTTTGGTGTCAAGTGTTGCTAGGTGTCGAGCAAATGAGCCATTGAGTCATCAAGTAATCATTACAAACTTAATCAATACTTAGGGTGTTTAATCGGGTTGCTTAATTCCCTAATAAACCGAGACTTAAGTGCTTAAGTTTGAGGTTTAAGTGTATGAGGTTTTATTTTGATGTAAGTTCTTTTGATGTTAACTTGTATTGTGGTGTTTGATTGAGTTGTGTTTTTGTATCATTTAATAAATGATTTGATGTTACAAAGTTGCAACATTTAGTTACATATTGTTTGGTATTTAAAATTTATGAGTTTGGATACATGCATACGTAAAAGGTTGTGCATGCATGCGATGCGCAACACATATATTCACATAAACATATAATACACGTATGTATTTAATCAAAAGATGGCACATGCATATAATAATTCATAACTTATATATATAATATATATTAACTTTATTCATAAACTAATTTTGCCTAACCCTATTTTTAGGGTCGTCACAATATGTGTAAAATATTTTTTCTTTTTTTTTCAAACCCATAGTTATACACTATTTTCATATATGTATATCTTCAAACGGACCAACTATTTACATATATGTAAAAATGTAAATGTTTTTCATACGTGTGCATCGACTATAGATTTTAACACATGTAAAAGTAATGCAATAAATGTCTATAGATGTGTAGATACTAAAAATGATTTTTACTCATATGTAAAAAACAAATAATAGATGTTTATAATTGTTTAGATACATTAAAAAGTTGTCCACCTATGTAAAAAAACAATTGATGTTTATAAAATTGTAGATACCAAAAAATAGATATCGTACATTTACCTATATCTCAATTCTTCTACAGATATCCTAAAAAATAATTGATGTTTAGTTTAAATTAGTTTAATCGTACTTGCTTTTTTCAAATGACATCTCTATCAAATTGACCCGGTAGCAAATGACCATCAAATTGTTAGAGCGCCGGTGATATAATATTCAAATAATTTCTTTGCTTGATTTGATCGTGAAAGCAAACCCGGATTTCATGGTTTCAATTTTGCAGGCAGGTTAAAAATCAATAGAAGTCTATTGATTTTGAATATGATCCGGCAAATCATTGGTTTCATAAAAAAGTCATATATATTGAGTTTAGTTTTGTTTGGAATGTTCCATTAATTATGTACTTTATGAATTCCAAAATCCCTAATAAAGAATGAAACAAACTAGAGAGTTACACTCATTCAATTTGTCAATTTACATCTTTACCCTTTTATAAATAATAAAAAATAAATAAATTACATTATAATTAATGGTTGATAGTAGTTCTTGTGGTTCTCACGATCTTTAAAAGTTTTGAAAAGATCATGACCTTATCTATATATATATATATATATATATATTAACAAAAATATTTGACATTTAATCCTCAACAATTTTTTTTGTATTTTACAAAATATTAATACAAAAGAAACTCATAACAATAATAAATCCACCAATAATATATTTTAGGTGTTGTAGGATTATGAATTTATGATCATCATATCAGTACAATTAACAAATGAAGCTTAATGATAACGTGAGTATCTAGTTATTATAATAAACAAAAATTAAATTTCAATTGTTTGATTACTTTGAGAATAGAGAAAAGTAATTTCATATTTATTTAGGGGCGTGTTGTAGCAACACACCTAAAAGTATCCTTCTTACGGCCTGTAATTATTTAGGGGCGTGTTATAGCAACACCCCTGAAGATATCTGAACATCCTCCTTACGGCCCGTAAGGGCTCTTACGGCACGCAAGGCCTACTATACATCATATCAGTCACTCAATTATTTTATGGGCTGTGAATATTTTTACGACCACAATTTTCACGTCCCGTAATATGTTTTACGGGCCGTGAGGAATCAAGTTAACGGCGAGTGAAATGTTTCACGGGCCGTAATGTTTGTCGATTCTTTTTATTTTTTTGACGCGATGTAATATTCCTCGATTACGGTATAATTTTGTATTTATTACATTATTTGACGCGATATAATATTCCTCGATTACTATGTAATTTTGTATTTATTACACTACTTGATACGATGCAATATTCATCAATAATTATTTGAGTCGACGTAATATTCTTTGTAAAACACAATATAAATCGTCAGATTTTAATTTATTTCATATCGAAAAATTAAACATTTGTATACATTTTATTAACGATGTCAATTTGTATTGGTTCCGATTCTAACTATTACCCCGTCGAGGGTTATAATTATTACGGTGACGAGGGTGGTAACTTTGGTGAACGGTACGGTGATAATGTTGGAAGTTTCGGCGGTAGCTACGACGGTGATGAAGGCGGCAACGACGATGATGACGGCGACAATGGAGATGATAGTACGGTGATGGTTAAAAAAAGGGTTATATGACACAAATCAGGTTATTACGTAATTTATATGTTTTTAAGTTATTTGATAGTAAATAATTATTAAGTTTTGTTATTTGATAATAACAAATTATATTATTTAAAATTATTAGGTTTTTCCATCTCGTGAAGAATTGGTTGATTGGGTTAGTAATATAAGTCGTGAAAATGGATATGTTATTGTCACGAAAAGGTTGAAAAAAACATAAGTGGGTCGGTAGTTAAAATATGGTTAAAATGTGATCGCGGTGGAGTATATAAATGAGCACCCACTCTTAGAAACACTGCACAAAAAAAAATTGTCAGTTTGAATTACAGGGAAAATACCAAATAAAAAAAGGTGGGTGGATCATAGTTGTTGTAGATGATTCTCATAATCATGAAGCCGATGAACACCTCGAGAGGCATGTATACGCAATGAGACTCACTGAAAAATAGATTTGTATGGTAAAGCAACTTATAGAGCAAAATATTAATCCTTGAAACATTTTAGGCACACCAAGTGAGCAAAATCCTAAAAACGTGTTAGCCTTAAGAACGATATATAATACCCGCACGAAAATAAAAAATTCTAGGAGAATCGGCAAAACTCCGATGCAGGTGTTTTTTACTATACTACAACAAAATAAATATATTTACACCCCTCACATATATGAAGCCACAAATACCGTAGACGGGATTTTTATACACCCCACGTCTCACACTTTATTGCGGGCCTACCCGCATGTTTTGATGATAGACACAATGTATAAAACGAACATCTACAAAATGTCATTTATCCAAATGGTTGGTGTGACATCAACACTGAAATCGTTTTCTGTTTCTCATGCATTCATCGATTTTGAACGTCAGATTAATTTTAGATGTGTTTTAGAAAAATAAAAGAAACTTTAGAGTAAAAGTGTATAGAACCTCATGTTATACTTATCGACAAAGATCTTGCTTTGATGAAAGCGTGTGTAAAGCATATCCAAATGCCGTGAGACTACTTTGTAGATGACATATATGGGAAAATATTATTAAACATTGCAAGGTGAGTTTTTCAAATGATGAATGGGGCACTTTTGAGCATTTGTGGGCGATATTAATTAATTCTGTCACGCCTGACATATTCGAGTACAATTTTGATCACTTTTATCGAAAATTGGTGCCAAAACATTCAAGTAAGTTCTATATTGTTATTGTTATTCTTACTAATATTATTTTTTATAATTTAAATAATATAATATTATTTTAATTAGAAGTTTTGATGTACCTGAAAAATAACTGGTTGGACCCTTATAAAGAAAGGTTTGTGACTACATGGATTGACAGAGATCGTAACTTCGATCAACACACGACGAACCGAGTGGAGAGCTAACATTCCTTGCTGAAAAGTTGCCTAAAAAACTAATAGCACTATGAATAGATTTATTCCATTTATCAATAATATTTTAGTTACACATAAGATCGATATCAAAGAAAATTTTACCAAAAGTAAAATTATGCTTATGGTTCAATTATAAAGTGCTTGAATACTTACGAGGTAAAGTTTTTATTGCGGCTTTGGATCTTTTGGTTACGAGATCAATAGAATTGATCATCTAATGACATCTAACACATCGTATGGGTGTCATCTTTTTATGAGTTGTGGTCTTTAATGTGCGTGTAGATTAAATCATTACTTTCAAACATGTAAAATATTTTGTATTTAAGATTCTATTGTATATGTTTTATTATTTTACCATAAATAATTATATTTTATTACTCATTATTTAGGTCAAAATATACCACTCGATGACATTGATAATTTTTGGAGAAAGTTTGACTTTTCACTAGTGTATATTGTATGGGAGGAGAAAATAAATATACAAAAAGAAATGGAGACGGTAAAATATTTACTTTTTCAACTAGAAAGAGTGAAAAGATCTATAGTGGGTATGATAAAATCACTTATAAATCCAGCGAAAACAGATCAAAAAGCTCCAAAAGTGTAAAACAAAATACACACGATCATCCCAAAAAGGATAAGCAACAAGCTATGATATTAGACCCTCCAAGACATAGTTCATACGTGCAATAACGAGAAAACATTCAACTTCCTCCAAGATATTCAAGTTTAGTGGTGATGACTAATCATTGGTCATTTCAATGCAGTCAATCAATATCTTCCAAAACAGGAGGCAAAAATATGTCATCCCAACAAACTTCAAAGTTTTCATATACCCCGGGGGACGAAGAAAAAAATAACTATTACGGTTTCGTGATTCTATTCCATCCGTGTTCTACTCGTACATTTCGGGTGCGGATGATGTATATGCGGACGGTAATTGTGGTTTTGGGCTGTAGCAGTTGGATTGGGATATGATGAAAACCAATGGTGTTTTATTCGTACCGAACTTATAGCAGAGTTAGATAAAAATGCAAAACGGTACGATGATATGTTTCACGATATCAAGCGTCTAAGAAATTCATCGGACTAAAACGGGATAGGTGCAACTCCACTTAAGCATTGGATGACAGTGCCACCCGCAACGATCTTAATTTCTAACAGGTTTCGTGTGGTTGTAATATTAATTACAATCGATATCAATGCAATTTATTTTCCATTCTGGTCGTCTCCTCACGAAATCCCTATCCACCAAATGATTGCAATTGTCTTTGTAAATGATAATCATTTTATTGGGCTACGATTAATAGGTGACTATCCAATGCCTTTACTAAGTGGATACTGAAAAAATTTTAAAACATTAAATGCTAATGATTAAGAGCTCATATACAAGGCAAAATTTCAAAAATACGATGAGTCAAGAAAGGACGATGAGCCTGAACATATTAATTTGTCAGAAGTTGTATTACTGTAATGATTTTTGTATTATTATTTTAGTAGTCGGATTTTAATATAATATACAATTTGTAATTTTATAATTGCTAAATATGTAACTATGAAATGCAATTTGTAATCATCAAACGAAAAACATTAATAATACGTACTATTTTTACACCAAATTATAAAGAAAATAAAATTTTTACATCATAACATAAATAAATTTCATCAAAATAACTACTCCGGAGGTGGCTCATCCACGACGTCCTCAGCTGCCTCCTCACCATCTACCGGCCGCCTATCAAAAGGGACAATCTCTGGCCAAGGCGGAGGAACAATCCCCTGCGATGGATAGACTCACGCAGTGTGCATCTCCATCTGCCATGTGCTGTTGAGCTCCATCTGCCACAAATGCAAAGTGTGCATCTCACACAGCAAATGGACAAACTTGCGCAGAAGTTGCATGGACTCCGCCATATACTCCCCGGTAGGTGGACTCTTCCGGATAATGGTTCTTGGCGACGGTAGCACCTGCTGTGGAGGGCCCTGCTGGATCCTCAGCACCCTCAACAAGAGGTGGAATATCGTCTAACCGACGTCAGCAGACCATTGTAGGTTGCCGTTAAAAGTGGCGGCAATACCCATGGCCAACATAATCTGGTGGCCTAATATCATCGGTGGGGCGTCACTCGTCTGTCGCGCAAGTAGCGCATCGGTGTATATCCCTAAATGGGAGGCAATGACGGTGATATACGCACCGCAAAGTATGGGGCTTTCCATATGTAAACAATAAATTAAAAAAATATTAATTCATAACAATTAATCAAAGCATGCAAAAAGAAGAAGCCACCGAGCGAAACCTGTTCGGTGCTCTGCTCGCACCCGACAATGGTGCCGGGAATGCACGGATAAAGATATCGATGCAAAGGATTTGTGATCGAACTAGCGCGAATAGCACCCTTCCATCGCTGATCCGAGATAGTCGGCTGCCTCCCCACATAGAGGAATAGGCTTAGATCGAACCTCGTCCGTGAGGAAACGGGCATCAAATGCCTCCTCCTCTGTTGAAAATCCAAGGACGATCGCCCACACTCTCATCGTGAACTCCCATCTTTGCCCCTCCAAGATGAACCGAACAGCAACATAGATGAGGTGATCATCTCCATCTGTGGCAGGAGTGAATAAAAATGTAGACAGGAACTCCAACGTAAGCTCCCGATGGTCCCTCCTATAGCCGCAGTCGAACATTCGGTGCCATGGTGTGGAGTCCTCAGCCCCAACGACCGCCTCAACACGCTCTAAATCACCACCGACTCAATCACCTCCCAGTTGATGGTACGGGTCTCCTTTAGGGGTTGTCCTAATAACCTCTAAAGTCGTCTACATGGCGTGATCTCTCGTGGAAAACAAAGATGCGGGTGAGGGTCTAAAAACTCTCCTTGACCCTCGAGCTCGGTCTTAGGATGCACATTCTTGTGCGACGACATAATCTGTTAAAAAATTAATTTATAAAAACATAAATTACTATTAAAAAAAGGGTTACGGCCCGTGAAGGTTCCTCACGACTCGTGACCGTGCTAACTTCAAAATGATCACAGCCCGTGAAGAAGTTTCACGGCTTGTAACCCATTTGAAGTTTTACACGGTCACGAGCCGTGACACATCTTCACGGCCCGTAACCCTTTTCAGGATAAAAAGGTTACGGGCCGTGAATGTGCTTTACTGCCCGGAACCATTTTATTTATTTATTTATTTATTTTGAAATTTAAATTTAAATTTGATACAATATTAAAACGTAATTAAATAAAATTATAAAAGAAATTAGTTATGTACATGATAGTAGAAGAAAAGTCACTGAAACGAGGTCGTAAAAGCAAAAGTGGGCGTGTATGGGGAGGGTCGTATAAGAGATAATAGAGAAATAATGAAAATGGGCGTAAATGAACTTACAGGGCGTGAAGCTTACATATTAAAAGCATCACGACCCGTAAAGTCTCTTACAGCCTGTGAAGTCTCTTATAGCCCGTGAAGCGTCTCACGGTCGTGAGACGGTTAGGATTAACAATACCAACCGTTAAGGTCTCATGGCCCATAAATTGTTACACGGTCCGTGAATATAAAAAATAAAAAATAGCCGTTAGAGTTCACGGGCCGTGAAGCGTTTCATGGTTGTAAGCCCTAATGGTTTAAAATATATCCGTTAGCTTTCATGGCCTGTGACACACTTCACGGCCCATGAAGATACCAAAAAAAATTAAAAAAAAATATTTTTCAACTATAAATACTAACATATTTGCAAACAAAAAATACAATAAAAAATCAAATCAAAATCTTAACATATTTACAAAAAATATGATTTTGACAGGTTATACATCCGGTTCACAATCGGTTATATGATAACATCAGAATCCTTGGAATGACGAAGAAGAGGTCACTTTAGCAAGATCTTGTCTAGAAAATGCAGGTACTATTTTCGGAGACTATTCAATTGATTGGAACCATATATCAAAGCGTTTTCATCAATTTATTGGAACCATATACCAAATGGTTCGATTTGAAGAGAAAAATATCGATATTTCATTCAATTTACGATAATATTTACGGAAAGGGCTCAAGAACAATACCGGCGAAGAATCGGAACAACTATTAATCATGTTGCCATTTGGAACTATTATAAAAGTCAACATGATTAAAGATTGTATTTCGAGTTACTGTTATGTTATTTTATTAGATTGTCCGAATATTATTACTAATAAACAAATAAAAATATTATTTATTAAATAATTACATTGTTCGTCTTGAATACAGTTCATCTGTCATAAATCATCGGAATCTAAGGCAAGCATATTGTAAATTATTTTTATGCCACTCTAAAGATTTATTTTGAACCAGTCTATGTAATAACATACAAATAACAATTTCTAAATCTCGACCACTATGACCTGCATGTAAAGGCCAAACAGTTTCACCGGACACTAACAATTATTCAATTTTTTCTAGCCCAGATTGCTGCTAATAATGTATACATCCAAGAAAATAAAGAATATACGATTCAAATTGTACAATAATCACCCGAATATTATGATGAATGCACCACGAATCATCACACGTAAGTGGATGACATTCATAAGGAAAGAATATGTAAACTTTAAGTGACTCCATAGAAATTGTAAAAAATACCAATTTTTATCGTAATCAGTGATCAGTACGTACACCTATAACAACTAATATCAAAATTTATAGATTTTTTTATAAAATTTAATCACAACAATAACACAAAAACAATATTAACGTATCAACTTCCCATAACACAGGATATAGATCTCTACTCATGTCTGCATATTCATTACCATCAATGGATCCCATGTATATTAAGTTAAACCACTCAAATGGAAGAATCATCCAACGATCATTACGGAACAACTCTTTTGTTCTACTTATTTCTTCAAATCGCCGTATCATCAGTCTATTTGTCCACGGTCAAATATGCTATAAATAACAATAAAATATATATTAAAACAATTATTTTAAGGTAAAAAAAATTCTAATTAAAAATCTTACATCCGAACACAAAGCTGTATTTCCAAGAAGCCCTCGCCAAATTGGTAAGGAGATCCACAACACCCATGTAATATACCCTACATAATTCAACATCTTCGTTTCGTAAAAACTGCATAATATCCGAGACCAATTTCTGTCATTCCGCCAGTTATGGTTGTCAATTGGTTCCAGAATACTTTCAACAACTACACGTGAGTTAGAACCAACTTCATTTCCACGTCTTCTATTATTTCTCCTATCTGACGTTTTACTTATCTTGATCAATATTGTTTCATAAAAAAACTGAAACGTATCTCTATATATATAAGTGAATATATAATATTACATCAAATCAAATAATTGATACACGTTTTATGAGGAATAATACGTCACGTCAAATAATTATAAAAAACGAATAATCACGAAAACCGATAAATTATTATAAAAACAAAAAATACATCGACAACCTTCACGGCCCGTGAAAATGTTCACAGGCGGTGATTTACTTCTTTCACGGCCCGTGAAGGCTCTCACGGTTCTTTTTTTACAGCTCGTGAGGCGTTTCAAGGTCATGACTGTTTAATGCAATTTTTAAATTCTACATACCCCCTTCATGGCCCGTAAGAGTCTTCATGGGGTGTGAATAAAAGTCAAAGGCTGTCCCTGTATCACTGATAGGGTGTCCCTTTATCATCACCCTTTATTAATACCTTTAGTTTCTAATCACCTCGTTACTGTATTTCATAGAAAGTGGTAAATTTATTTTATTCATATTGAATTTTCTTCTTTGTTCTTTCTATTTCTACAATACAAACCCTAAATCTCATGTTCTCCAACTCACCCCACTACCGTCAACGACCATCACGGTGACACCACCACATGTTACTCTGCCACTAAAACACACATTCATTCACACACAAACCGATCTCAGATTTCTTCCTCATCCCTCTTATGAACCACTTGACAACAATACGGTGCCTAGAAGCATAATGGTAGTATGCGGTCTTAGAAGCACAACAATAAGGCCATCGATGGCACCGGTCGGAATATTTTTTTAGATGATAGGTGACAGGTGGTGTTGGTGGTACGATTGCAGGTTTCACCGGAGAAGAAGATGAAGCGGTCGTAGGGTTTGCAACGGTGGTGTCGGCCGACGAGCGGTGGCTAGCGGTGATCAGTGTTGGCTCTATGGTGGCCAAAGATGATGGCGGGTGACGATGATCACTTGGACCACAATAGTGGTGGTCTTGGTTGTGCAAAACCCTTTTGTGAAAAAGAAAAAAATGCTTTTATAGTAACTTAGTATGTATGATATATAAGGCATAAAGTAAAAAAGTTGATAATTAGAATTATTTAAATGGGTGATAGTTTGTGTTATTACTAATATAATTGGGTTTCGAAAAAATATGTAGAACTATATCCAACTAAAAAGGTCTACACAGGGCCGGTCCCGATAATTCCCAAGAGACATTGGGCTTGGGGCGAGAACAAAAAATTAGCCCCTACAAAAAGATGTATAAAAACCTAAACTAAATAAGTTGTATATAAAAAAATTATAATAGGACAATAATCATTATAACAATAAGCAAAACAAAAGTATTGTATTAAAATAATCTAATTTACTAAAATGAATTGGGAAGTTCATTTAGCGTTTTTTAAAACATAGTTCACGATCAAGTTTTCATATTAAATTGGACTAAACTATTTAAAATTCTAGTGAGTTCTAAGCTAAAATTTTATAGATTAAAATAATTAAATTTTTATTAGGTGTTTCTAGTGAGTTTATTAATAGTTTATAACTTTTTTAAAAAAATACATACATATATACATACATATATATACATGTATATATGTGTATATATGTGTATATATATATATATGTATGTATATATACATGTATATATATGTATAAAAAATTTATAAATTATGTGACTGATTTCATTAGTTTTCTCTAGTTTTCATATAACTTTATGGTTTTCTTAGGATCCTTCCTATATATATACACACATACATATATATATATATGTGTATATATATATGTATATATGTATATACATATATATATATACATATATATGTATACACACAGAAAACCATAAAGTTATGTGAAAACTAGAGAAAACTAATGAAATCAGTCACATAACTTATAAAATTTTGTCACTACCCTTTATAATTGTGTGTGTGTATATAAACAAGGGCATGGATCAAATGAAAAACCATAGCATGGTTTTACACATACGTCACATATTGTTTACGTATACGTAACCATTTTTCATTTGACATAGTGTTACGTATACGTAAGACTCTTCATTATCGTATTTATGTTCAACATATATGTAAAAAAATGCTTAAATAACCTTTTAAAAATTAAAATAACATAAAATTATGAATTATGTAATTGTTTTCCTTGGTTTTCTTTGATTTTCATATAACTATTATATATATATATATGTACATATATATGTATATGTATATGTATATGTATATGTATATATATATATATATATATATATATATATATATATATATGTGGGAGGGATCAAATGAGAACTAATTTTTTTATGAGAACTCTATGAACCAATCTCAGCCAATAGTTTTCATCGACTAAATTGTAATTAATAAAACATATTAAAAAAGTATAAATCGAAAAATAACATAAAAATAAAAAAATAAAACCACAAAAATGTTTCTTACGTTTTCTTGTTTCATGAAAAAGTAATTATTTTTTAAAAAAATTAAAAAAATCCCGTTGTTTTTATGAAATTCATTTTTCATATGTTAATAACAGATTTATACTTGTGAAAATAACGGCTGGATAATTTTCTTAAAAAAGTATATCAATATGGTAGGCGTTGGAAGGATAAAATATACTGAAATTAATGGTAAATTTTTTTTAAAAAAATAATGTCATGAAAAAAAGTTATGAACGTTTTAAAAAAAAGGTGAAATTGACATGTGACTTGTATATGACTAAAACGTGTAGTGATATTGATTTCTAGAGTTCTCACAAAAAAATTATTCTCAAGATAACTCTACCCCAATATATATACACATATGTATAATGAAAAAACAAGTTTTTTTATTTATTATTATTATTATCATTATTTTTATGAAAGAGGGAAACGAAAGAAACGTTTTGTGGTTTTTTTTTATTTTTATGCTATTTATTGATATATAAATTTTTAAATATATTTATGTTAATTATAATTTTTTCATTGAAAACTAATGTTTGAGATTGGTTGCTAGAGTTTTCACAAGAAAAGTGAGTTCTCATGTAGTATTTTTAATATATGAGATGAGTATTCTAAGATACCATAAAAGTAAAAGCAATTACTTTATTTAATCCATAAGATACAATCAATTCTACTAAAGCAATTACTTTAGTATTTTTAAAGATAAAATAGTATTTTACATCTTATCTTACTACTCTAATAAAAAGATAAATGAGAATGTCACGTGTCAGCACCACAATCATTATTACCATTTTTTTCCGCCTCTCTCTCCTATTAAATAATTACCTAAATTACAAATAAAATTATTTTAATACATTTTAATATATACTAAATTAAGAAAGAAATTTATTTATTAACGTTATTTCTAAATAATTTGTATTTTTAATAAGTCAATACAGAAAATAATCAAATTTGGGAGTTTTAATAAGAAAATTTTTTAAAAATAACATTTTTATATGGTTTGTTTAAAAATTAAAATGTTTATTTTTTAAAAAATTTAAAAAGTTAATATCGTTATTTTATTATTTATAGTTATCTCTAATACGTAATTTCGGTCGTATCATATCTTAAAATATCATTTTATAGTTAATAAATTTGTTATATTAATATTTTATTTATTTAACCCGTGTAATACACGGGTTTACTAAAGCTAGTTATTACATATAACCCTTTTACAATTAATTACATAATAACCTTATACTTGCTAACACTTAGATAAAATTTTATATTATCTACCCACAAACCAAAAAACCTTTATTTTTTTTAAGATTTTAGTTATTTCTTTTTTATCTATCATGTTTAAAAACTTTTTATACTAGAATTGTAACCTGTGCTAATTTTTTAACGTTTTGGGGTAAACTTTTTGTTAATCAATTTGTATTTTGTAAGGTACAATAAATTAATGCGTAAATGTACAAGTCGTCATGCAAAACTAATTTATTTGGTGTTTTAAAATTTAGCTTAGAAAAAACATAGCAGGCTTTTGTGAAAATACTACAAGAATAACAAAATATTAGAAACACATGTCGAATTTAAAATATTGCACCGCCGTATTGCACGGGTACTACTCTTATATATATATATATATATATATATATATATATATATATATATATATATATCTATATATATATATATATATATATATATATATATATATATATATATGTAATTTTATAATTACTTCGGGCCCCTGAAGAGATCGGGCCTTGGGCGGTCGCCCACGCCACCCCCTCAGGGCCGGCCCTGGGTCTACAATCACAACTCGATATCTCTTATCCTCTATCAATCATATTTAATTTCTTTTTGTTTGAGTTCAATTTACTTTCTTCAACCTCAAACGTAATGTCTTATATATCTATAGAAATATATGGATTTATAATAAGAACTGCTCCAATTGTTTATTTTACTAACAACAAAGTTAGAGTCCAAGTTGAAGATCAATCAAGTTATATACATATCAAACATCTTTTTCTTTTTATTCTTAAGGGAAATAAAGATTGACATGGGGCTCAAACAACAGTTTTCTAAGGATCTACTCTTAACCAAAGAAAGTTGTGCGAGTTAATATATGTAGGTTGTGATTGGTACCAGGGGCAAACTTATTAAGAGGCTAGCGGTAGCCCGAGTTATCCCTAAACTCTCATTCAAAAGTGCATTTTTTTACTTTTGTTCATTATTATATGTATCGAGATACTCCTATGCAAAACTTAGAATATCCATCAAATTTAGAAAGCTAAAATTAGTACAAGAATGAATTGAAAGCCCAAGCAAAAATTAAGATTAATAGTCTATTCAATTAAAAGTTAATATTAATAATCAATTCAATTAAAAACCCAACTAACTAAAAGTCCAATTCCCCTGTTGATCACTTAAAATTAAATCCTAATGTCATCTTCACGGAAAGTGTAAAACTTTATACCTAAAAACTTGAAACATGAACGATACTAAATTTTGAATTTTTATTTAAGTAGAAAGGTAAATTGAACGTAAATAATTAAGAAAGCAACAAACTTGATAGTGGGTTTTGAAACTTATGAGAAAAAAACAATCACTTTCAAGATTCAAGTTTAAAGATTCACATTTGGTTTTATTAGAATTGATTGGGAATCACATGGACATGATTTAGTAAAATCATTTGATTAAAGTGATAATTATGAAACAAACCTTTAAGACTCGCTCATTCACACAATTACCAACTCATTCATGCAAAGAATTCACATACATGACAAACTGCTCACGATGCAAGGAAACCGAAAGCGAATGAAAACACACAAATATTTAAACATAAACAAATCTTTTAACTTTAAACAAATGTATAATTATATTCTTGTGTCAAGACATAACCCAAAACATCAATTCAAACCAAACCCAGTTCTTCACTTACACGAACCCTCCTCCCGAAAGTGATTACGAACGAATTAGTCGCTCATTGGCATGATTGGATCTTCAATGCTTGATTGGATGTTGTTAATGCTTGATTGGGTGAAAATGTGATGAAAAGAACCCTAAAAATGCCTTGAAAATGTCCAAAATTCGCATGGGAGAAGTCTCCCTCTAAACCTTAATGATTGGGATTAAATAGGATTTAAATTTTGAATAATCCTCCAAATATCACGTTAAACCGTAACTTACGGCCTATAGGCCGTAGGTTACGACCTACCTTCAACCAGACGACCAAATCTTCTGTGTTACGGGGTTTATAGACGGACTCAGCACAGGGCCGTAAGTTACGGTCTTAAAAAAATGTTTTAAAAATCTAAAACTCATACCAAAAACCAACACATTACGTTGCTCGCCTGCTACGCCACATGTTGGAACTCCAACCATTATGCGTTGCCTTGTCGACCAATTGCACCTCACTGGTCACGATTAGAACTTGTGGTGAAGTATTCTTCCATTTCTTTAGTTTTTTTATTATAATTTTAGAGTTTATGAAATTATATGTCATTATACAAATTATATTTTTTATTCTAAACAAGTTCTTATTTGCAATAATTTTTCATTATTGAACTAATGTACAGTAAAAAAAGTTCATATTGAAATAGTGTAATGCACAATTTTTTCATTATTGAAGTAATGCATTACAAATTTTTTTTTCATTTCAAATGAATATGCCGTAAAATATTTTTTCATTATTAAATAAATGTACCCCAGATTTTTTAGATACACTTGAATTATTGGGTTGGATCCATCATTGATTGGTAATGGTACATAAGTACTGTATGAATCATTTCAACGATCATTAATATATTCAACCAATTTATATTGAGTTACACCAAAAATAACGACAGTTCACATTTGAATATTACTATGCATTTTTTTTAATTTTGACGGGTAGGGGTGTTCATTTTCGGATATTTGAAAATTTCGGATAGTGAATTTCACTATCCGAATCCGAACCCGAAATTTCGGATATCCGAAATTCAGATATCCGAAATTCAGATATCTGAAATTTCGGATTTGGATTCGGATATCCGTTCGGATATATTCAAAAAAAAGTTGTATTATTTAATAAATTTTATAAAAAATAATAAATTTTAATTATATCCGAAGTTTTTATTAAAACATCCAAAATATCTAAAAATATCTGAAATATTTAATTAATATTTAATATTTTTAAATTTTTATAAAAGTATTTTGGATATTTCGGATATTTCGGATATCCGAAAATGCTCAAAATCACTATCCGAATCCGATCCGAAATTTCGGATATCTGAAGTTCGGATTCGAATTCAGATATTTTTAAATACCCCTACATGGATGTAAACATATGTAGTATTTCATTTATTGTAGCTCATGGTTCTGTGTATTTAATCATTGTTTCCACATAGGGCTCCACTGCTATTATGATAAGGATGAAATCGAACAAAAACTATTTGATTGCCATGATACTATGAAGAGGGTGTAGATGATTGTGGTTTTGACTTCATAGGGGCTGTTTGTTACTAGTAGTTGTAGCTGTTCAATCGGGTTGTGATGACACTTGATCCTGATAAATTGATCCAAACACTGTTTTGAAATATATACCACAAAGTCACAACCTCACCCCAATCATATCATAAACCCTAAAATCCCTTGATTATAACTTAAAATTTTGATAAATTAGAATTCCCGACCTACAAACAGACATAAACGTTACTTTCCAGTTGTTTGTGTATAGTATTGGTCAATGTTTTCAGAATTGATTCGGACGTCAAACTAAGCACCTTACCTGTTGATTGTTCAGACTAGATGTAAGAACCGAATGACGTTATAATTATTTATATGTTATTATATATCTCAATACAGGGTTAAGCCACTTGGATAGATTTTAAGTATTACATCACAACTTGACACATCTTTAAAAAGCTATTATCATGTGTCATTTTATTAGTTCTTTTAAATTGAAAATAGAATCACATTTAGACCTGATTCATAATTTTTTATGTTGACTTTAAAATTACAATATGTATGACATGTTTTGTTTAAATAGAAATGAAATTAACAAATCTAAATCAAGTATTAACACCCACAATATATACATACTTTGATTGCAAATCAATTCTAAAAAATTGTTATACTTTTAAAATGCTAAAATCCATCATAATATATTCAACCAATATTGAATTACACCAAAAATAACGACAGTTCACGTTTGAATATTACTATGCATTTATTTTTTTATAATTTTGTACAAATTAATATGAATATACATATTTTTAACCGATTCATAATTTTTGATTTTAAGTTTATACTAAAGTGCATGTTATCTACGTAAACAAACTACTAATTATCAAATTTGTATTTATAAATTATTTACTTTATTCAATATTTTTTGAACTTTTTAAGTCAAACGGTCAAATTATTAATTCACAACATTTTGTTTTTAGTATAAATCAATGTATATAATTTGTATACACAAAATTTTTTACCAGATACAATATACAAATTAAAAATAATCAAGTTTCAAATCATTATATTTCTCATAAATTTTTAAATATAATAAACTAAATTTAGTTTTCACCTAAGACTAACATTTTACACAACTACAATATTATATCTTGAAAATAATTACAGTAAATTACTATATGCATTCATAACCTTTTTAAAGCTAAATAATTGAATACTCAAAGTTTAAAAACATAACTTTGTCCCCTCACTTTTTATTTTTTAATCCATTTAAATCCTGAATGTTAAAATCATAAAGTTTTCTGTTAAATATTTTATGAAAAGATAAAATTATCCTAAAAGATTTAAAAAGAACTTGTCCACCTACCTCTACAAATCTCCATAACTTCTTTCTCTCTCTCCTCCATAATCTCCATCACCACAAGCTTCTGTCATCGTCACCACAAGCTTCTGTCATCGTCACCACAAGCTTCTGTCATCGTCACCACAAGCTTCTGTCATCGTCACCACAAGCTTCTGTCATCGTCACCACAAGCTTCTGTCACCGCCACCACAAGCTCTTGTCACCGCCATCACAAGCACCTGTCACCACCAGTGGCGGAGCTTGAACATCTCCATATGGTGTGGGGGCGAAATTAAATTTTTATAGGGGTGCGAACTCGATATTTATATAAAAATTTACATTATCATGCAAAAAAATTACACTAATGGACTAAAAATTAACACTACCGGCGAAGAAAAAGGGGGACCCCTGGCCCTCACTATCCTCCACCACTGGACACTCACCACCACTAACCTCCGGTTACCACCACCATAACCTCCCGTCACCGTCGTTAAGTGTTGAACCAATTAGACAACTGAACCATTAAAAGACCGATTAAAAGATGATTAAAATGCTGCCAAACAACCCTTAACTTTTTGCTCAGCTTAAAAACCACAAAACTTGAAAGTTTTGTTCAAATCTTATGAAAAAATTTAAATTTTACGTTGACTAACGATGATGTGTCAAATTTTTATTATTAGGGCATATGACATGACAATGATAGATGATTAGATGAATTTTAGCTTAAAAATAATAATAATTCATAACTGAAACATCATCAATTGATCAACAAGGGATGAGAATTGCCGACTTCTCTCACAAAACCCCTAATATTTTTGCAATTAGCATTCATCGCCGTTAGGGTAAGTATTGGACCACTCCTTTGGTAGCCATGTTCACATGAAGAATAAAAAATAGATTTAGTTTCATTTTAAGAACATACAGGTAACACAAATATCAGCAATCTTATACAAATACAACTGTTTACCTGCACATATAACCTAAGAAACCAAAATTTAATAGATTCTATGAAATGGTTGGTTCACACCCTTGGTCAAAAGAAAAAGATAGAATGCAGCATGTCTTTGACTTCAATTTAATTTATAAAAGACTCTAATATTGAGTTTTTTTCTCAAACTAGTATAGTTTGAAAACTTATTTATCAAAATGATATATTTGTACAAATATTTACTAAAATGATATATTTTGATAAATATTTACTAAAATGATGTATTTTTTAAAACTTTATTGTTTCTCATTTCTTATTAAATTGGCTACTTAATAAGTTATCTTTTTATTGTCTACCTAATTATCTTTTAAAGTTTTTTATATTCTTTTAGGGATGATATCTTTAAATTTTCAGATATATATTTTAAATAGAACATTTTTTAAGTTTTTAAGATATTTTTAGAATTCAAGAAATTTTTTTATTTTATTTAAAAATGTATTCTAAAATAATTTTATAAAATGTTTAGTTATTATATATAGTCTAATAATAATAAATCAGTTGTTATAATAACCATATACTTATAGCATAGATTCATGTAAAACTTGATGTTACATTGTCTTTTATTTATTTTTTGGTTTTATTTATTGTTAGTCTGGAATGGTTAAAGAAATATGTCGTTTGGTGTAGTGGTTATTACGATTATTTATGTAACATCCATCGAATTTCAAAATTATGAAATCAAACACGAATTCACGTTGAACTTTCATACGATGGAAAATTTAATATTTAAAATTTTTATTATTTATTTTATTGAATCAAACGCGTTAAATGTGCAATTTATGCAATATTGAAATTTTTTTAGTTATTTTATCATTTAAACAAAGAATAATAATTTATTTATAAATAAATCTTTTTCATAAAAGTATAAATTTTTATTTATCATTTTAAAATAAAACAGAAAATACTTATTAAAACTTATAAAGATATAAAATGAATTTTAATAAACTTAAAAAGTTTTATTAGTAATTATGAATTTTAATTATTGAAATTAAATAATCAAATTATAAGGTTATAAGTTTTATAAAAGTTAAAAAGATTTTATAAGAAAATAAGTTAATTAAATTAAAATTAAGGTTTTAATAAATTAAAAGTTTAAATTCTAATTATTCTTTTATCTATTTATTTTATTTAATCTTATATTTATTTCAAAATCATAACCCCCTTTTAAAAGACTTGTAACTCACCATTAATACCATTCATAACCTCCTTCTAACCTCAACTATAAAATCAAGGCTTAGACCTCACTTTTTATTGCTCATTCTCTAAAAATACACTAAAATCTTTTTTTCATTATTGGTTTTGATCAAATTCAATAATTTTCTTTTACAAGTAATTTCAAGAAGTTTAAAAGACTAAGGTAATCTTATATTGCTTTTATATTATATATTTTTATATTATTTCAATCATCCTAACATCCAGTTGTTCTCATGACTTTATGTTCTTACTTTTATTCTTTCTTCTGCTAAATCTCTTTTAATTTGATTCATTATCATTTCATCATTAAAGTTCTAACATTCACTAATCCTATAACATCACTAACATTCCTAAATCAAGCTAACATAAACAAAGAATCCCGTTTGCATATGGACGGCTATGCCGTCGCATTCGGTTATTCCACAAGATTATTTCCCTAAGTGATGGCTATGCCGAAGTCTTGGAATATTTTTATATAACTCTAATGAAGCCTAATATACCATATATAAACATAATAAGTTTGTTCTAACCCGTTTCATGCTTTAACAGTTTTAAAAGTGCATATAAGTGCCTTACTATAATTTTGGCAGAATATAATTCGACTTCAACCGAACATAACTTGATCATAACAAACTAAATTTGAGTAAACTCAGACTCCAATATCAAGTTCATTGAATTAAATTTTTAACGATAGTTTATACGTCTTCAAAATAAATCGGACAACTCAATAATAACCTTCATAAGATAAGTGTACATTTCAGCACCTTCTGTCTTGTGCTGCTGTTTTTACCTATTTACGGATCTTTTCATAAAAATATTTCTAATGAAAGTTGTCCAAGAGACTTTGAACTAGTCAACTATAAATTTTTATAATTTTATGAAACCGTTTTCTATTTTTAAAACATATTCAAACACGTACCAAACATTCTGTCCAGAGTATAAAATTGATGCAATAATCTTTTTTCAATCTATCTTTCGTTTTTTAGCATTCTCTAAACATCCTAACTTCTTGTAATCAATTTCGACCTCAAGTTATTATTTTTTTATCATTTAGGACATCACCTTTGACTGTTAACATCCAAGCTTTCTTATGTACTCTACAACCATCATTATACTTGTGAGTTTTCCATATGAGTTTTCCATGTGAGTTTTCCATGCCTCTTTTTACTTTATTGACACCTTTTGGGGTGAAACATGTTAACCTTGTAAACTTACACTTGTAAACATTTTGATACTTGTAAACGCACATGCAATTTATCTTTACCTTTTGTCATGGTTATTGATATTATTATGAGTGTTATATGAGATAACTTATCTGTTGACAATTATTAACTATTGCTAGCCTAACGACGTTATAGATTTATGGGCCTGACAAGCCTACTTGGTTAATCCAAGTACACTTAGCTAATCGTTTAATCTTATAATCTTGTAATCTGTCAAGCTTTGATTGTAGCTATATGTGTTCTATAAACTTGTATAATTCATAACCATTGACATGAATTGCTACTTGTAAATATTTTATATATATGTATGTTTAACTCATGGAAACTCACCAACTTTCAAAGTTGACCCTTTATTTTTAACATGTTTGAGGTTTGATACTTGAGGAACTCTTTTTTCTCATATAGGACTTGAACTTATTTAATTAAACATCTTATGTTGTTGTTTATATCTTTGCGGTATTATAATGACTTAATTGTCTAGTATTGTTCAATGAAAAATGGTACTTAATATTATTTCAACTTAGTTAGTTCCATGTGCTATGAACAATCGTTTCACATTCGCCCGCCTCGATGATTCCGCCGTCGGTCGAGGTGTGACAGTTTATGTGGTTGTGGACCCTTCTTTGACTCGTACGTCAGTGTTTTTTCTGGGATTTTTGCTATATTCGTTTTTAAAAGAACGATAATTTTTCTTAGTAGTTTAGCATCTTACTTGCTTTTTGCTTAATTCTTTATATTAGTTAGCATTCATTTAAATTCTTCCCCAAATATTATTATATAAAGTTATTTTATATAAACACATTACAATAAATAAAATAAAAAAATAAATAAAAGACAATGTAATATGAACTTTTGCATGACTCTATGTTATAAGTATATGGTTATTCTAGCAAACCGACTTATTATTATTAGATTATATATAATAACTAAACATTTTATAAAGTCATTTTTAAAATACATTTTTTAAATAAAGTAAAAGAAAAAATTCTTGAAAACTAAAAAAATCTTAAAAAATTCATAAAATGTTCTGTTTAAAATATATATCTTAAAATTTAAAGATATCATCCCTAAAAGAATAAAAGAAAATTTAAAAAGTTATTAGGTAACCAATAAAAAATAATTTTTTAAGTAGCCAATTAAATTTAGAGTAAGAAAAAATAAAGTTTTTAAAACTACATCATTTTGGTAAATATTTTTTGAAGTACACCATTTTGGTAATAAATTTTCAAATACATTAGTTTGGGGAAAAACTCCTCTAATATGTATTCATAGTTTTACTTTTATTTTTAAAACTCTGATATTAGTTAATAACCTTGTAACCAATGTTTTCAGAACCGGATGACTTACTAACTTGTTGGTCGGACCGGATTTAAGAACCAGATGATGTTATAATATTATATATATATAGGGGTGGGATCAAATGTGAGCTAACTTTTTTTTGTGAGAACTCTAAGAACCAATCTCAACCACTAGCTTTCAATGACAAATTTGTAATTAACAAAAATATATTTAAAAAAATATAAATAAAAGATAACATAAAATAAAAAAATAAAAACACAAAAATGTTCCGCTAATTTCCCTTTTTCATAAAAAAATAAAAAAAATTATAAAAAATAAAAAAAATTCTCGTTTTTTAACAAAACTTATTTTACACATGTATAATATTAGCTGTACACATGTGTAAATCTAGTACTACACATGTGTAAATCTAGTACTACACATGTGTATAACTATATTTACACATATTTAAACGAAAGATGTACGATTTGTTTAGAAATGTATATCAATATGGTAGGCGTTGGAAATATAAAAATACTGAATTTTATGTTGAATTTTTTTTTGAAAATGATGTCGTAAAAAAATTAAGAAAGTTTTAAAAGAAATGGAGAAATAATATATGATTTGCATATGATAAAAAATGAATGGTTGATATTGGTTCTTATTTATATATATATATTTTATAGTTATATATGAAACGTAACTATATTTGTATATTCAACACACTAATTTATGGTTATACCTTATTTTTACCCTTTAAAATCAAAAATACAAAACAAAAAAACAATAAATCAAAATCTGGTTCGAACCAGTCCATTTTTCCGGTTTGACCACCGATTCTGGATGAACTGGCCGGTTCAACCAACCCAAAACGATTCGATGTGAACTCAACCGGCCACCTAGTCGATCTCTGGTCGAACCGGTTAGACGTGCCGGTCTGATACGTTCCCAACAACAATGCTTGTAATTGTTGGTGGAATAGCTTAAGTTGAATCTTGCTTTCTGCCTCCCTAGCATACCATGCACCTTTTTTTCACTCTAAGTTCTATTTTTACTTTTGATTGTGTAAAAGTATCACTGCTTGCTAAGTGTAAACAAGTGCTCACTGCATATTACAATAATTAAAAACTCAATAAATCTAAATTTTTTTAAACAATGATACACGATGTACACTTAACCAAAAACTTTTTTTTATCTATACAGAATGTCTTTTTAATTCTAGTATCTGTTTTGAATATATTGTTTTAAACAATCATATTTTTATACATTACAGACTTATACTAATACAAAATTATAGAGCAAAAATGGCGGTTTTTAGGCATAATAAGGCGGTTGATGAAGAGCTATTTATTATAGGGTTGTTTTTGTTATGTAACCGGTATAAATATAACTCCGAAAATTAAATAATCTTGTAGTTGTTTTTGTTCATTATGGATAGTTGTTTTTGTTCACTATCATAGTTGCATTTAGTTTGTTTTTTAGTTGTTTTGAGAGGTTTTTTTGATGTTACAAGAGTTGTATTTGATCACCTATGGTTGTTTTTAGTGGTAATTTATATCAACGTCCAAGGCTTTTTTGGTACTTTAAATTTTTTATAATTTTTTATAGGAGCTGTTTCAATAACATTCATATACTTCCCAAGTAATTTACCAAACCATACCATATATCATGATTCACAAATTTATAAACCAATAAAATTCATAATCATAACAAGGTTAATATATACATGTCTACCTGAAAAAAAACCAATCAAAATATCCAAAGTGCCATATATACATTAATTCCAAAGAGCACCTAACAAAGGAACAATGTAACAAAAAAAAAACAAGTGTAACAAGAGCAATCTAAGCAAAGAGCATTAACGGAGCCATATAGTTTTAAACTTCTACATCTTCTTTAGACATTAACTATAAAACTTCAAATCCTGTACAGTATAAAGTCAATGAGCCAAATAAAAATATGTTTACACACACAAATTGATATATATATATATATGATCAAAATGAGTCACTTTATAAACACATTTAAAATGGGTCATGCCGACTACATACTATAACTAACATTATTATCTATTATGAGAACACGACAACTCACAAACAATATAAACCACATAAGATAAAGAAACTTATGTTCATCCATTCTCCTCATCCTGCTCATTCTCATCCTTATCAAAGAAAGATACAAGCACCTTTGAAGTACGTTCCACAAATTCATCAATTTGACGTTGACGAACCATGCTCAATTTATTTAACAACTACAATAGAATGATAGGAAAAAAGTCAGATTACAATATAATATACATTATAGTTAAACGTAAATTAATATAAGTGTATGAAAATTACTTACAATATGTTCTCTGTTATGAATTACAAAATCATACATAGTCATCATAACACAATAACCACATTCCCAATCTTTAGGTTGTTGAAGACACTAAGTAAGTTGAATTAACAATTAGTTAACTAAAATCCAAAAATAAATATGTAAAAAAAACAAAAAGAACTTACATCAACCATGTCCCATGTTATTTTATGTTCTATGGCTTCTTCAAATGATTTTGTTATCACATAATTTGAAGGGTCCTTTATACCTTTAAGCGAATCAAATATGTGGCCCTTCCAAGTTTTATACATCGAATGATATTGAAGTAAAATCAATATCCAATGTTTTTTGGATGAAGTGAAATCAATATAAGCCACATTTAACACCAAAAAATAAATAAACAAAACATTATATGTAAATAAAATATATTACCCGATTAAATGGGGTGCGACAAACCATTGTTTATCCTTATGAAAAGAGATAACATTTCTCATGTGGTCGATCACAAACTCATTATCACTTGCGATAACATTACCTTCAATATAACGAGGATGAAAATATGCAGTAGTATCTAACCTTCCCATCTTCCATTTTATATAAATACCTATAATAGAAGAATAAAATAAATGTGATAAAGTTAGTAACAGTTGGTTATATTTTAAAATATAACAACATAATATATAAACAATAAGTAGTCAAACATACATTGTAAACCAATGCAGAATGTAGCTACCTGTCAAACCATTCACACATAATTGCATAACCGCGTCAAATTCAACATTCTCTTTAATACGTTCCTCATACATACCATTCGGTGAAGTGATAACCATAAAGAAGGATTTTTTTCGTTTGAAGCGCCACCTGTTGTATTAATCTATATGTTTTGAGGCCTTGACCTTGCCTTTTCTAAAAGTTCTACAATTTTTGTGCATTTTTTGAAGGTTTAGAAGTAGCAACATGCTTGGTAGGTTGATAATCAGGTACGAGCTTGATAGGTTTATAAGCATGAACGGGCTTAGTAGACTGATTAGCATTAACTCGATCAGTAGGTTTGTAAGCATGAAATGTCTCAATAGATTGATTACCATGAACAAGCTTGGTAGGCTAATACAAAAGACCACGCTCGGTACAATTATAAGAAAACTGATTTTCAGCAAGCTAGATTAACCATATAGATATTATTAGTGAATAGAGACACACACACATATGTATATATATAATGTGATTACCAATTCATTAAAACCATCATCGTCTTGTAATGCATATAAGTATCGTTCAAACACGTTTCTTTCATTTGACATCATTTGTTGTTGGTGAAAAGATATTGCCTCAAACTACATTGATAGAACATATTATTTATTAAATTATCAAATTATAAAAAATAATTAAACTAAAACTACCTCTGGCCTATATTGTGTACTCATAGAATGGTCAGAAAGTTCTACAATTTGAGCAGAACTGTTATTGGTATAAAGACATCATGATGTTGCCCAATGGAATCTGTGTTTAAAATTTATATATTGTAAAATAAAATATTAGTATATTAATAAATAAATCAAAATATAATTTTTATTTATATAAAAAGATACCTTTATTGATTTCATGGGCTACTGAATAAAACATCATTTGGCATCCCCTAAATGTTCTATTTCGTCAGGAATACAAGACTAAGGCAAAAGAGGAATCCGTGTATAACCATCTTCAATTTTATCCACCTAAACCTTCACGAAACCATTTATCATTGGGCACCCATGTAGAGTCCTATCAGGAGTAGGATGAACTCGGCCCTTAGCTATAACCATAAGAGCACCTTGGCCGTCAGGCCCTAGAAGTTCACATTTTTGAACGGACTACAAACATGTTAATGGTTATTAGTAAATGTTAAACACATACTTAATAGAAACTAGGTTGCTATAGTAAATTTTGGTTCATTATTTGACATTTTTTTATTTTGATCAACACATTTTTTAACATACAAAACTATCGTCATAATAAACTACTAAGAATATAAATAATAACATTTACAATAGTACTCAATGATGATTATTACCTATTTACAATAGTACTCAATGATGATTATTACCTCAATTAAAAGAATATATTACCTTGGTTTCTCGTACAACGTTGTACGAAATACCGGACATAAGGCTCGAACCACGAATGCCAGGGCACTTGACAACCGTATTTTGTACAACCTCACTCTTTTTTTCTTTCTTTTTTAAGTTAGGAAATAAGCATTTTGTAGGACCAATCACATCAAAAATAGTCATGTACGCCCCCCATGCTGGCGTCCCTTCCCGATTACCTCTGTAACTATATCCTTTGTAGAATATTATAAGAACCATCTTTCTCTCATCTCTTTTTCTTTTAGATATTGTTAAAAATATATCATAGCTAAATATATAATTAGTATAAATATATATATAATTATTATTTAAATACTCACCAAATTTTTAAGTATTCCTTTCAATTCACCATCCAATTGTTTGTCTGGTCCAATTTCAAGTAAATTTATTATTGATTCAAGAAACGCTCTACTAACTACAGATGTTTTCGAATGATTGTTTTGAAGACCAGACATGTGTGGGTAACTTGAAACAAGTTGATTCCATCTTCTTGGAACTTTAGGCTCCAAACCTGAAAATATACAACGCCCTACACGCGCAGGATCAACATTTTTCTTTCCATTAATCCTTGCCATTTGACTTTTCTCCTTCATAAAATATTACGGTAAGTGTTAATAATTAGTACAATATATAATAAGATAAATAAATAATAATAACAAATATATAAATTAAATAATTCATATATAACCTTCCACTCTTTTTTGTTGTTACGTGCAACAAAAGATTCCCAAGGTTTTTGGTCAAGATAATCATAATCCTGAAAATGTGTTTTATTTTTATCAATGTAGTTAACTTTAAGAGTGTGACGAAAGTTTTTCATTATGGTCTTCCCCTTTAATAAAATGACTTCTTTTCCATGGTCGTATGGTATTTTCCATGATTCCTACATTTTTAGAATTAGAAGTTAAACAAAAAAATAACAATTTTATTCATTAAAAATATAAAGAAAAAAGTAATACAATACCTTTGCATATTCCCAAATGTCATCGTACAGTTAGTGTCTACATCTTTAGCAACTTTATCGTACGGAATCTTTTTTTAAATTCTACACCAATCCAAGACATAAATTGGGTTGCATTGTCACCAACTACTATACTATGTGCATTAAACTCAACTTTGAAATCATTAGGATGTAAAAATTTCATTTTACATTTGGATATTACCCTCTTCTTTTTGTTGGACATTTTTATAGGTGGTTATATTGTGCACTCCAATAATAAACAATTACAAATGACATCTCAAGATTTGCTAGAAGAATAAACTATTGTGTGCTATTGTGCTTGCTACACCATTACTAGCCACTACTTCAAATGATCAAGTCACAACAACACAAAAAATGTATTCTTATGCTGTTGTTATGATGATGCTTTCTAAGAATCAGAAACCAATTGAATTTACCCAACAAACCCAGAAATTTATATACATTATATAAGCCTACTAAATTTCATAAATTTTAGTAAGAAACATCATTGTGTTTCAATAAAAACTTCTAGATTCAAGCATATGTCTACTAATAATCTAAAAACAAAAATCATTTATTTACTAATGATTAACCAGGGCTGAAATAATCAAGTCAAAACTCCATAGTCTACTAAAGAATAATAAACTCGTGAAGCATAATCAACTCATTAAGTAAACTATTGAAACATAACCAAGCAAGTTAAGCAATTACATGAACTAATGGAACATAACCAAGACACTAATCAGGCATAATTAACTAACAAAATCAAGCCTAAACAAGCCTAAACAAGCAACAAAATTAAGACCGTCACCTTTAAACGGTTTCGAATAGTGAACACGCTATCCCTCCTCCTGTCCGGTTGCTCTTTACAGAAGCACAAAACTAAGGTTAAGTCTCAAGCCAACAATCGTGGAAACGTGGTCCCGAGGATTCGTGAATAAAACAATCGCAGCCTCGGACGTCCCTAATATGATGCTGGAGAAGATTGATGAACACAAAATTGTTGAGTGGAGATTAACAATAGAGATGAGGGGTTTCTTGTGGCGGAGTGGCGGGATTTTTTATGGCCGATGAAAAAGTGAAACTAATCCTCAAATGATAGCCACTAGCCGTTGTAATTGACTATTTGTGCAACCCTTATTATTATAGTTTTTTAACTTTAGATTTCAAGTTTCTAGGTTATCAATTTTTTAATATTATGAAGTTTCTTGGCTGTCAATTTTTTAAGATTAACATAATGTTCTTTTATCAAAACATTAGCTATTGATTTAAAAAAAGTTTTAAAAATTGAAAAAAGACTCGGGTAGAGAAAAACTCGAGCGAACTCTCTATAAATTAAAAAATTTGCACGGGTATAAAAATGTCATCATAACAAACCTTGATTGATCAAATGATACACCAATAGTGAGCTTGTCTAACACGTCTCCTGTATTTATCATTGTTTGTCCTACGTAAGTTAAAATTTTATTAGTAAAGCATTTTAAACTTGATTATTTTATAGAAATAATATATATACATATGATCATACCAATCCTTGATTATTTACTATGTCCTGATTTATCAATGAATATCCCTTCTTCGTGGTAAGATCGTAAGTATGACGTTCCAACAACAGTGCAGTCCTTACCGGGATCTTGGTTTGCAAGGGTCTTTGACATAAAATACTTGTGTGGCTTGAGTTGCCAGAATGAATGGTTCTGATTTATATGCATCTGTTGTAAGGTCCACGAGTGTAAAACCATATTCGTCTACTTTTACACCTTTGTGATTATCGACCCACTTACATCTAAACAAAGGTATTGTGAATGATGAATAAGACAACTCCCAAATTTCTTGTATAACACCATAATATGATTCTTTGGCGATTGTCATTCTGTCACCCGATGTACTTGAGGCCGTTTGTGTAACCCTGCTATTTTGTGTTGCACTTTTATCATCTTGATTCTTAGTGTAGAATGTATAACCGTTAATATCATACTTTTGGTAAGATATTACTCTAAAATCTGGATCGTTCCCCAACATCTCCACAATTTTATCAATATTTGGTTGACCATCCATTTTCTTCACCTTAACCATTCAGAAAACCTCTCGTTATGTTGTTTGACATACCAATTATCTGGCTTGTTTAAATGTGTGCACTACGTGCATATGTTCATTAACATATGGATCAATACATGTCATATGTTGTAGAATTGTAAAATGAGCAATTTGTACCTCGTGAGTCGGCGGAATAATTAATTTCATACCAACTACTCCCACACCTACAAGTCGACCAGAATGACGAGATTTTAGAACACCAATACTTTTGATACCTTCTAAGTAACCTATAGATACATCAATTATTATAATTTTATTGATAATAAAAATAAAAAATAAATTACTACAAAGGTTGTGATATCAATATATACCTGTGTAGAATTCGATCACCTCTTTGGAAGTATACCCTTGAACAATACTACCCTCAGGCCTATTACGGTTTCTCACATAACCTTTTAAAACACCCATATATCATTCAAAAGGGCACATGTATCTTAGAAATACAGGACCACATGCCTTTATCTCTTTACGATATGAGATACTAGATGAACCATTATATCAAAAAAAGGACGGTGGAAAGTACATCTTTAGTTCACATCGAGTAATATAAATATCCTTTTCCTAACTATCCAACACTTTGGGATCAATAAGTGAATCATGTTAAAAAACAAACAAAGTTTTGTGATTGTATGACGAACTTCCGCCGGTAACAATCCGCGAAGTGCAATAGGAATCATATGTGTCATCAAAACATGACAATCATGAGACTTCATACCAAGCAATTTGCAATCTTTCATTGACACTAGCCTTTTAATGTTTGCAGAATAGCTAGATGAAACTTTAATATCGTGCAAACATTGACAAAACTTTATTTTTTCTTCTTTTGACATGGTATGACATGCAGGTGGAAGATAAATACTGTTGGCTTTCTCAACAGGGGCAAGCTCTTTACGTATACGTATTTCTTCCATGTCTTTACGAACATTAATCCCATCTTTATTTTTTCCAGGAATATTCAATAGTAAACCCAATAACTATCACAAACATTTTTCTCGATATGCATAACGTCTAGGCAATGTCGAACTTTCAAACTTTTCCAGTAAGGTAAATCCCAAAAAATTGACCTTTTTTCCAATTGCTTTCTATTTTTGTATGGGTTCTTTTTCCCAATATTGTATTTATATTTTCTACTCGTGTATATGCATCAAATTCTTTTCTAGCCATTCTAAACTCGGTATTTACATCAAACTCTTTCGTAAGTCTTCGATAACAATGATTTTGTGAAAGAAATCGTCGATGCCCCATATACACTGTTTTTTTGCAATGTTTTAATCTTATAGAGCTTGTTTCGTCTTCACATATAGGACAAGCCTGTTTACCTTTTGTACTATATCCTGACAAATTGCCATATGCTAGAAAATCACTTATTGTGCAAAAAATCATGGCTCGCAACTTAAAGTTCATCTTTACATAAGAATCATACACATCCACCCCTGGGTTCAATAAGGTTTTAAGGTCATCAATCAAAGGAGACAAATAACATCAATATCATTACCAGGTTGTTTTGGATCTTGAATTAACAATGACATTATTATGTATTTTCTTTTCATGCATAACCATGGTGGAAGATTGTAGATGCATAAAAGAACCGTCCAGTACTATGACGACTACTCATGTTTCCGAAAGGATTGATACCATCCGAACTAAGACCAAACCGTATATTTCTAGCTTCGTTGCCAAAATCGGGAAAATCATCATCATATTCCTCCACTGAGGTGAATCCGCAATATTTCTTAACTTTCCATCATCCTTATGCTCATCAGAATGCCAATGCAACAACTTTGATTCTATAGGATTAGCAAATAATCTTTTTAGTCTCGGTATAATGGGGAAATACCACAATAAGTTAACTCGTGGTCCATTTTTTGTCACATCATCATCGTATTCATCACTTTCTTTTTTACCTTTGTACCGCGATTCACCACATGTAACACACTTATGACTTTTTTCGAATTGCTTTCTATACAACATGCAATCATTTGGACATGCATGTATTCTTTCAACTTCTAATTCCATTGGACACATTAGTTTCTTAGCTTAGTATATGGATACGGGTAACTCATTGTATTTGGGAAGCATGTCATGCAATAACTCTAATAGACATGTAAAAATTTTATCGCTCCATCCATAGTTTGACTTTAAGTTGAACAGTTTCAACACATCACTAAGCTTAGAAAATTTTTCACAACCAACATACAACAGTTTTTCTGAATAAGCAAATATTTGTTCTAGTTTTTCTTTATCATTATCATATTGATTAACTTTCAAATCATTAAACATGTCTTTTAAATTATCATTCCTCTTATTTAAACTACATCTATCATCATAAATATGGAGATCAATATTCTTGTCACTATAATTACCATCTAAATTAATTGACGTTATGCTACTACTACCAATCAATTCCCCGTGTTTTGTCCAACAAGTATAATTAAACATAAGTCCATTTCTTAACAAATGATATTTGATTTTTTTTGTTTCCTTGAATTCAATAAAATTTTTACATTCCATACAAGGACACGGAATGGTTTTTTTTCCTTTTTTCACACGATCTTCTTGAGCAGTCTTAAGAAAACTTTGCACACCCATGACAAATCTCTTGCTGGTGCGTATAGTTTCGTACATCCAATCATTACGATCCATCTAAAATCAATAAACAAACAAAGAATATGTATACCTTTGAGCTAGTATATAAATGTGAATCAAATATACAAACTTAATCTAAGGTGATGGATCCTAACCCACTTTTTGATTGTTCTATCTTATATGTATACGTTTTAACGGTTTGATTGTTTAGAAACCAACAACATTTCCCGTCAACTCCTCGAGGTTGCTAAATAGCAAACTCGATAGAGTAAAGAGAAATCATAAGTTTTCTAAACAATCAACTCTTTAAAACGTATATACATTCTAATGAGATAAAACAATCAAAAAACAGCCCTAAGAAAGGGACTATCCAAAATTAATCTCTAATAGATTAAATTCAAACGGGTAAAAACTAAAAGGTTTTCAGATCTAAATAATGTATGTCAATCTTTAACAAATAATCTAAATGAGACAAAAATAATAATTATTTATGTTACCTTGAAGATCCACAGAGTAAATAAAAATAAAAAATAACTTCTTGAATCTTGAATATGAGGATTCGAATGATGAAGAATGATAGAATTATTGAGATGATTGAATGAGATTAAAGATGAGTTATATGATCTTTATTGATTTAAATTTTAAAAATTTTAAAAAAGAGTAATGAGATAGCCGTTCAATACTTAATTAGGTTGTTCAAAAAATTAATGGTAATTAATCTAATAAGCTACGAAACACCTAATAAAGCGGTACCTACAATATTAAAATTTTAACACCTAATAAGGAGGTTCCTAAAATTTAAATAATATACCTAATAAGGCTGTTAATACACTTATAATACACGTATTTATAATAACAAGGCGGTTCAAAATTAAGTAAAAAATTGATATTTAAAAACATCTGTTTTTGTAAAAAAAATTGAATTTACTTTTTCTTTTGTTGCGGTTAACTATGTCAACCGGTATATGAACCGCTTTTTTGAACTTTTTTTGTACTATATGTGCTTTTAACTATTATGTTTTAGATGTATTTAGTGATAATTTATTTTTTCACCGGTGCAACACATGGATTGATACGTTAGTACAGTTATATATAAAACTCAACATTAATTTTATGTCTAACGCTTCAGTTTATCATTTATCACATCCATTAAACCTATTGAAATACAAATTATTAAAAAAATAAATAAAAAATGCCCAAGGTCTGCTTCGACTTGGTTCCCGATCCGATAACTACAAAACGATTTGATGCTACTCGATTCGCTTACCTCTCCGATTTCCGGAGCAACCGGTCCGATCCAAACTTCAAACACTGCTATTATTAATTAGGAATGCATGACCAAATCATGCCTGAACCGAATAATTTAAAACTTTAAATAAAATATGAACACATGACAAAATGTCTGGAAAATTAAAACCATTTCTGAATCAAGTAGTAATAAAACACCTCAATAATATAACTTGATTATACTAATCTTTTTTAAACCCACTTACAAACACGCCCCAGATCCGATTTTACCGGAAACATCCCTATATAAGTCCCCTTCTAACTTCAACTTAAACCATCAACTTATCAAAAGCACAATGGCTTCTCTTACATTCACCACCAATATTAATCCCACCACCACCACCACCTTAAGGTCACCCTTGTTCTCCAAAACCCACACTCACCGCTTCAAAGTCTCATGCAACATCTCTTCAAATGACCCTAATAACCAAATAAACTCACTCAACATGCAAAATGTAGACAGGAGAAACTTGCTGCTCGGGCTCGGTGGCCTCTACGGTGCCGCCAACCTGACCAACATCGGGTCGGCGTCAGCGTACCCGTCACCGCGCCCGACGACATCTCTGATTGCGTTGCGGCGACCGTAGGCGTACAGGACCCCGACAACGCAGTCAGAGGGGTCGCCTGTTGCCCCCCACCCTCACCCAGTGCCCCAAGACCCTACGTCTTGCCGCAGTTCTCCGAGCTCCGGGTCCGGCCCGCGGCTCAACGGCTCACGCCGGAGTACGTCGAGAAGTATAAAGCGGCTATTGCGGCCATGAAAGCGCTTCCTGATGATCATCCACATAGCTGGAAACAACAAGGGAAGATCCATTGTGCTTATTGCAATGGTGCTTATAACCAAGAAATGAATGGTCGTCCTGACCTAATGCTTCAGGTTCATAACTCATCACTCTTCTTTCCATTCCACCGGTGGTATCTATACTTCTACGAGAGGATATTGGGTAAGTTGATTAACGATCCGACCTTCGCTTTACCGTATTGGAACTGGGATAATCCCACAGGAATGATGCTTCCAGCAATGTTCGAGGAGCCCGGCCCGAACGGGAACCCGAGGTCGAACCCGATATTCGACCCGTTTCGCAACGTGGGACACCTCCCACCTGTTTTCCTTGACCTCCAGTATAGAGGCACGGATACTGGTGCCAATTGTGTGGACCAGATAAACTCTAATTTATCCACAATGTACTCTCAAATGGTCACTAGTGCCACGAGTACCGACGCATTCTTCGGTACTAACCCCAACCCCGACCCGGATAACCCGAGTCGGCCCGGGACCATCGAGAGCGGTGCACACACGTCGGTGCATATATGGGTCGGGAACCCGAGGATGCCCAATAGGGAGGACTTGGGGAACTTTTACTCCGCGGGGTATGACCCTGCGTTTTACGTCCATCATTCGAACGTCGATCGCATGTGGAAGATTTGGAACGATTTGAACCCTTATTCCGACCATTACCCGAATAACGACGATTGGTTAAACGCGTCATACGTGTTCTATGATGAAAACGGAGAGCTTGTACGCGTCTACAACAAAGATTGTGTAGACATACACAAAATGGGCTACGATTTTGAAAACTCGAGGATCCCATGGATCCAGAGTCGGCCGGTGGCTCGAGTAAAGGCGTCGAACGTGGCGGCTAAGTCAGTCGGAGTCGTGAAAAAGGCGGAGGAGATCAAGTTCCCGGTGAAGCTAGACGAGACAGTGAAGGTTCTCGTGAAGCGTCCGGCTACAAAGAGGAACGAGAAAGCTAAGAAGAAAGCTACTGAGATGTTGTTTTTGAATGGGATAAAATACAATGGTGAGCAGTTTTTCAAGTTTGACGTGTTGGTGGATGACGTTGATGACGGTGTGGAGACGACCGCGGCTTCTAGCGAGTTCGCGGGTACGTTCGCGCAGGTGCCGCATAACCATGGAGGCGATAAGATGTTGATGACGAGTGGTGCGGCGTTCGGGATCACGGAGCTTTTGGAGGACATTGAGGCTGAAGATGATGAGTATGTTTTGGTTACGTTGGTGCCGAGGGCTGGGACCGAGGATGCGAGTGTTGCCGAGATCAAGATCGAGTTGGTGCCTGTGGCTTAATAATTATATTTGTCGATGTGACTGTTTCGTATGTTTTTATTTGCTGCATGCATGCATGGTTAAGTTACGTATGTTTGTTTGGATCCGGTGTTTGGAAGTCATAATTATGTTATGGTTTATGTAACGTAATAATAATTGATTTCAAGTTTGTAACGGTGGGATTAAGTACTTAACGACTATGCATGCTTGAATGTCACTTTTGATTTTGGATTCGATTAATAAACTTGATCTCGTAATTTTATGAGTTTTCGGCTTCAGTTATCTTTATTTCATAATCATTAGTTGACTTGTTGCATAGTGATATCACATACTATTAAAAAACATTAGAATGAATATAATTTACAGCCGTTCTTTTCTATCTACGTTGTAACACGTTGGTTGCATTGTACAACTGTTTTTCTATTTGTATGTATTATTTATCATCAACAAAAGTTATATTTTAAAATTGTTTATTTTGTTATTGTTGATGACCTATTAGCCCCCTTCGTGTATGATGTATCCCACCAAAAAATACTTTTTATCTGGTTACTATCATTAAATATAGATAAATTGGATTTTAGTAATATAAAGTATGATATATTCGTAGTTAATATTACATACTATGATAATAATTCTGATTTTAATATTTATTGGTGATTACAATTCTAGTAACATAATCTTCATTGATTTACATTTAATTTTGGCTTGTTTTTCATTTCATTTTGGTGTTCGTCAAGTTTGCCTATTTCATTTACATGTATCTTTGTCAAGAGCAAAATCAAATAGAAAGTAAGTGTAAACTAATGAGAATGAACAAAATCATAGCAGTTCTTTTTCATCTACGGTTGAAACACATTGGGTACAAGTCTTCTTCTGTTTGTATTATTTCTCATCAATAAAAATGCATATTTTAATATTGTTTATTTTGTTAGTGTTGATGACCTATATAAAGGGAGTCCCCTTCGATCCCTCCGTAAATACTCTGTATCTGGTTAATATTATTAAATATATACAAATTGGTTTTTAATATATAAAGTATTACATACTCGGAGATAATAACCCACACAATTATAACTTTTTTTTAGTTCTAGTATCATAATCTTCATTATTTATATTCGATTTTCACTCTTTATTTATTCAATTTCGTTAAACATTTTTCTATTTCATTCACAGTTATCTTTGTAAGCAAAATCGAGTGGGGATCAATAAACTATTGAATAATTATGCTATTAGGATTGTTTTTGGCAAAAAATAAAAGTTAAAATTATTACCAGTCAAAATAAAAATATGGATTATTACCGGTCAGTATATGATACTTTAGATTATTAAATTCTAATTTGTATTAAATAAAAAATTAATATGTATGATCAAAATGACTCACTTTTTTAAAAACAATAGAAAACATATATTAAAACTAAAATTCCTCTTAAGTTTTTAGATTAAATACTATTTTTAATATAAAAATATCCAAACTACTAATATATTTTTCTTATCTTTTAGGAAAATCTTTCACCCTAATTTAATTGTATGTAACCCCGCTGTTTGTAATTATGTAAACATAAATATCACCAAACCAGTTTAAATTTACTATATAAAAATCAGTGTAGTGATATTAGGTTGAGAGACTCAAAACTAAGCTGAAAGATATTTTACGAAGTTATAAAATTATATTGTTTTTTTTAACATTAACTCCATAAGTGGCGGATCTACAATAAAGTTTAGGGATAACATAAAAAATTACCGTACATCATATAAATAAAAGAAAAAAAACATAAAGGGGTCCGAGTTAAAATCATTAAAATCAAATCCATTTGAGATTGTAGGAATTAAACCTGAAGAAACTAAACTTGAAGTAGTTATTAATCCAATATTATCATCATTATTAGAACTAATACTCTCAATTTGAAATTTTCTTTTAAAAAATTATCAATAAAAATTTGTTTTTCATCTTTTAATCTCTGTTTATATAACAAATAACACAATAAAATTATGAATTGTACTTATAAATAATACAATTCAAAACCCTAATTTTAATATCAAATCTTTAATTCATCTTTCAAATGCCTACCTTATATATTTGTTGTATATATAAACTTAAAATATTATAAATTGAACCAAATAACCATTAACCACATCTTACTCTTGAAATCTTTTAAGTTACTAATTTTTATATTAAATAACATTTTAATATTAGCAATTGAAAAACATAAACCCTAAATCCTTAATTTTATAGTGTGATAAAGAAAAAGAAACTAGAATATTTACCTTGAACGATTGTCTATTCATTTGGTAAAAGCAGAAAGATATAAATGGTAGGTTGGTGGCAAGGCTGACGTAGCAGCGGTATCAGTAGAACGGCGGTGGGCGGTCACTTTGGTCAGGCGATGGTCGATCGGCCACCGGGACACAAGCGAGTGGCAACAAGCTGTTGGGCCATCGACAGGGTGAAGCAATGAGGGTATTTGGGTATAGCTGGTTATTTTTTTAAGTTGTTTAATTTGGTTTATGGATATTTGGGCTTGTAAATTTGTTGAATTCTTTAAGTTATTTAATTTTTTGGCTTAGTATAATTTTGGGCTTGTTAGTAGCTATTTTTATAAAATGTAATGTGTTTTATAAAAATATTAGATTATTTTTTATAAAATATAAAACTTTGTATTAAGTGTTGAGATTATTTTTTAGGGGTAACGTAATATTTTCTTATGGGTAATGTAAAACCGTAATTTTTTTATTTTACATAAAACATAACTTTTATACATTACCTAAAAAGTTAAGGGGTAGCGGAGGCTAGCACTCCCCCTAATGTATATCCGTCCCTGAATTCAATTATTATAATCATAATTGTTTAAAGATACGATGACATACAAGGTTGTTACGTATTATAAAATTAAATTAATACAATTACAATCGAAATATAAAATTTTATATTAAAACCTATATTTTAGAAATTAATTACACCGAATTAGGACTGTAAACAAACCAAACATTCTGCAAGCAGTTCGTGAACCGTTTGACGAAAAGTTCGTTTATATTCGTTTATCTAATAAATGAACGAACATTGTTTGGTTTTCGAGACTCGATAAAAAAAACAAACTAATATAGCGGTCTTAGCTACTTTTATTGCGTAAGGGTAAGTAATGTCGTCTCTTCAGGAAACCAGTGAAAAGTGGTTAATTAATACAACTCGATTAACTAAAAGACACGAACTTAATATTAAATATTGGAATTTAGATGAAACTAATAACACACTTACAAAAAAACAACGAACTTTAAAACGACTTTACTTAAATAATGAAAGACAATCACTTTCGGATCCTCAGTTAAGCAAGATTAACAATTTATATGACTAACTAAGGTTGGTCAAAACCTAATTCTCAAAATTTCAACTTTTGATACGTAATAAAAAATGATTAAAATTTTAAAACCTCATTCATTTCAATGTTATTAATTTGTATATATCAAATTTTTTCTTAATCTTAATGAGTTCACGATGTAGAAAACAAAACTGATAATTTCAACAAACAATCTTATTTATAAACGAACGTCTCAACGTAACCAAAATGTAAAATTACATTCAAAGATCATTGTTTACCAAAGCCCTAAAAAACAAATAAAAAGTCTTAATTAACATAATTGAATCTCCGGAAAGCAATCATCACGAACATAGCCACTCATCATTTACATCATATATTCAATTGTGATTTGATGATTTTAGGAGATTCTAAGAGCTAAATTTCATCCAAAAAAATTGTTTTTGAGGCACAAGTAACGTGTCCTTTCAAAACCCTAATGATTAGAGTCTAAATAAGATTTAAAATTTAAAATAATTTCATAAATATCACGTTTGAAGTAACTTGTGCCCCACCTTCAACCAGATGGCCAAACCTATTATTCATTTTGCTTATGAGTAACTCGCAGGTTTACTATTTGTTTTTTGAGTGAAAACTTATTAGTAGGCCACTCATACTTATATTGCTACTAGTTGATGATATTTGATAGTTGAGCTTAAACATTTCTTATGAACCCATCTCTCATGTCAACAATTGATGTGAGATTTGACTATGATATACATACCACCCTCACCCCTACCCCCACCCACAATTGACTCATTGTACTTCGATAAATGTTCCACCATCGTATTCATGGACGTGAGATTTCCTAGGATGTTTGTTTTCTAACTAGGGGTGTTTAAAATTGAATTTCCAAAATTTATAATTTATATGCATTATTATATAAATTTTATAAAAATATTTTAGATAATTAGGATATACTAATGTCTAAAAATTTCGAAAACAAGATCTAAATTCGAATCCACAAATTTTGGATTTTTTTAATTCGAATATCCGAATTTTTGGATATCCTAATTTTAAATATCCTGGGTTCAGATTTTTAAATATTTAGATTTAGTTTTTTTGCACATTTCTACTCTAGAACACCTAGAGACTCAACATCCTCTATAAGGATTAAAATAGTAAAGGAAAGAATAGTATGTCTGAAGCAATGATCAATGTTTTGAAATAGTGAAAGAAAGAATGAGACATATATAGTAACGGGTTTGAAGATAACCCATGGTAATGACGCATTGTAGTGAATCCATCGGGGTTCGTATGATGAGGAAAACAAATTACAGTAGATAGGTGAGTTGTTTCAGAGACAATTTCCCAAGTCCCATTTTGTGGTAAGACTTTAAACTCGGTATCCAAAGCTCCTCGCCAGTGTGGTCTCTTAAGAGCTTGGGCGTAAGTAGTAGGCTTGAAGGGGTCGGGATGGGTGGAGTGGACGTGTTAACAAATGACGGGTTATAGCATCTGGAAATTCCAATAGGTTTTTTGGGGCCAACTCAATACATACACAAACTTTTATTTTTTTATCTTGTTTTTAATCTCAAAATGGATGTGTATATATATATATGTTTATGTATGTGTAGAAGGATGTAACATTTGAGAAAAAAAATAGTTTTTTTAATGGATGAGATCAAATATGTTATGGTAGCTCACATGAGGTATTTATAGTGTTAAGTTTGTGTATGTTTTATCTTTTAACATATGGGATGATCTTAAAGCACATGAAAAATAAATGAAAATAAAATTGAAAGCGAGGATTGTGACCCATTTATATGTTCAACATAAAGATTACCACACTCACCATATATATTTTTAGATAATATTTTGGATAATGCATATTATTGAAGTAATTAATGCTAATTTAAAACTCATATTGCCAGCACAGACCCATGACTGATTTAATAAGAACTCCACCACCTACCCCTCTCGGTTGTAAAACTTCTGATCAAATCAAGGTGCGCATTTTTATTTCTCTATTTTTATATCATATATATTTTATATAAGATAATCCCAAGTTGTAACCGTTTTACTGATAATGAAGATATAGAGGTACGGTTAGGATCAATTTCATTTGTTATTAATCAACTCATTGGTTAGTACGAGATCTATGTCAATTAAAAAATCTCAAGTCATGTATCGAGTCGTGCATCGTCCCACCAACCTCCCATTTTTCCATGCATGTTTTTTATATCTAAAAAAGAATGTTAGATTTCATAATAACATATTACTTGCGTCGGTTTCCTAAATAGTTTATATTAAAGTTTCTTTGGTTTATTGCTTATCTTATCCTTATAAATCGATATTCAAATATTTTATTCTGTTTAAGCACATGTTTCCTTAATTATGCCAATTATTTTTTTAGTTTTGTATATTTGATATCGATTAAATCATTAACGCTGAGTCCATGAGTTTTAATTAAGTGCACTCTTATCTAAAACCTGTGGCGGATACAGATACACCTTGAACGAACTGGTGCACATGCCCCATGGCCAAAGAAAAATACAGAGAGAATATTAATTCAGTTGCTAATAAATATTGTTTTTTAGTTATTTATGGACCTAGAAGCATTGATATATACAGGGGGCATCACTAAATAATCAAAAGGTAGTTTCTAAATTTTGTTGTTTAATCAGTTTTTAGTGTCACTGGTTACTACTTACGAGACTTCAATTAGCAGAGTACTTGTTTTCCATGTTTAGTTAATTGTTTATTGAAGTTCTTTTTTTGTTTTGTAAGTTCAGTTTATTTAGTATAGAGGTAATTACATACCATTAGTAGTGTATGTAAAAAAAGTAGTAAATTCGTCCCCGCCTCCTTAAAATATTTACATATGTTACATTTGACCCCCTAACAAAATATACACATGTTAAAAAAAATATACAAGTGCTATAAAGATATAAAATATAATCCTATTAAAATTTTAAAAAATAATAAGAAAACTATTAATATTTAACTAATTGGGCTTAACTTATTTAAATATGAGCTTATGAGTTATGAATGCAATTGGTAAAAGCCCAACACACATACATACATATTAGTCCAACAAATGAACAAAACTAAAAAAACCACCAAAGGGCAACAATCAAGTAATCGACTGCAGACTGCTGCTGCTCGGTCGCTTCCTATTGCTGCTGCTTACCTGGCTGCCTGCTTCGCTTGTTGTTGCTGGCCGTTTGGGCTGCTTGCCTGCTTTGCGCGCTGTTGCTGGTCATCTGGTCGCATTTTGGGGAATGCCTTTATCAATCTTGAACCTCTTGTCCTCTTCATTGCTTGCTGCTGTTGGTTTGCTTTGGCTTTTGTAATATCAGTCACAAAGTTATCATAAATTGATTGAATGTAAATTTTAATTGTTTAAGTTTTGTTATAACTTATAAATTGATTGAATGTAACCATCTACGGTTTTAAATTAGGGTTTTAGAGGTTTATGAATGATTAAAGTTTGATTTTAGGGGTTTTGGACAATCGAATGTATGACTAATTGTTGACTTTATGTTAAATTTAGATTATTAGATGAGACTTTCTATTGGAAAGAGGATATGAAGAAGCGAGACCATCAAAGAGAGTACTCTCTTGGGCCTTTATTAGTCTGATGATGTTCTTCTTTCTTCTTGATTGTTTGCGCGTTTGTATGAGAATCAAGCTCATCTCCTTCGGTAAGCACATATAGGGTATCGAGCCCTCGGCGCTTGAGAGGACCCCGGGCTTCTGTGATAGGCTCCGAGTTCCTGACTCTACTAGGCAACTAAGACATTAGATGAGGGAGTGCTTGTCTGTTTAGCGCTCTGTGGTTCATAGATTGGATATTGAATTATCCGAAGATGAGTATCCCTCGAGCCTGACTTCCAAGCACTGCTTCTGTAGTCAACAAAGAAGTAGGGTTTCAGACTTCGTCATGAGTTTGACCTTCTGTTCTAAGAAAGAATGCCTGAGCTTCTGTAGCGCGAAGACAAGAACTAGTAAATTTATCTAAAATCTGGAATACCCTTCTTCCTCCAGAGGCTTGAAGACATTTCCCGTTGAAGCGGTAGTTACGACCAGGAGTGTGCCCTCCATCAGTCTTTCAAATCTCCCTATCGCTAGTTAGTCAAGTAGTTCATGAGTGGACTCGAGGGGACCTATTGAAAGATCTAACCTCCGGCCACTTACACCCATTTTCTTCAAATATTGTGTTGACTTTGGCATAGAACGGAATAGCAGTATCATAACAGATTATACTACTAGACTTCTGAACAATGGGAGGGAAAGGAAAAACTATGATTCTTTTTTCAAAAGAAAGGATATTGGTGGAAAAAATGATAATGCAAATCATGAGAAACATCAAAAAACCTCAACTAGTGAGTCGGAAAAACATGAAAGTCAATAAGAGCACCATGCTTCTGAAGTTCCTTGATCAAAAGCATCAAATGCTAAACAAGTTAATCTTAATATCTTAAAAGAGACCTAGCTAAACGAAAACAATTGTGGGATTATCCAGTTAGTTTGAGAGAACATGTAAGACGAGCTTATATGAATTTGGGACATTTCTAAATTCATCTTGAACAATATCCTAAAGATCAAAAGAATCATAGATTTCATTACTCTTGGTTTAAGATTTTTCGTAGTTGGTTAGAGTATTCTCCAACAACAAATGCTTCATATTGTCTTCTTTGTTATTTGTTTAATGATAAACCAAATGCATGCAATGGTTATGATGCATTTACAGTTAAAGGATTTGACAATTTGAAAAAAGTTAAGGATGGAAAAAATCATGCATACTTGAACCATATTAGTTCTTCTCAACATAAAGATGTTGTAGCATACAGTGAAAATTTGTTGAAACCAATCAACACACATTGGGAATGTCTTTGTGAAACAAAGTGAAGATCTAATATTGGAAAATCATTTACGATTGAAAGCTTCAGTTGATGTAGTGAAGTGGTTGACATTCCAAGCTTGTGCTTTACGAGGACGTGATGAATATTCTCATTCAAAGAATCGGGGTAATTTTCTTGAATTACTATAACTTCTAGCTTCTTATAATGATGAGGTTCCAAAGGTTCTATTAGAAACCGCTCCTTATAATTCAAAGTATACTTCTGGAGACATTCAAAAAGAAATTCTTAGTATTATTGCAAAAAAGTGCGAGAGTATATTCATAATGAAGTGAGAGATTCATACTTTTGTGTCATGGTTGATGAGTCACGATATGAATAAAAAAAAAGCAAATGGCCATAGTTTTGAGATTTGTTGATGCAAAAGGGATCATACGAGAAAGGTTATTCGACTTGGTACTTGCTAGGGATACTTTGTCATCAACCTTTAAAACAAGTATGTGGAAACAACTTTTGTAGTATCACTTTGATGTTAGAAAAATCCTTGGTCAAGGTTACAATGGTGCTAGCAATATGAGAGGAGATGGAACGGATTACCAACACTTGTTTTTAAGAATTGTTCTTATGCATAAATGTTCACTGCTTTGCTCATAGATTAATTACTTACTTATTTATCTATTCTTTTTTCTAATTTGACTACATAATTTAATGCTTATCATGCTTTTGTTTTTGCTCACAGGTTACAACTTACCTTGGTTTATACCTCACGAGAAGTTATTCCAGTACATCAGTTTTTTACAAACTTAGTTTCTATTATTAATGCGGTTTGCGTTTCTAGTAAGCGTCATGATGAGTTATAAAGAGCAAAGTCAGATGAGGTTAGGAATTTATTGGAATTGGGTGAAATCAATTCGGGAAGAGGACTAAATCAAGTTGGGACTTTAAAAAGATCTGGTGATAACGTTGGGGGTTCTTATTTTAACTTTGTTTGCAGTTTACTTAAGATGTTTGATTTCACTCGTGTTGTTCTTCTTGGAATAATTGAAGACTTATCTCATACTATTTTTTCTCACCGTGAAGATGTTGATCCAGCTTGCAGTCACATGCAATCGTTTGATTTTGTTTTTATTCTTCACTTTAAATAGAAAATAATAGGAAGAACTCACATGTTTTCTAAAGCTTTACAAAAAAATCCCAAGATATTCTCAATGCCATGGAGTTGGTTTCATCAACAAAGATAAGTTTAGATGATTTTAGATCATTGGATGGGATTCTTTCCTTGCACAGGTTATCTTTTTTTTTTTTGTGAAAAACATCAAATAGAAACCCTGGATACGAACACTTCATATACTTCTACTCGGTATCGACCTCGTAAAAAAGTGTTAGGTTTGAGTTGTAGATGTGTTGGTGGGAGAGAAGATGGTGATTGATGTGTTGGTGTTAGGTTTGAGTTTTAGATGTGTTTAAAATATTATTTTTAACCTAATTTTGATATCCACTATAATCACTTTGTTACATGTTTGAAATATAGATTAAATAAACTTAACAAACATTATTTTAAAAGGATACAAAAGATAGCAAGACTATGGCTTGAAACGTGTTGAAAACGAAGAAAATTGTGAAAAACTACAGGGAGGTCGTAAGCTACGGCCTGGGGTCGTAAGCTACGGCCTGAGGTCGTAAGCTACGACATGAGGCTGTAACTTACGGCTCTATGCTAAGTCCGTCGGTAAACCCCATAAGACAGAAGGTTTGGTCGTCTGGTTGAAGGTAGGCCGTAACCTACAGTCTATAGCCCGTAAGTTTTACGGTCTAACGCGATATTTGGATGATTATTTCAAATTTGAAATCCTATTTAATCCAATCATTAGGGTTTCGAAAGGAGACTTCTCCCATGCAAATTTTGGACTTTTTCAAGGCAATTTTGAGAGTTATTTTCACCATGCTTGCACCCCAATAAAGCATTAACAACATCCAATCAAGCATTGAAGATCCAATCAAGCCACTGAGTGGCTAATTTGTTCGTAATCACTTTCGGGAGGAGAGTTCTTGTAAGTGAAGCACTAGGTTTAGTTTTAATTGATGTTTTGGGTTATATTCTCTTGACACAAGAATATAATTATATGTTTGTTTAAAGTTAAAAGATTTGTTTATGTTTAAGTATTTGTGCTTTCATTCGCACTCGGTTTCCTTGCATCGTGAGCAGTTTGTCATGTATGTGAATTCTTTTCATAAATAAGTTGGTAATTATGTGAACGAGCGCTTGTTAAAAGTTTGTTTCTTAATTATACTTGAGTCAAAACGATTTTGCAAAATCATATCTATGTAATTCCCAATCAATTCTAATAAAATCAAGAGTGAATCTTTGAACTTGAATCTTGAAAGTAGTTGCCTTTTTCTTAGAAATTTCTAAACCCATTATCAAGTTTGTTGCTTTCTTAATTATTTTTATTCAATTTACCTTTCGTTTAAATAAAAAACCCAAAAATATTTGCTTTTTAGTATTTTTCGTTTTGTGTTTTAAGTTCCTAGGTATAAAGCTTTGTATTTTCTGTCAATTTTCTATGGATATAACCTTACTTACCCATACTAGTTATAGGTAATTAAGTTTTTAATATTAACTTGTTTTTTATCCGGCCAACCATGACAACACGATCAGTGATTAGGCTGAAGATGAGGACATGTTAAAGATGAGAGGATTGTTTGTGATGGTGATATAGTGGTGTGGTGATGGTGATGTGCTCGCGGTGCTGTTGTAGTGGTGGTATATAGGGAAGATAGACGAGGAAGGTTGAAGACGATGGTGGTGATGGTGGGTTAGTGGTAGTGGTGCCACTATGTGTTCTGTATTTAATTCTTTTGTTTATTCACACATATTATTAATGAAGGCAATTTAGTCATTTCATCAAAACTTAATCGAAAAAGATAACAACTATCTATGATGGGAATCATTTGTGTTACGCTTTGACAAACCTTTAGACCGACCTTGTAATTTTTAAACCCTAGAGACCAAATGTGACAATAGAATTAAGCACAAAAATCTTTCGTGTAATCAAATCTTTAGTGTAATTTATTGTTTCTATTTTTATTTTAATTACACGAAAATTTGATTATTCACTTATACATAGTATGTGTGACTAAAAGTTTAGTATGTTTAGGTGATTGTCTTTACTTGCACATAAAATAAGGGTCAAGATGTGTGGCATAAAATAAGGGTCAAGACGTGTGGAATAAAATAAGTGTTGGACGTGTGGCATCGTGCTTGTAAATATAGATCATTACCCACACATTAGTTGTGTGACAAGTTGCAAGTTATAACTACACATATGCGTAAAAAGAAGTAATCCATAAGTGTTGGAAGAAGTATGATGGTTTGTTTGGTTGTCAGCTGACATGACAATTGACATTGACTATAGTAATAACATAGCATGCATGTTCCTAGAAAGTGCTGTTAATACGTATTATTACTAAATGTGTGGGTATAGTAGCTAGTTTTAATATTATGTGTACGTAAAAATGATAGATGTGTAAATGTCGAATTTAATATGTGTAGAAAAAAAATTAACGTGTTAGGTAAAATTATATGCACGTGAAAAACAAACACAGAATATATTTTGCATGAATTCTCTACCCATGTAATGAAACGATCTATATCCACGAAGATTTTCAAATATCATCTAAAGGTGTTTGCTAAAATCTTAAACCGCCTATGCATTCAAAACGATTGTTTATTTTCTTAAAATACTTTTTTACTTTTAAATGCCACATAAGTCATAAGGATTTAAAGTCGAACAAACTATATGAGGAAATATTACTAATGTTACTATGTTACAATTCAATGAATAATTATAAAACAAAAGATAATTGAAGCCGAAAACACATAAAATTACGAGATCAAGTTTATTAATCGAACCCAAAATTAAAAGTGACATTCAAACATGCATAGTGGTTAAGTACTTCATTGCACCGCTGCAAACTTGAAATCAAATTATTATTACGTTACATAAACCATAACAATTATTATGACTTCCAAACACCGGATCCAAACACACATACGTAACCATGCATGCATGCAAGCAAATAAAAACATACAAATCAGTCGCATCGACAAATATTATTATTAAGACACAGGCACCAACTCAATCTTGATCTCGGAAACACTCGCATCCTCGGTCCCAGCCCTCGGCACCAACGTAACCAAAACATACTCATCATCTTCCGCTTCAATGTCCTCCAAAAGCTCCGTGATCCCGAACGCCGCACCACTCGTCATCAACATCTTATCGCCTCCATGGTTATGTGGCACCTGCGCGAACGTGCCCGCGAACTCGCTAGAAGCCGCTGTCGTCTCAACACCGTCATCAACGTCATCCACCAACACGTCAAACTTGAAAAAGTGCTCACCATTGTATTTTATCCCATTCAAAAACAACATCTCCGTAGCTTTCTTCTTAGCTTTCTCGTCCCTCTTTGTAGCCGGACGCTTCACGAGTACCTTCACTATCTCGTTTAGCTTCACCGGGAACTTAATCTCCTCCACCTTCTTCACGACTCCAACCGACTTAGCCGCAACGTTCGAAGCCTTAACCCGAGGCACCGGGCGGCTCTGGATCCATGGGATCCTCGAGTTCTCAAAATCGTAGCCCATTTTGTGTATGTCTACACAATCTTTGTTGTAGACGCGTACAAGCTCTTCGTTTTCATCGTAAAACACGTACGACGCGTTTAACCAATCGTCGTTATTCGGGTAATGGTCGGAATAAGGGTTCAAATCGTTCCAAATCTTCCACATGCGATCGACGTTCGAATGATGGACGTAAAACGCAGGGTCATACCCCGCGGAGTAAAAGTTCCCCAAGTCCTCCCTATTGGGCAGCCTCGGGTTCCCGACCCATATATGCACAGCGGTGTGTGCACCGCTCTCGATGGTCCCAGGCTGACTCGGGTTATCCGGGTCGGGGTTAGTACCAAAGAACGCGTCGGTAACCGTGGCACTAGTGACCATTTGAGAGTACATTGTGGATAAATTAGAGTTTATCTGGTCCACACAATTGGCACCAGTATCCGTGCCATTATACTGGAGGTCAAGGATAGCAGGTGGGAGGTGTCCCACGTTGCGAAACGGGTCGAATATCGAGTTCGACCTCGGGTTCCCGTCCGGGCCGGGCTCCTCGAACATGGCGGGAAGCATCATTCCGGTGGGATTATCCCAGTTCCAATACGGTAAAGCGAAAGTCGGATCGTTAATCAACTTACCCAATATCCTCTCGTAGAAGTATAGATACCACCGGTGGAATGGAAAGAAGAGTGATGAGTTATGAACCTGAAGCATTAGGTCAGGACGACCATTCATTTCTTGGTTATAAGCACCATTGCAATAAGCACAATGGATCTTCCCTTGTTGTTTCCAGCTATGTGGATGATCATCAGGAAGCGCTTTCATGGCCGCAATAGCCGCTTTGTACTTCTCGACGTACTCGGGCGTGAGCCGCTGGGCTGCGGGGCGGATCCGGAGATCGGAGAACTGCGGCAAGACGTAGGGTTTTGGACGCTGGGTGAGGGAGGGGGGCAACATGCGACACCTCTGACTGCGTTGTCGGGGTCCAGCACGCCTGAAGTCGCGGCAACGCAGTCAGAGATATCGTCGGGCGCGGTGACCGGATACGCTGACGCTGACCCGATGTTGGTCAGGTTGGCGGCACCGTAGAGGCCACCGAGCCCGAGGAGCAAGTTTCTCCTGTCTACATTTTGCATGTTGAGTGAAGTTATTTGGTTAGGGTCATTTGGAGGGTTGTTGCATGAGACTTTGAAGCGGTGGGTGTGGGTTTTGGAGAATAAGGGTGACCTTAAGGTGGCGGTGGTGGTGAGATTAATATTGGTGGTGAATATAAGAGAAGCCATTGTGCATTTGATAAGTTGATGGTTTAAGTTGTCTTGTGAGGGGGATCGACTTATATAGGGGGTTTTATAAATGATTTGTATAATCAATATTATTGACGCGTTTTATTTTTAATTAGTACTTAAATTTATATTTTACAGACATTTTGCCTTGTGTTCGTTTTCGATTTGAAGTTTTAAATAACTCGATTCAGTCATGAATATGATCATTCTTTTCACACGCATTATTTCCTGATTAATAATACTGTACGGAAATTGAAAACTAGTGCGTGATTGGGTATTATAATTTATTATTGTTTCAAGTCATAATAGAGCGATTTTAGGGTTTATTATATGATTAGTTTATTATCATGCTCAACAAATAGTTCTTGTTCTATTTCGTCCGTGATCTATGATAGCTGTAGAGCGTTATGTGAAAGTGAAAACCCTTATTAGATATACACAACCATGAGCCATGTATAAACATAGTTGCATACATGTAAAAAGAGTTAATTGTTTTTGTTATTTTTCACTCGGTAGAATCAATTAAGACACTCCAGGCATAGTCTTGTACCATCATTACGCTCTTCAATCCTCTCTTAGTTACTTCCGGGCGGCCCTCTTGATCAAAAGCTCATTCTCTTTTAAGGTCTAAGTCACATATAGTTATTTTTTTAAACGGGAAATATACGACTCTGTTTTGAAAGATATACGTTATCTTAATCGATCTTACTTATCTGTTTTTTAATTAGACTCGCATCCCAAACCCTATCAGGAGTAAACTCTGAGTATTTTACTCAGAATGTAATAATCTTAAATAGTTGGGTTAAAAATTACTAGTAATTCACATCTAGTAATTAAGAAAACTCACCTTGATGATCACCTCATCCCTATTAATGCTTCTAGAGTTCTCTGACCCATAAACTTATGTGTCATACTAGTTTTAATAAACTCATGTATTACATGGGATGAATAAATAAAATATTAATATATAAAATTTATTAGTTTTTAAATATGACTAAAATTTTGTTTAGGTAAAGATTATAATAATAAAACAGTGATATCATTTTTTTAAAAAAAATTTTAATGTTTTTTTCAAAAAAAGTATTATTCTAAAACAAACCATATAGAAATGTAATTTTTAAAAATTTATTTATTATAATTCTAAAATTTAATTGTTTTCGGTTTTTTTAAAATATTAACTTTGTAAAAATATCAATCTAAGATATTTCGTACTTTTTAAAAATTTTGATGCTTTGAAATATTTATTATTTTATAAAAATTTATTTATTTAGATATAAAATTAATAAAAATATATTTTTCTTAATTTATTAAATCTAAAAAAAATGTTAACTAATATTATTCGTAATTATAATAATTATTTAATAGGAGAGAGATGCGAGAAATATTTGGTGAGAATAATTGTGGTGTTACAATGTGTTATATCAAGTTAATGTTTTATTAAAATAAAAAGATTCACAATCTATATAGATTAACTAGCTAGTTAGTATAGCTTTCTTTGGCTATGGGCAGATCCCTAGAATATTGTTGTTTGATCCCCATGTCAATCTCTATTTCCTTTAAGAACAAAAAGAAAAAGATGTTTGATCGACGTATTTACATTGACATTAATCAACATCTTCAACTGGAAGTCCAGCTTCATCGTCAATAATAAAAACAATCGTAGCAATTCTTGAATTAGGAGCCCATATTTCTATGAATAAAACACTGCATTCAAATCAGCAAGTAAATAGGTGATGCTTCTTTGTTTAATAGTGAACAAAACAGGTGATGCTTCTTTGTTTAATAGTGAGCGATAGTTAAAAGAAGTTAAATATGAATGAAAGAGGCAAAGAGAGATCAAGTTGTAATGGTAGACCTTCTCAGTTAGATATGAACATACTTTTTCTAAGCCAGAATTTATAATACTTTTTCTAAGTTGAACTAGATTTTTAATAGCACAAACTATTACCTATTATTTATAATATTTTTTTAAGCTGGACTAGATTTTTAATAGCACAAAATATTACCTATTATTTATAATATTTTTTCTAAGCTGGGCTAGATTTTTAATAGCACAAACTATTACCTATTATTTATAATATTTTTTTAAGCTGGACTAGATTTTTAATAGCACAAACTATTATCTATTATTTATAATAATTTTTCTAAGCTGGACTAGATTTTTAGTAGCACAAACTATTATCTATTATTTATAATATTTTTTTCTAAACTGGATTAGATTTTTAATAGCACAAACTATTACCTATATATTATTAATAATAATCAATGCTATTTAGAGAATGTAACTCTTAATTTTCAGTTTTAATGTCAAATGAAACCCATTATCATGATTATCAAATATGAACATAAGAAAAACTAGTGAAAATGAAATGAAAATAAAAAAAATAAAGTATAATGTTTATGACACTACGATTACGATTGAGATATTAAAGTGAAAACTATATAAAATTGACCTTACGAATTATTATCAACCAATGTTATATAGTTTAAACTACTAAAATTGAATTTGTCATTTTTTAATCTTAAATAGCATTTATATTCTTCGTTAACTTTATTTAAGAAATATAACATAAAATCAAAATTTTAAAATTTCTTTAACTTCTATATTATAATTGTCTTTTTAAAAAAGGCGATACATGATTAATAGTGGCCTAAACTGGTTAAAACATAAGGTCTAAACTAATTACAAAGATAATTCTAAAATATTATAATTATGTGTTTTGATTTACAATGATATGTTTAGGTAATGATTGGTACGTAAAAATAAAAAATAAAATAAAATAAAATAAACCATTAAGAATGAATGAAAAAAGATATATTTGTTGATTAAGTTAATGAAACAAAGTATTGCATAAGTAATTTAATTTCATTTAATTCATTTCATGATCTCTCTCTTTTTTTCATACCATTTTTTATTTCATCATTAGTTATAAACATCACCACCCATCACAACAACCTCCACACTAGCCATCATTATTATAATCATTTTGTATTCTCTTCTTTTATATCTTCTTATATAACAACGATATAAATTAATAATTCATTTTATTCTAATAGAATAACCAAACATAATTATTAAATATGATAATTTATTTTATTATTTCATTTATTTAATTCTCTTGTTCATTATATTCATTTATTTATTTCATTTCTTCGTATGAAACATAACCTTAGTTTTCCAACTTCTCATACATGAATAGAGTGCACGACTATTCGTACACTTTACATAGTAAACTAGGAATTTGTTTGTGGGACTAACTTTTGACTTTAGTTAAACTTTTAGCATTGGGTGAATAAAAGAATCCGAAGTTAATGAGTTGATAAATTTTTTTATGATAGACGGATACATTGTATACTATTACCTTTTAACGATATAAATTTCTAATCTATATTATTATAAAAATTTTGATCCTTAGTATTCTTGAAAAAGATTTTTTTTACAAGTGCATAAACCTTTCAGTTACACTATTGTTTGGAACTGTCCCTAAAACTTTTAATAGATTAAACCTTGATCGTGAAATAAAAAGAAGTTCGAAGACTAACGTTGAAGAAATTAAAACAAGTTTAAGGGCTCAATTTATCTCAACAAATTTGTTAGATATAGAGTCATAGTAGGATAATTTTTTTATTTGTGTTTATCTTTTGAATATTCTTTGAGTTTATCAAGTTGGTAGAAATCTATAAAAAGTGATAGATTCCGAGATATTTTGTAAGGCTTTCTAGAGATTGATTATTAATAAAAAAACCGTCGACCCGTCGTGGAGTAGTCACTTCACAAAAATTCGTTGTGCTGTTTTGATTATGTTGTTTTGGTTCGTGCTTTTTTGCAATGCTTTGATATTATTGTTAATTACCCAACAACCTTCACTCTGAAAATCATAAACATCTATTGGTTGCTCTACAATGGCTACTTACTTTTATTTATAATATAATAAATTAACTTTGTTGTTCAAAATGTAATAAGTTAAAAGATATATATATATATATAGGGGAGTGAAAATCATAAACATCTTTTGGTTGCTCTACAATGGCTACTTACTTTTATTTATAATATAATAAATTAACTTTGTTGTTCAAAATATAAATAAGTTAAAAGATATAGATATATATATATATTATATATATATATATAGGGGAGAGATCAAATGAGAACTAACTTTTTTTGTGAGAATTCTAAGAATCATTCTCAACTACTAGTTTTCAATGGTAAAATTGTAATTAACAAAAACATATTTAAAAATTTATAAATAATAAAATAACATAAAAATAAAAAATAAAATCACAAAAATATTCCCCAACTTTCCCTCTTTCATAAAAAATATAAAAAAATTTATAAAAAAAAATTCTGTTTTTTTAACGAAATTCGTTTTACATATGTGTAATATCGGATTTACACATACGTAAATCCAGTACTACACATGTGTATAACTAGATTTACATATATGTAAACAACGGATGTACGATTTTTTTAGAAAAGTTTATCAATATGGTAGGCGTTGGAAATATAAAAAAATACTGAATTTTATGGTGAATTTTTTTTTAAAAAATGATGTCGTGAAAAAAGTTACGAACGTTTAGAAAAAAGGAAAAATGTCATGTGATTTGCATGTGATAAAAAATGAATGGCTGAGTTTGATTCCTAGAGTTCTTAAAAAAAATAGTTTTTATTTAAACCATCCTCTATCTATCTATATATATATATAGGCTGTCAATGTGTTTGTATCAGTGAATTTAATTTATTATCATTTTTTTGCAAAACATGTTTTTAACATTTGATATACATCACCAAGAAAAGAGTTAAACAACTTTTCAATTTATTAAGTTGAAATGAAATTCCAAAATATAATTAAAATATTGCGCATTAACTGACAATTTGACTCTACTATAAATACTATTATTTTATTTTTATTTTTTTAACAGAAAACGTACGACCATATTTAATAAGATAGGTATTATTTTAATTGGATTTATTTATCCGTTTTTTCCGTTGGGACTGTAACCACAATGCCGTCAGGAAGAAATCCATTGTTAAAAAAAACTTTTTGGCTCAACTTTAAACCTTCACTTATTTATATTTGATTAATATCACACCTTAAACAATTAAACTAAAATCATCAGTATACTATTATTCTATTAATCTAAATTTCTTTTAAGCATGGACCCGTGACTAATCACTAAAACCATACCTACTCCCCTCGTTTGTGAACAAATAGCCCTTAAAAAGAAATGCACGTGTTTAATCCATACATCATGATACGTCCTAATAATAATTAATAAATATTAAAACCATAAGATTAACAATTTAATATGCTTTTTCTCCCTAATAATATTATCTCTTGATTTTGTCATTGGCCTTCATCTTATTCTTAAGAAGACATTACAGCCCTTTATTAAAAAGATACAAAATACATAAAAGTTAATACAGAACTGCTACCGAATATTAAACAATAAAACTTGGTAATTCAGTGTATCTAAAATATAGGTTTTAATATAACTTTTTATCTTTCACTAGTAATTGTATTAAGTGATGGAAGCAGAAAAATTTTTCTAGGGGATCATTATTTTTGATGACTTAGTTTGTATCAAAACAACATAAAAATTTTCAAGTTATATGATTGGGTCGGGTCGGGTGGGGTGAGATGGGAATAGAACTAAAATTCATGGTTATATAAGAACTAAATCACTCAATATGAAATCACTAAATGTAGCATAGACACTTAATTATGAATTGTGATAAACTAAAAACCTTGTAAACATAATATTAGGGCTTCAACACAAACTTGATATCAAAATTACTCCAAAAGATTAACTTAACAACATTGAAAACACCCAATCACTAAAATAAAATCTATGGTTTTAATCTTCTAATATAGACAAATAAACAAAGAAACAAAAGTAAATTATTAACTTTATCAACACAAGAAAATTAGCAAACTAACCTTTTTACACTTGCTAGCTTGAATGAAGGAACAAATGGTGCCTGTAACCTAGCTGTTAGACGCCATCAAATTGGTGGTTGCCACTCGCTGCTGTCACCACTTGTCGTCATCGCCGCCTCATCGGTCGATTTGGGGAGTTGTTTCAAAGATAAGACAACAAAAGAGGGTTGTTACAGGGATGGATTGGAAAAAGGTTTTTGGTAATTTGGTTAGGGTCATAGTATATTAAAATGAAGGATAAAATGGTAATTTTACAAATTAAAGAGAGTAGAAAATCATTGCAAGAATTGAACCCATGAACTTTGGCATATTCAAGCACACGCTTACTAGTAAACTAGAACCAAATTTTGTTTATATTGTGGACTTTAAACTAAGGGTTCACCTACAATAAAATTATACTTTCACTTAAGAATTTTGGTATTATACAATCCACTATCCAGTCAAAAACCAATGGACTACGTGACTCCCTACACGTGGGTGTAGTTCCGCCCCTGATTGTATTCTTTTAATTTTTATAATACGTAACAACTTGGGGCATTCAAATAGTTCATTGTTCATAGGGATTGCTCGAAAACAACTCAAAAAATCTCGCGGCTCGTAGGCTCGCTCAAAAATAGGTCGAAAAAAGATCGCTCAAAATCAAAGCGTTTATAAACGAGCCGAGCCCGAGCCCGAGCCACGGCCAGCTTGACTTGTGTCTCACTCGTTAGCTGGCTCATTGACTCGCTCGTAGGCTGGCTTGTTGACTTGCTCGTAAGCTCGCTCGTTAGCAATTTAGATTCAAACTACAATTATAAATTATAAATCAAAGTACCGATATGTTAAATAATATGCACCATACACATAATATTATTTTGATATTTTATAACAAAAAACTAAATACAAAAATATACAAACCTGATTATACTTCTTTAAATAACAATCCTATATATATTTTTTCAACGAATCAGGAGAAACAAATTTAAGAAATTTTAAAATTTTTTTATAAAATATTTTTCGTACAAAATATAAAATATTAAATAAATAAATAATTGATCTGCGAGCCGGCTTGGCTCGACTTGAATTTTGAGCTCGTTAAAATCAAGCTGAGCCTACTCAGCTCGACTTTTAAACAAGCTGAGCCCGAGCCCACCCTAGTTTAGCTCGGCTCGACTCGTTTAAATTTATATGATATAATAACATTTTATTTTAGTTTAGTTTGTTAAATGTTATTTTCTCCTTCAAATTATATTTTATTTATTTTGAAATGTTCAACTACAAAATCTTAAAAACTATATAAGGATTAAAAAACTTCATTGTTATTCATTTTACGCATTTTAAAAACTATAAAAATCTTAATAACTATAAAGTGTAATAAGGATTAACAAAACTTCTTTTTTTGTAAGGAAATGTTCAACTATAAAATCTTAAGAACCATAAAGTGTAATAAGGAAATGTTCAATTATAAAATCTTATTTTATTTATTCATTTTCCGCATTGTAAAGATTAAAAACATTTGTATTACAGTGTAATTTTTTTAAATAAACTAATACTATTGTTTATACACGAATCCTAATCAAGGGATTAAGACCGGAAAGCAGTGCAAGAGTGGGGCTCCTACCGAGGATCAGCAGGAACTAGGCTTTGACTGCTGGGGAGCAGGGTGCGGCTGGACTTGGCTTCGACTGAGTTGGACTTCGGCTGAACGGAGTATCTGCGAGACAAGAACAACAGCGTGAGCCTCGCCTCAGGCAGAAAGGGTTTTCTCCCCGAGACCACACTTCGGCGTAAGAATAAGTATTTGTGTTGAGAAAACTCTGAAAGGGAGAACCAATAAGTAAATAGTTTGCAGTAAGAATGTTTTGAGAATGTATGAATGAATCTGAATAAGAGAAGTATTTATAGTGTTGGTGCATGGGCACCAGATACAACATGGTTCTATTCATGGAAACATGTGATCAATGATATGGGGCTGAAATTCCCTAGTCAGAGGTTTTATACCCTTCTGGTGTAAAGGGTTTCTGACGAGCATTTATGTGGTTTGTCTTTGTAGTTGACTTAGAGGTTTGGGTGCTGCTCTGACCTCCTGCCAATGTTTTGGCTTTACTCGTTTTGTCGTTTTATGGTTCTTTCTTATTCCATTTGTAATGAGTGGCTTCCTTAGTTGCCAGGTTTGCGTGATAGTTTTCATAAGTGTTGAACATGAGGGCTTGATGGATTTGAGCGTCCATTTTGGTTTTAATGTGCCCAGCCGCGGCATTGGGCTCGCCTACCCAGCCACGGCTTTTGGGCTTCTTCCTGCGGCCGTGATGTTCGTTCTGAGAGTGAGACGTGGATTGGGCTTACAGCTGGGGTGAAATGTGTTTTTGGGAACCGCGACTTGGCTAGCGACTTGGGGTAGCAGCCGCGGCTTAGTCTAGCGGGTGAACTGTGAATTGGACTTGCAGCCTGAGAAACCGCAGTTGGGCCTTGCGGTTCGGCTGATCTGTGACTAGAACTTGCGACCCGGGCGGAGCCGCGACTGGGACTTGCGACCCGGGCGGCAGCCGTAGCTGGGGTTTGTGATCGTGAGCGGACCGCAGCTTGGTTTGTCGTTGTGATATCATCCCGATACTTCATTGACGCGTACGTTCATTTTCATCATTATTGTTCGTGTGTTATGCTTCCACAGGTATGGGGTTATTTGAGCGCATGAAGCTTTCTGCTGAAGAAGATGTTTCTGAACAAGTTGAAGCTTTGCCCGAAGGTGCGACTCCTATATTGGAGACAACTGCCGGCTACGTTGTTCAACCCGGTGAAACCATGTCGCCGCCCTCTCATAAACGAAAAAGCACTGACGAAGCTCCTGCTCCCGCAAGCCGACCGAAGATGAAACGTAAACAAGGGTTGGGAGGGCCAGTCCTTAAACCACGGTCGTCCCCTCCTTCTTCGTCTGCCGCGGCCCAAGGGGCTGGTCCCTCAGCCGCGGATGGGGTAGTCCTTCACTTGAGTCCCGACACTTCTGTTAGTGCCCCTCTGTCTTCTGATGGACATTCAGCTGGTGGTTCTAGTAAAGGAAAGAATGCTTCTTCTGAAAGCACCGATTTGAATGCGGAAGAAAAATTTGTTTCTGATTAGGATTTGACTAATGGAACCACTTTCGAGACTCCGGATTCATGTAGGGACTTCATGTTTGCATCTCGCACACCTGCGGAATTCTTCCGTGGAGAAGGGTTGAAGAATAGGGCATTATCGAATGCTGGTTGTTTGTCCATAGTGAATAGTTTGTTTTCTTTTACTAAGATTCACGACCGTTGGGTGGATGGTGTCAATGAGATCCGTGACCTCAAGAAACAAGTATCCAAATTGGAGGCTGAAAACGCATCGCTCAAGTCCCGTTGTGATGTGTCTGATCTTGCCAAGGTAAAACTTACTTTGGATCTTAGCGGTGCTCAGGAAGAGCTTTGCATTCAACGTGCTGCAGTGAAGAAACTTTCTTTGGATTTGAAAGATAATAAGATTGCTTCCGAAGGCCGCATTGCTAACCTTGAGGAGAAAGTGTCGCATCTCACATCTGAGAAGAAGTGGATTATTTCGGAAGGTGTTGGCTTGGCTTTTAACAAGATTCGTGATAGTGATGAGTTCCTTGATGCTTTAGCCAGGATTAACAGCTTGTCAGACAAAGTGGGTTATAATGCCGGGTTGTTGGATGGAGCTCGTCTTGCCGCGGTGGGCAAGAAACCAGATGAAGCCAAGAATTTTGACAAGAATGCTTTAAAGAAGCTACGAGCCGAGTCTGATTCCTTTGATAAGGTTACTTTTCCCATGGTTGATGCCATTGCTGCTATATGCGACTCGAGCATCGAGGAGATCAAGTCATTCTTAATTCCTCCAGTTGAAGACTCTACTCGTGTTTAGCCAGCTTATCCTTTGTGTGTCATTTTGTGTTTGTGATGTTATCAAACTTGTACCCTGACTTTGTGCTACTTTTCTTTTGTAATGTCATGAGGTTGCATCTTGACTGTATGTCTATCTTCGTAATGATATTTATGCCTTGTCTTTTCATGCTTTGCGTTTTGATTGTCGAACTTGTGAATCGGTGATGTCCCATGCTTCATGGCTCGCCAAGGAGCCGCGGCTTTTGGTTGGTCGATGCCTTCCGGCCGCGGTCTGCAATCGGGGGGTGTCTCGGGGCCTTTGGCCTTTAGCCGCGGCTAGTGGTTAGGGGATGTCTCCCGGCTGCGGTCTTGGGCCGCGTCTTTTGCTCATGTTCGTGGCTTATAGCCGCGACTCGCGACTTAAACATGATATTATTACGGTCATGTTTCTAATCGCGACATGTCGTCTCTTGACTTTTGGTTGTGAATAGGGTCGCGCCAAATGAGCCTTAACCGCGGCTGGCCTTTCTGATCAATTTCGGACGCGGCTCCCCTCGGTTGTGATTCTTGGTTGTGACTTGACTATGGTCAGATCTCGTTATAGTAATAGGCACGACTTAACCTTCGAATATAAACTTTGTTGTGGCTCGCTCTTTGGATGTAATTGCGGCTACGAGTTCCTCTTTGGCCGCGGCTCACTTCGGAGCGATTGCCCATGTTTTCGGCTTCAACTCTTGTTTCATGACCGCAGCTTTTTGTTGCGACTTGCCAGACGCACACAGTATTATTATGGTCACATTTCTAGCTACGACTCGTGAGCTCGGCCGTGAACGAGCCTTAGGCCATGACTTTAACTTTGATCATGGTCCTATGCACACGTGCATTTTCTGGCTATTTTTGTTTTTCTGGCTTGGGTTTTTAGCCGAATGGAAATCTACATTGAGTGGCTCTAGATGTTTGCCAATGTGTAATCATGTGTTTAGAGCTACATGTTTGGTTTCTTTTGAGATGTAGTTACGAACAGCGAGTTCTACTTCGAGCTTATTTATTTGCTCTTGTTATGGTTGCTTGTGGTTGTGTTTAACTTAGCTTGACAAACATTAATTGTTTAGTCACATATCGTACCATTCACAAACGTCGCTCGAATAGTTGCGTTGGTATCTCGTTTTGTTTTCTGTGCTCACACGTCATTATGGTTTCGTGACTTGTTACGATACTGGTTACATAAAAAGTTTCATTAATCTGATGTAACTGCTAGTGCTCGCATGCACCTTCTTACTGAAAAATGAGTTACAATGTTGAGATTTCACTACCTACTATATATAGCATCGTCGGAGTTGAGCTCCGTTCCAGGTTCTCGAGATGACTGCCCCGTCCAGCTGGCTGAGTTTGTAAGCTCTGTTGTTTCCTACTTCAATGACTTGATAAGGTCCTTCCCAATGTGGACCCAGCTTACCCTGATCTTGAGCTCTACTCGCCTTGTTGCTTCTTAAAACGTAATCGCCTTCCTTGAATGTTTGATGTTTCACGCGAGAGTTATAATACCGTTCGACTTCCTTTTTATGCTTTGCTTCTCGAATTGCCGCTACCATCCGTCTTTCTTCGAGTAAATCCAAATAAGTTGCAGATCATTCTCATTATCCTCTCCAAGAGCTTGTGTTACACGAGTTGTTGGGATGCCTATCTCCACTGGTATCATGGCTTCCGACCCGTAAGTTAAACTGAAAGGGGTTTCACCACCGTGGCTGGTTGGGCATGGTCCGATGGGCCCACAAGACATTGGGTAGTTCCTCCACCCAGTTCTTCCCCTCAATGCCCACCTTGTTTTTATTCCTTCCACAATACTACGATTGATTCTCTCAACTTGACCGTTACCTTGTGGATGAGCTACGGAAGTGAAAATTTGCTGGATTTGCAGGTCTCTACACCACGACTTGAATGGAATCTCGGCGAACTGCTTCCCATTATCTATTACGATAAACAACGAGAGTTCGAAGCGGCATACAATGTTTTCCCATGTAAACTTCTTCACTTGCTGCCCCGTGATCGACTTTAGGGGCTTAGCTTCCACCCATTTGGTGAAGTAATCCACTGCCACTAAGAGAAACTTGACTCCTCCGGCTGTCATTGGGAATGGGCCCACAATATCCATGCCCCATTTCTGAAAAGGCCACGCGGCATTGACTGGAATTAGATCGTTCTTGGGCTTGTGGCACATTGGCGCATGCTTTTGACAACTTTCACACTTTTGGATTTCTTTGCTTGCACTCCTATGCATTCCGGGCCAATAGTACCCTGCCCCCATTGCTTTTGCTACTACCATCCTTGGACCTGCATGGATGCCACAAATGCCTTCGTGTATTTCTCTAATGACATAGTTTGATTCGTCCGGCGTAAGACATCGTAGCAACGGTCCCATGTAGGATTTGCGATACAGGACCCCCTGCCGCAGCTCGTATTGTAGCGACTTTCCTTGAATCGCCCTTGCTTCTCCCTTCTCTTCAGGTAGGTCTCCATTTGCTAGGAATTTGATAATTGGACTCATCCAACATTCATGTGCCGCATCGTCCACTGAAGTTACCTCCTTCTCGTCGATCGACGGTGATTGCAGTACTTTGACTCTGACTTCTTTGGCTAGGTGGCTGAAAGTCACTGAAGCGAGTTTGCTAAGAGCGTCTGCTTTCTTGTTTTTGCTTCTTGGGACGTGTGAGACATCACACTTCTCAAAACCGCTAATCAAATCCTTTGCTTTCCTCAGGTATTGCTTCATTGTTTTTTCTTTTGCATCATAAGACCTATTAATTTGATTAGCCACCAGTATCGAGTCTACATGAGCATGTAGTGTCACACCCTCAAATTCCACGTGCGGGGTTTTACTGCGAGGCGTGTAACAAACCAGGATCTCAGACACGGTCATATCAAACGACACTATATGAATTTAAGTAAACGTTTGAACTTTAAATCAGAGTAGTCATAAACGAAATAAATATCAGTGCGGAAGCATAAAACTGAAATGAATAACAGTGCGGAAGCGAATAACGAAATGTAAACAATACTGAAAGTTATAAGTGCTAAGTCAAAACGAAATGTTCAATGCAAGTAAATATGTTTGATGATGCATGTCTTGAGTGCGTTCCTTAATCGTGCATCATAAGCTTAAGCGTTCCTGTTACCTGAGAAAACATGCTAAAGTGTGTCAACATAAAGTTGGTGAATTCACAGGTTTTATCACAGATAAAAGTGTTTGTAACTGTTTGAATGGTAAAGTAATTAAAGCATATCGATAGGTAGGTAGCCTATAAACAAGTTACTTAGCGTTTCGAACCGAGGCTGACTGTTTGTATGTTCGTATGTTCGTATGTTTGTATGTTTGTTGCCTTCCCGTCACGTCTCACTAGCAATGACAAATGTTAGGTCAATAACGCACCCGTTTGACCTCCAATCAAGCTAGCGTGACTAGCCCGGGCGGGGTTTGTCAAACCCAGTAGTACTACTCAGAATTACCTTGCTACACATTACTAACGGTTCGAGAATGTAAGGACTTTTCAAGAATGTTTGCACTAACGTAACAAGCGATATCAATAATACTAAAACCATTTTGTAAATACGTTTGCATGTTTTCTCTCCCAAAAGGAAAGTAATGTAAAATAGGGGCTGTGAAGACTCACCTCGAAAGCACAGCTACAAAGTAATGCAAAGAACAAGAAATTAGGTTCCCAAATAACCTGAATTAAAGTTAATATATAATTAATATAATTATTAACTAGGAACATAAGAATTGTACGGTTTCGTGTATCACAACTCGGTTCCGGCGTCGGTTATTGATACTTACACATCCCCAAACAAGCACAAGTATAGATCTAATCACTTTCAATACACCAAATCCAATTATAATTTATAAGTGTAACAAATCCAATTATAATTTATAAGTGTATCATTCAAGCATTCATATTATTTGTATAACAATTTCACACTAAAAATTATTAGATGAAGTTACAACTTGTGATACATACTATATATATTTAAATACGAACTCATACACACCAATAATATATATATATTTTGCACACTCAACACACATACAAAAAATGCATACTTTGAATTTAATCAAGCTCTCCTACAAAAAATCATATATGAACGCATACATTTTATAATCACAACCTACATGTTCAACACTCATAATGAATTTATCACCAAAAAGTTATCAACATACACCAAGCCACCATGTATCACCCATCCCACATTTATATATATATATATATATAAATATATATAACCTCATACACAATCATGCATTCACGCATGAGTACCAACACTATAATAGAAATCATACACACACCCACATGCATATTACACACACACCCATTCATAGAAACACCCACTCAACATGCATCTACACAAGAAAAAAACATACATTCGTAATAACATATATATATCACCATGCACATGTATGCATTCCAAACTCCCCTGTATATAATAACATATATCACTATTACATTGCTATTGAAACCATGCATAAACACATCCCCAAAGTCACATCACACATACATATATAATGCTGAAATAACAAACGTATACAAGGTGAAACACACAAACACCACATAATAGTTATATGCATACGCAGAATACATACGCCTATACCAACAACTGAGACAAAACCAAACCCCAATGCAACTCGGTTACAACAACCTTTGAACCCGAAAACCCGGACACGCACAGAAACCGCGTCCAAAGGACCGAAACCGTACTCAATTGAACAACTAAGGGAATTAATTGTTATTTATTTATTTTTTTTAAATTTTTTTTAAACATTAGATTTAGTTAAAAGAATTGTTTAGATAAAGAGTTATTATCCACTTAGTTTGTTATTATCATTAGTATAGATTAGGATTTTATAATAATCGTAGATTATTTATTTTTCATATGACGAGTAAAGTTTACCATTAATAGCTTGACGGAAAGGAATAATCAAACAATAGAAAGTTAAGTTAACGATGTTAACCTGGAAAACGGGGTGTCACGTGTAGTCGCCGGATCCCCATTTGCTTGGCCAACCTCAATCCTGCCAACGATGCTTCATATTCCGCTTCGTTGTTAGAACTTTTGAAAGCTAACTACAGTGTGTAGGTTAACTCTTCATTTTTGGGCCCTGCTAATATCAGACCAGCTCCTGACCCTCCATCGTTCCCGGCTCCGTTGGTGTGTAAACGCCAATCTTCGTCACTTTGACGCTCGTTGCTTACGTTGCTATCGACACGACTTCCATCTTGTGGTACCTCTGCCAAGAAATCTGCCACTACTTGACCTCTTACCGCCACCCTCGGCTTGTATTCAATTCCAAAGACTCCGAGTTCTATGGCCCACTTTGCCAACCTTCAGGAAATTTCTGGTTTTCTCAACACTTGCTGTATGGGGTGGCTCGTGCGAACTTCGACTATGTGGGCTTGGAAATACCTTCGTAGCCTCCTGGACGCATATACCAGAGAAAGAGTAAGTTTTTCCGTTGGTGAATACCTAGTTTCCGGGTCCTTGAGGGCCCTGCTGACGAAGTAGATCGGTGTTTGCTTCCCACTCCGATCTGTCATCAAAACTGCGCTGACGGCTTCTGCTCCGGCTGACAGGTACATGACGAGCCGTTCTCCTGGAAGAGGAGCCACTAGTGTTGGTAGGTTGCTCAAATATAACTTCATCTGTTGAAAAGCTCTCTCCGCCTCATCCGTCCACCTGAAATCTCTCTTGTTCAAACAATTTCTCAACGTAGACATGAAAGGCAAAGAACGTTCAGCGTGTCTTGATAGGAATCTATTGAGTGCGACCAAACGTCGGTTGAGTGTTTGCACCTCTTTGACAGATTTAGGCGATGACATTTCGAGCACTGCTGCAACTTTCTCGGGATTAGCCTCCAACCCCTCTTTTCTCACTACGACCACGAGAAACTTTCCTTCTTCCACTCCGAACGAACATTTCTTCGAGTTCAGCTTCATGTTGATTTTTCGTAATGTCTCGAACGTGTCGGCGATGTCTGCCAGCAATGCTTCCTCGTTTTGACTTTTTATCACTACGTCATCGATGTAAATTTCAATGTTTTTTCCTACTTGCTTGGCAAACGCTTTGTCCATCAGGCGTTGATATGTGGCTCCTGCATTTTTTAAACCAAATGGTATTTTGGTGAAACAAAAGATTCCATTGTCGGTGTAAAAAGCTGTTTTGTCTTCGTCTTCGGGCGCCATCTGGACTTGATGATATCCCTTGTAGGCGTCCAGAAAACACTTTAAAGGGAAACTTGCCATTGAGTCTACCTTCAAGTCTATGTCTGGTAGTGGGTAGCAGTCTTTTGGACAAGCGTTATTGAGATCCTTGAAGTCGATGCACATCCGCCACGTGCCATCACTTTTCTTCACCATCACTGGATTGGCCACCCACGTCTGGTAGCGTACCTCCCTAATTATACCTGCCTCAAGTAACTTTTTAACTTCTTCTACCACGGCTTGGCTTCGCTCCGGACCCATATGTCTGCGCTTTTGAGCGACCGGTTCCTTTGACTTGTATGCGTTTAATCTGTGCTCTGCTACGTCTCGGGGACACCCTTCATGTCTGCTGGTTGCCATGCAAAACATCTAAACTGTTCTGCAGCAAACGCCGCAGTCGCTCTTTGGTTGCGCCAGTCAATTGACCCCCAACCATTACCTTGTGCTCATGAAAAGCGGGGTTAATCACCCATTTTTCAAACGTTGGGCGCATGACATCGTCTGCTCCGGTCGAACTGCCTGGCCTTACTGCTCATACATCTTTACACGCTTCTAGAATAGATGGTAACTACCCCCGTAGGGGTAAGGAATTTTATCGTCGCGTGCACCGTCGATATCACTGCTCCAAGAGTACACAGACCGGGTCTCCCCAAAAGAACATTGTGGGAAGACTCTGAACGTACCACCAGGAATGTCATAATGACCTCTCTCCAACCGACTTCATTCCCTATCGCTACCGGCAATTGTATCTAGCCCAACGTCTGTACCACCTCCCCTGAAAATCCTGTGAGGTGGTGCGTCAGTGTCTCTAGGTCTTTCCTAACCTTGTCATCTAGTTGCAAAAAATAATGCTCGTACATAATCTCTGAACTACTACCACTATCCACATATATCCGGTGTACCTGATGACCTGCAATGATGGCTGAGATAGTGAGTGGCGCATTGGCGAAACTTCCACCACGGATCGGGGGAAAGGATATCTCTTGTGCCATCCAAGGCTCCATATGGTCGGAATACCGTTTGCCTCCACAATTCGCCATTTGCAACATGAATATTTCCTTTCTTTTCTCCCCTGCCTGCAGCGTCTTTTTCAGCTCCCTTAGTAAGTGTGCTAACTTCCCTGTCTTTATGGCGAGTTCAATCTGCCCCTTCAGAGAGAAACAATCATCTGTTGTGTGTCCATTTTCCTTGTGAAACTCACAATACTTGCTTGTATCCCTCTTTACCCCGGGTTTCAGTGGTGTGGGCTTAGTGAAGTTGATGTTTTCTGTAGCTAGGATTGCGCTTGGAGTTTTAATCAAAGGTGGAAGAGTCACATCGGGGCCCTGCGGGTTCCGAATTGGGGGTGTGAAACGAGGTTGAAAAGATGGGTTTCGTTGGGGGTAACGTGGCTGGAAACGTGGTTTCTCCCATGACCTCGAGCCTCCTGGCCTTTTTTATGGGTCCCACACAGGGGACGTGAGTTTCTTTGGCTTCCTATCTTTCAACTGCTCGCACGCCTTTTGTCCCCTGACAAATGCTTTGGCTCTCTCCAACATCTCGTCCACCGTCTTTGGAAGATGTTCGTGAAACCTTTCTATTAACTGGCCATTCCTTACTCCGTGGATGAAGGCCGAGATTTGGATCGTCTCCCCGGCTCCTCGTACCTGCATGCTTTCTTTTGAATATCTTGTGATAAAGTTTTGGATAGACTCACCATCGCCTCTTTTGATGTTGTGCAACTTTGTTCGATCTTTGGCGGATAACCTTTGTTGACTGAAATTTCTTAGGAAATCTTCCTCCAATTCCTCAAAGCTTCTGATCCCTCCGACTGGAAGGCTGTCAAACCATACCCTAGCCGCATCAGTCAGAGTCTGAGCAAACATGTGACACCATACAGGAATTGACCACTGCTCGACTTCAGTGGCGCCTATGAAAATTGCAAGATGATCGTCCGGATCGCCCATGCCGTTGTACTTCCCCACATTGGATGGCATTTTGAGTTTTGGAGGGAAAGTGAACTCCGCTATTCTTGGCACAAACTTGGATCTGGCTCGCGCCGTCGATGGGCGGTATGGCTTGCTAAAATCATTATCAATTCCCACTTTCTCTCCGGTTGAGGTGGCGCCTGGACTCATCTTTGCTTTTAGATTGTTTTCAGTACCCTCTACCTTATCTCCTCGATTATTTTCTCCATCCTCACGATTCCTTTCCTCCGGGGTCTCTTCGTATTCGAGACGTGTTCGGATTTCTCTAAGGTGTCGCTCCCTTTCTTCTTGTCCCAACATGGAGAGGATTTGCTCTCGGTTTTTGTTGATAAATTCTGGGGTGATGACACTACCACCGTTGTTGCCATCCCCTGTGGTGGCTACCAACAGGGCAGTGGTGGTATGTGGATTTTTGGTATCACTGGCATTCTTATGGTGAGGGTTCCCTGGCCTGAATCCATGGTAATTTTTTGAGTAACGTCTGGGTCCGAAGGATGGCGCTAAATGTTGCTACACGAATCCTAATCAAGGGATTAAGACCGGGAAGCAATGCAAGAGTGGGGCTGCTACCGAGGATCAGGCAGGAACTTGGCTTTGACTGCTAGGGAGCAGGGTGCGGCTGGACTTGGCTTCGACTGAGTTGGACTTCGGCTGAGCAATACTTCGGCTGAACGGAGTATCTGCGAGACAAGAACAACACCGTGAGCCTCGCCTCGGGCAGAAAGGTTTTTCCCCCCCGACCACACTCCGGCATAAGAATAATATTTATGTTGAGAGAACTCTGAAAGGGAGAATCAATAAGTAAATAGTTTGCAGTAAGAATGTTCTGAGAATGTATGAATGAATCTGAATAAGAGAAGTATTTATAGTGTTGGTGCATGGGCACCAAATACAACATGGTTCTATTCATGGAAACCTGTGGTCAATGATATGGGGCTGAAATTCCCTAGTCAGAGGTTTTATACCCTTCTGGTGTAAAGGGTTTCTGACGAGGATTTATGTGGTTTGTCTTTGTAGTTGACTTAGAGGTTTGGGTGCTACTCTGACCTCCTGCCAATGTTTTGGCTTTACTCGTTTTGTCGTTTTATGGTTCTTTCTTATTCCATTTGTAATGAGTGGCTTCCTTGGTTGCCAGGTTTGCGTGATAGTTTTCATAAGTGTTGAACATGAGGGCTTGATGGATTTGAGCGTCCATTTTGGTTTTAATGCGCCCAGCCGCGGCATTGGGCTCGCCTATCCAGCCGCGGCTTTTAGGCTTCTTCCTGCGGCCGTGATGTTCGTTCTAAGAGTGAGACGTGGATTGGGCTTACAACTGGGGTGAAATGTGTTTTTGGGAACCGCGACTTGGGCTAGCGACTTGGGGTAGCAGCCGCGACTTAGTCTAGCGGGTGAACTGTGAATTGGACTTGCAGCCTGAGAAACCGTAGTTGGGCCTTGCGGTTCGACTGATCCGTGACTGGAACTTGTGACCCGGGCGGAGCCGTGACCGGGACCTGCGACCCGGGCGGCAGCCGCGGCTGGGGTTTGTGATCGTGAGCGGACCGCAGCTTGGTTTGTCGTTGTGATATCATCCCGATACTTCATTGACTCGGTCTTCGCTCAGTTTTTCAGGGTGACATCCCTTCAACTATATTTAATATTTACGAGCGTTTAAAAAACAGAGCTCGAGAATGTGGCTAACAATAAAATACATTTGTTCTATTATTTAAAGTTGTAATTGTTTATCATTATACCACATATTTGTGTTAGACTTTGGATTTAATATATGACGAATAATAATCTTTTTTACCAGTTTTAATTTTTCTGCTTTTAAGAATAACTCCATCCTTATTTATTTTAAAACAAAAAAAAAATTTAACGTTTTACAATCTCTAAAATTTTGTTCAAGAAGATCCAATATAATCACAGGATTATATCCATGATTAAACAAATCAATGGGTCGTGGTTGTAGAATATATTTTGCCTTTGTAGTTGACACCAAACAAGAGACTAAGCAACTAAAATATGTTCCTGTAATACGCCAATTCTCTTATGTATTCCCTGAATCCCTCGTAATGTTCCACACCCGATATAGAAGTAGAGTTTCGAATTAATTTGGTGTCAAGGCTAATAGCAGATGTTAAAACACCATATTGATTTACTCCATCAAAGATGAAGAAGTAAATTAAATGATAAAAAATGAAAGATTTACTTAATTGACGAGAGTTTCACTAAATCAAGCGTCTTATCTCACATTGGGTGTTCATCAGTTCATGTTCTATTCTTAAAGAAGAAAGAGGGAAATGTTTGGGTGTGTATTGACTATCTGTAATTTAATGAATTCTTGATGAAAATTAGATACTCGGTTTCCATGGATCAACGACTTATTTATTCAAGTGGTTTTCAAAGATCAATCTAAGATTTGTATAACATTAATTAGAAATTTACGTGTGGTGAGGGTGGTGTCGGCAGTGGTGGTGGGTGGTAGGAAAGAACAGTAAAAGATGGAATGAAATGAAAAAAGGGAACGGGAGATACACAGATTTTACAGTTTTTAGAATGAATGAATTTTTTTGTGTTAAAAGTGATTTCATCCTATGTACCCAACCAAACATTTTTTTTCCATACCCTCATAATGAGCATGTTGGTTTTCAAATATCAATTTAAGGTCAGAATATCATTTATTAAAGATTCAAATGTGATGGCGGTGACTAGTGATAGAAAGAATTTATAATATGCATAGCCCTACCATGATTTTGACGTATTTATAACAGGCAAATTAGAATTTAATAATTTAAATTATGATTCGTTGAACATCCATGTTATTAATTTGACTAGCAATAATCTTAATTTTTATTTTTGTTATTGATGACAATTTTACTAGCATAATCATTCATTGATTTACATTTAATAGTAACTCGATTTTGCTCATGATGATTATTGTGAACAAAATAGAAAAATATACAACGAAATATAGTGAAAAATAAATAGAAATCAAATGTTGATCGATGATAATTATGTTATTAGGATGCCATTGACAACAAAAATGAGAGTGAAGATTATTATTAGTTAAATCAATAATATGAATTATTATCGATCAATAGTTTATAACTTGAATTATTATAATTCAGTTTACCTTTATAATATGATGAATTAGTTCAGATGTTAAAAATGTAAATAAGCTTGAAATAATATATAGGTATATATTCATATATATATATATATAGTCGGGCCAATGTGTTTGTATCATTGACTTTAATTGATTGTCATTAAATTTTTGCTAAACATGTTTTTAACATTTCATATGCGTTACCACGAAAAAGTTAAACAACTTTCCAATTAATTAAGTTCAAATGAAATTCCGAAATCTTAATTATATAAAATATTTGTTCACTAATCAACAATTTACGCTACTATTATTCTATTAATCTAAACTAGAAATTGAGTCCCGCGTTTTACCGCGAGTCTCTTTTTGATTTCGTTATTTTACAAGATTGTGATTCGCGCATTGCTATGAGTAAAAAATTCTATGTTGAATGCTAAAATAGACGTGGGTGGGTACTGCTCTCAAGTCTCAACCAAACGCGTGTAAACCAAATCCTTCAAGCTCACATATGTTAAATTTAATGACAATTAATATTATAAACCCATACTATAACGAATTAAAATAAAACAAACAAATTTCTAAAATGAGAGTGAGATTCAAAAACATCACTTTGAAGATGTTGAGACAACTAAATTGTATAAAGTTTAATCATTCTTATAATTTTTTTAACTTTTGAAGTGGTTTTAAATAAATAAGTGGTATCTCTTTGACCTCATGAAATCGTTTTCTAGAACCTTTTTTCCTAAAGAAAACAATCTATTTGAAGCTTTTGCAGCGTTTGGGAGGATTTTGTAAAGTGTATAGTTTGGTGGCAAAAATATAAACTACACAAAGCCACTGTGCTAACCGATATAGACAAATAATAATATATATAATTTCTTTTAAGCACAGACCCATGAATTATCGATAATAACCATACCTACTCCCCCCGTTTGTAAACAAATTAGGTTCTCCGCCCATTGCATGGGGGAATCATACCACCTTGATCCCAAATATCAAAACGTAAATGCGCAAACACACTGCGTCAGTATGTACATGACGTGATAACGTATAGACTAACAATCAACTAGACTTGTCTTTTAACTAAGTTTACGTTGAACCGTAAAGTAACTTGAATATTTACCGTTGAATTAAATATATTATACTTGACCTGACTTTTTTCCAAACAAAATTATATCAAAACGTAGTCCAACTTTGTGTCGTATATGATAAAAAATAGATAACGATCGTCGCGATTCATTTCGAACTAATTTACAATGAAACGTAGAGTAACTCAGATTTATAGCATCGAATAAAAATGTTTATTTTTTACCCGTTCATTTAAAAATAAAATTCATATAAAAACGTAGGCGAACATCGAAACGTAGATCAACTCAAAATATAAAAATATACATGGAAACGTTCAATGCATGACTCATACCGGTACGTAAACTCGTACTAAATTTACATTGAAATCTATAATAACTCAAATTTATACCGTCAAATAAAAACATTTATTTTTTACCTAGCTTATTTCAGAACAAAATTCATGTAGAAACATAGACGAAAATTAAAACGTATATAAAAATATACACGGAAGCGTTTTATACCCGATTCATAACGGTACGTTAACCCGAAACTTTAAAAATCTGAATTTTACCTTAGAACGTTTAATATTAATTTTAATAAACAAATTGTATTTATTATTATTATTATTTAAATATTATTATTATTATTTTAATAATATTATTACTATAGATCCTGTCTTGAATTAATATATAGGTAATAACCCTTAAATCAAAATGCACGTGTTTAATCCATATATATAGGAGATGGTTTAAACAAAAAATCACTTTGTCTAAAAAATATAAAAAGAAGGGTATTATGGTCATAAAATTATTTCCTATTACTTCTTCACACATTTACATTGAACAAACTAATATTGATATACCTAACCAACTTAGATATTTCCATTAGCTTGTGTAAAAACTTGCATGTTGTTATATTAACACCTAATAAAATAATTAAAAATACCAATTAATAATATCACACAACTTAATTTTATAATACATTTCACATAACTATTTAGTTTGTATATGTTGGTTTGCTATGTTGTTTTAGTTTGTTGTGTTTTTTAGAGTAAATTACAAATTATGTACTTTATTAATACATGAAATTACATGGTATGTCCTTTAGTTTTAATAATTACATCCAATGTCTTTTTTTAAATTATGTGCACAGATATTGTTCTTTACACTAGCTTACAGTTAATATGTAGTTAATACAGTTATGTATCTCTCATATGAGTTGCATTTTTGTTATTTTCTTTCCATATATAAAATATTAAACAAATAAAATAATTAATTATTTTATATAAAAAATAAAATTAAAATATATCCCCCTCTATTTGATATCTCAATACCGGTAATCTTCACCACCTACAACATCTCATACACCATTGAAACCCCCTGAACTCGAACAAACAACGATGGTAAGATTAAAATCTCAATATTCCATTGCTTTTTAAATTTGTAGCTTATGTTGTTGTGTGATTAACAAGCGACTCATAGTTTATTTTTCTTGCTTTTGCAACCATATAAGCAATCCAAAGAATCATATGTAATCTCCAAGTTTGTGTTTTTATTGATTTTTTATTATTTGTTGGTATGAGTAGTTTATAAAGTATATACGTGTATTTTTCTAGTGATTATTATTGGTTTCCCAACCTTTTAAATGATTTGTGACTTATACTTCTTGCTATAGTAAATATTATTGGAGGTTGTTGTCACTAAATGTTTTGACAATTAGCCGAATGAACACAAACCAAGAGTGATTGGTTTCATCGACTTACCTAACGGTCCGATATCTTTTAATTTTCTTTTTTCATTTAAAAATTTTATTTTTTATAGTTTTTTTTAATATATTAGATGTGAACAAAATAATAAAAATAACCTTATGTGAGGGAACACATAACTGAGTTAACTGTATATTTAGATAATAGTTAGTGTAAAGGTCAATATGTGTGCAAATCATTTGATAAAAGGACATCGTATGTAATTGTAACATCATGTATTTTTAAGTTAATTAAAAGTTAACGTTGTTAATTCTTGCAAGGGCTATTGTTGGCATTTATGAATCTTATAGATTATTTATGTTTATTTCTTAAATGTCATTAATCCAAGTTAATAATTAGGGTTATTAAAAGAAACATAGTAATTATAATTGTAGTAATAATAATAAAAATAAAGTAATAATACTAATAATAATAATAATTATAAAATTACTAATCTTTGAAACATTTAAAACTTAAATAGGATTAGGGGGCTTTATGTCAATTTGGAAACTTAAAAATGAAAGTTTTGTGCATAAAATAATAAAAACAAAACTGTAGGGACTAATTGTGTAATTAACTAAAAGCCAAAAACCACCTTTCCCCTTTACCCACGTTTTTCCGGCGGAACTCTGGCGGAGCTCCGACGAGCTTCGGCGAGCTCCAAAACCCACAAAAAACCATCCAATTTTGATACCAAATCGTTTCACATGAATTTGTGAGTACGTTTCGAACATTAAGAACACTTTAATTTGGGTTTAAATTCGACAATGGGCATCGGTTTAGATCGGTAACCGTCGGCCTTAATTTCTAACTCGTTCGAACATTAATCCCTAATAATAATCCAATTAAATACACTTGAACAATCTTTCAACTATTCCTCAACTATCTACACATCCAATTTCGCCTGGAAAACAACGAACATCGAAGATCAAACCTCGAACAAGTTGCGAAGCGTAGCTAGTCAAACTTAATTTTTTCCACAATCTCACCCTCAATTAACAGAGGGCTTTCGTTCATTAGGGTCTATAGAATTTTCCTGTGCAACGAATTTGGATAATATCAACAATTGCACCTCGAACCAATATTGCCTCTGTAACGACATTGCCCTTTCTCTCTCGCTATCAATTCCATCTCAAACTAGGTAATTAAACATTGCAATATGCTCGCTTTTAGTTGGGGAACAAAAGCCCAATGATCGTTCTTGTTAACAACAGGGATTGATACACCAATTTGATCGATGAGAAATCTAGGGTTCTTGAGGTTTTTTGCGGTTATTTGATTAATGTTTTTAGAAATTAAAAACCATCTCATAACATGACTATGCGCCTGGTTTACTGGTTAAACCTTCCATCCTATACCCGAGGTCCCGGGATCGAACCCGACGACCTCCACTAAGTTTTTAAGGCTTTTCAGCCTTTAAAAAAATATATAAAAATTCTAAAAAATTATTAAATATAATTTTATAAACAAAAGTTATTTTCAGATCACTCTATTAAATTTTTGTAAATTTATTTCTTTAAATATCTCAATATTCTTTTATATCAAATAGTACTAACAATGGTTATAATTAGTTTATTTTTATGTTTTTAAATATATACATATATAACTGTACACACACACACGCGCGCGCGCGCGCACAACACACACACACACACACACACACACATATATATATATATATATATATATATATAAACTTTATATAGTTGAAATCAATAAAAATATTATTGGTCATTATGTTATCCCTGATTATAGATTAGTTGAGTTAATTATAAAATTTTATTTACAATTTATCATTTAAGTTCACAAAAACCACAAAAAGGATCAGTTAAGTTTTCTTTCATTGTATTAAAACATATATTTGTGATTTCGATAAATAACTTTATTTATAAAAATAACCCCCAAATTCCTATCGAACCCCTAGTTCACGTTAAAACGTTAATCTTATTATTAAACTTAAACTTGTAAAATATATATATTTAGGTATCTTGTGAAGGACTACATTGGAAGTTGCTTATTATTCTTTTTAACCCTCATTTATACAATTTTACATCACGTGAGTATTTCTATACACCATTTTGCATATTTTTACACTTTGGGGTGAAACATGTTACCTTATAACCGATGCACTTGTAACTCGTTTGATTCTTGTAAACCTTTTGGCAATTCTCTCGTATGTTGTGGTTACTTGATCTTAGTAATTACCATGTATCGACTATTATATGTGCGATCATTAACTATTGCTAGCATGGCGACGTCATAGATCTATGGGCTTGAGAAGCCTGCTTGGTTAATCCAAGTACACCTAGGTAATCGTATAATCTTGTAAATGTGGAATCTTGTAAACTATCAAGGTTAGATTGTTACATGTGTCATACATCCCTAGTTACTTTGTTCACTAGCTTATGACATGAATTGCCATCTTTTATATATGTATGTATGAAAAACTATAGAAATCTCACCAACATTATGTTGACCTTTTATTTTTAACATGTTTCAGGAAATGCGCAAGTTTGATTGCCCTCTTTGAAGCTCTTTCATATCTAGGAATGGAACTAGTTAAATAAATAAATGTTTTATATTATTTCATGTGTACATTATGTTGACTTATTATTTGAGACCTATGGTTGTATTTTACTTTTAAAACTTATGGTTATAATATTTGGAAAAAATAATAGCGTTATGTGGTAACGAACAATCTTAACCCTCACATCTCGACGATTCCGCCGTCAAGGTTGGGGTGTGACAGATTAGTATTAGAGCTCATAACTATAGGGATTTAGGTACTAGAAATGGTGACCTAGACTATAGCGTATGCATGAACCTTATAGAATCATATTTCTATTCTTGAAAATATATGGTTTGCATGTTACATAATGTTATGCCTTCTTATGTGCAACTTGATGCCTTAGCATAGGATTGCCTTATGAATGCTTGAACTTTGTTACTTGTCTCCCTTAAACTTATCTTTGACTCTTTGATTCTCCCCGACACATGAAGCTTCTTAATCTTATTCTCGACGACACGAGGATCGTATACTTATTGTTTATGGCTTGAATCTTTAGACTTTATGTCCATTCTATACAAATCTCATCAAGGTTTTGATTTCATGAACCTAAGAAATATTGTATGACACATATACACATGTATTCTGGATTTCTTGGCAAAAGGCCTTCGGGCTAAGGTAAGCATTTCGCATATATCATACGAGACTAGTTATGCTTACTTGAGGATTTCTAGGATGAGTGATAAACTATGATCGATATACATAAGTTTCTAAGGCAAATGGGTCAATTCATCTTGACGTGTCAACGTTTCCAAATAGTAATGCGTTACCAAATGGAACCATTCCTTGTACCTTACAACTCTTAGCTTATTCTTGTTTAAAGTATTGTCCTTTGTTATCCACATTCCCATGACTAACTCATTTTGTATACAGCATGTCTCGTCACCATGGAAAGCGTGGAAGTTCCGATCGTAAGCTTCCTGCAATGATCTCCGGACAAATGGTTGCCTTCATCCCAACCATGGTCGTGGAACTCAATAGCACCTTGATAACCAATTCCAGTAACAATGGAAATGGTCAAGGAGAAAAAAACAACAACCAAGGAGGAAATAATCTCACCTGCACATTCAAGCATTTCAACTCGTGTAAACCACTAGCTTTAGTGAAAAAGAATGAGCCACTAGACTTCTTGAGTGATTCGAGAGTATGGTGAACACGTTCATTGTTAGTGAGTGCCCTCATGAATTCAAGGTCGCTATGCTGCAAGTTTCCTTTAACAACGAGCACTGCCATGGTGGAATAGTGAAAAAAGGAACCGATGGGCTGAAGTTACCTTGGCATTACCTTGGGAGGAATTTAAGGATATAATGATCCAAAAGTTCTACCCGAGGAGTGAGTTGCAGAAGCTAGAGAAAGAATTCTGGAACCTCAACCAAGATGATGGGAATCATTTGGCTTATTCCACCGGCATCACGAGTTGAGCATGCTCCTACCACACATGGTGGATACTGTGCCCCGTAATATTGAGAATTTATCAAGGGGGTACCGCCTCAAATACAAGATGTCGTGGTGAGTAGTAGGCCCACAACTTTGAAAGAGGCGATTACTATCACCGCACATCTCATTAAGAATCATTTTAGGGCTGGCACTATGTCGGTGAAAGGTGCCAAAACTATTGCAAAGGTGACACCCGAAGCTGCAAAGGAGGTGAAGGCTAGGTCCTTTTTCCAAAACAAGAAGCGCAAGTTCACTCCGACTCGTAATTACGTGGTGATGGCACCAAATGCTCCTCAAAGGCAAGTGGTGGTTGCAAATCAAGCCCCCGTGGCGAGAGCTTATTATGGGCCGTACCCGGTGGGCAATACTTCCAAGTACCATCACGCGAGTAACACTCCATGCCGAGTTTTCTCGTTGTGCGGGAAGTATGGGCATCTGGTGGTTACTTGCCTTCGCACACCGAACAATACTACGATGCTTACAAATCAAACCTGTTATAACTGTGGCGAACCTGGACATATTCGTCCACAATGTCCTCGCAATGCAGGAACTGTGCCACCGGCTCGTGGAAGGGCTTTCAACATCAATGCCAATCAAGCACAATCCAACAACAACGTGGTGAATGGTACGTCATTGAATTTCTTTTAATCGTTCTTTGTCTTGTAAAAATTTCCTACCTGTGTTCATCATACCAATAATAGGTCATTACTACATAGGTATGTATCTTGTAAATAGTCATTTTGCTTCCCTATTGTTTGATTCAGGTGCGGATAAGTGTTTCGTGTCTTTGGAGTTCATGCATATTCTTTTTAAACTGCGTGCTAATCTAGAAAGATCCTTTACGGTCTCGAAAATCGATCGTCATAGACGTCGCAATACGCGATTGTACCTTGAGCCTTAATGAACACGAGTTCTTCATCCACCTTATTCCTATGCAACTGGGAAGTTTTGATGTTATTATTGGCATGGATTGTTTAGCCAAGCAACACGCGGAAATTCTATGCTTTGAGAAGTGCATTCGAATTCCTTTATGTCGGGTGATACTTTGAAAGTCTTTGGGGAGAAGTCATCGAAGGACTCAAACTTATGTCATGCATCAAGGCCCGAAAGTGCTTAAGTAAGAACTACGTAGCTTTCATGGCATATGTAGTTAATACGAAAGCCAGGGTAAGGAACTGAAAGATATTCCTGTCGTGCGAGATTTTCCCAAAGTGTTTCCCGAGGATCTTAAGGGTTACCTCCCGTGCGAGAAGTTGAGTTCAAGATTGACTTGATCCCTGGTGCAAACCCTATGGCTAAATCACCTTATCATCTTGCACCGTCTGAAACGTAAGAACTAGCTAGTCAACTACAAGAGTTGACCGATAAGGGTTTCATTCGTCCCAGCTCTTCACCATGGGGTGCACCTGTGTTGTTCGTGAAAAAGAAAGATGGTTCTTTCCATATGTATATCTGTAAGGATTCCTGAAGTCTGATGCAACCCAAAACTGCCTAAGTGTTTCAGTAACATGCACTAAGTACTGAAGTGAAGAATGCTTCGGAAGAATTACACAAAGCATTAGAAAATACTCTAAGTGTAATATCTTCCGAAGCCAAGACCAATATCTTCCGAAGCCTAACATGAAGTCTTCCGAAGCTTGAAGAGACAAAGTCTTCCGAAGCTTCACCCTATGAAGACAGATTTCTTCCGAAGACTTTTAGTACACATGCTTTATCTGATGTACTGTTCCATAAAGCACCTTTTCCGCTGCGTCTCTGATAAGTCACCAACTTACAAGAGTTGGTGAAAAGGTCCATGCTTTTGGTAACTGTACATTGAGGTCTTGAGTCTGAAACTTTCCACTTTATGTACTTTATCCTTTTTGTAATGTATAAGGATGTGAGCTATGGCATGTCATAGTCACAAGGTCAAAAGGCAGATATGCCTTTTGATCTACAATTGATTTTGTTAGTGTCTAGTCAATTGTATCCAGCTGGCTTTCATAGTATAGCCGGCTGTAGGTTGTAGTATAAGTATTCCAAGTTCTTGTATCTTTCTTTATGCTTTGTAACACTTGTAAAAGAACTTGAGAAAGCAATATACTGCTCCCTTGAAAACTATACTCTCTTGTTCTGTCTCTTGCTTTACTTGTGTTCTCTGTATCACCTTTGGTTACCTAGTTCACTGTTTGATTAAAGTTTAGTTAATCTTCTCATTGTGTTGTTGTGTTGTAATTGTGTTGAAGCCCTTAAACGATCCTGCAATTGGTATCAGAGCATTCAGGCTCGTGATATAAGATCTAACCATCTTAAGATCCCTCACACACACAAAAACTAAACTTTTCAAATGGCTTCCATCTCAAAGACTGATATGGAGACTGGAACCATGAACAAATCCCCATTGATCACTCTTGATGACTTCGACACCTGGTGCATGAGGATGGAAGGCTTCATCAGGTCTCTTGACTCAAGAATGTGGGAATCTGTTGAATATGGACCTTTCATACCCAGCACCCCCTCTGCTACCGGTGCTGGTATGATTCCTAAAGATGTGGCCAACTACTCAGATGAAGATAGGAAAAGAGTAGAGATTGACAGGAAGGCCATGACTGCTCTTCAGACTGCTATGCCAAACTCTGTGTACAGAGGTTTTAAGAAGTGCAAGACAGCTAAACAGCTGTGGGATGCACTGAAGCTGATGTATGAAGGCTCCTCTGAAGCCAAGGAGAACAAGAAAGATCTTCTGAAGCAGCAGTTTGAAAATTTCACCTTTAAAGCAGGTGAAACCATGACCCAACAATACTTCAGGTATGTTGAGATTGTGGATACCCTTGTGGATGGAGGAGTTCCTCTTGAGAACAGAGACATTGTAAGGAAGTTCATGTCCTCACTTCCTAGGCAATGGACACACTATTGTGTGGTAATCAAGAGGACTGAGAACCTTAAAACTCTTACTCTGACAGAGTTATATGGGATTCTCAGTGGATACCAGATGGAGATGAACTTACAAGGTTCATCTGGCAACTCTAACAATCAAATGGGTTCAGCCCTTCATGTGGTTGAAAGGGACAGCATAGAACCCCAACATCATCTCCTATGCTACCCTGACAACTCACAAAAGGGTCCTTTCATCACCTTCCCTGAGACACCAAGGGAGAACTTTACTCAAGGAAGCCCATTCCAAGAGACAAGTTCTTCTCAAGCCTTTGTGTCTGCAGATGAAAGCTGTGGAAATTATCTCTTCACTCTTGAAGACCTAGACTGTATCCATCCAGATGACCTGGAATACATGGAGATAGTTCAGCAGATGGCTCTTCTCACTCACAGAGCCAAGAAGTTCTACAAGAGGACAGGAAGAAAATTTCCAAGCAATGCTACCAATGGTAAGTTTGGGCTGGATAAAAGCAAAGTTAAGTGTTACAATTGTAACCTTATGGGTCACTTTGCTAGGGAGTGTAAGGCACCTAGAGCAAATGGGGGTCAAACATAACTCAGACCAAACTACACCAACAATACCCCTCAGGCTGAGAAGACAAAGCAACATGCTGCGGTTGCTGTTGAAGAGGGAGGATTTGACTGGAGTTTTCAGGTGGAGGATGCTTCTCCAAACCAAGCATTGATGGCTGACCATGATGAAGCCAAGGTATTAGAACATCTTTGCTCCCCTGAATGCATTGCTAAAGTAAATAGATACAGGTCCTACAACCTAGAGATGAGATCTGATCTTGAGTCATTAAACATATAAAATCTGATTTTAGAAAGTTTGAAAATGATTACAAGTTAAAGATAGAAGACTTGGAGAAAACCATTTCAGTACTAAAACATGAACATACAGATTTTAGAACTCAGATCCAAGATCTCATCACTAAGTTGACTAAGTGCCAGGCTGAGCTTGTGATCAGCAAAGCCCTGGCAGAGAAAAGTGTTCTTGAAGAAGAGACCTTCAAGAACATGATATCCTCATCCCTACACAATAAGGTTTGTTATCAAAATAGACAGGGACTGGGATCAAATGAGATAGCTCCTCCACACACAATCTTGTCTGTAAGATCTCCTAGGTGTGGAACTTGTGAAGATGAGCTTCCTCTCATAGATCCAATAAGTGAGGATGATGAAGAAGTGATAGTGAGGAATCCCTCTGAGAAGAGTGAAGAAGAGGATTCCTCCAAGGGCCACTATCCTTCTGAGGAGAAGAAATTCACTGTGATGACCAAGTCCAAGAGAAAGAACTTGATCAGGAAGAGCAAAAGGAAAGCAAAGAAGGCTCAAGAAATCAAGGCTACCTTTGATGCTAAGCAGAAACAAGTGTTTATCTCTGCAGGTTTCGAAGCAATAAGAACTGAAGACATCCACCAAAGCTTCTTAGCCAAGAGTTCTGGTTCATGTTCAAATCATCTCAGTACAAAGAAGAAGACTGAGCTGCTGTGTACCACTGCTGCACAGCCTGGACCATCAAATTCCAAGAACAGTTCACAGCCCAAGGGAACTGTATCTGCATCTACCAGATGAAGGTGAAAAAGGGATGTGACCAAGGCCAGTCTTGCTCTCAAAAGGAGATTTCTTTGAAGAAGAAAATGCTGTGTGTTATGTGTGAAAGTACTTCTCATATTGCCAAGGATTGTCCATACAATCCTAAAAGTACTATCCACATGACCAATACAAAGACTTCAAAGAATCTCATGAAGTCTCAAGCTTCGGAAGGAAAGTCTGTTTCCTTCGGAAGCTCCAAATCAAAGAAGAAGGTAAATGGAAAATTACCTTCGGAAGCAAAGTTGGTCTCGGAAGAAAGGAGTTCTTCCGAAGTACTAAAGTCTACTGCAGTGACTGTAGATTCTTCCGAAGTGTCAGTCATTAAAACTTGTGAAGCTCCAAAAGCTTCTAAGGTTTTGAAGGTCAAGCCCAAGACTCCAAAGGTGGTATGGAAGTCTAAGAAAGACCAAATGACTGAGGTTTCCATCAACAACAGCTGAAGATCCCCTCTGTACAACCATAGGATCTATTACTGTTGCATTACTTCTATTACACTTACTAAACCCAAGACAAGTAAGGCTTGGGTTTCCAAATGTAACTAATCATTTTCTTTGTGCAGGAACGGCTCAAGACAAACAAGAATGTCTGGATAATTGACAGTGGCTGTTCCAGGCACATGACAGGCGATAGGTCTTTACTTCATAATTTGAGAGAATTGATGGAGGACCAGTGCTTTGGAGGAAATGAAGGTGGTTACATTTATGGAAGGGGCAAGGTCACAAATGGTAAGCTCAGCATTGAGAAGGTAAACTTTGTTAAGGAGCTTGGGTACAATCTTCTGAGTGTATCTCAATTTTGTGATCAGAGTCATAACATGCTCTTCACTGAGCATGAGTGCATTGTTCTCAAGCCTGGAGGGTCATTCCTCATGAGCATATTCTGCTCAGAGCCCCCAGGAAAGGGAACATGTACAAGATGGATTTGCAAGAAACATCTCCCTCTGGAGAAGTTTCATGCTTTCTATCTAAAGCAAATAGTGATGAGTTTCCTATGGCATAAAAGAATGTGCCATGTAAACTTTAAGAATATGAATAAATTAATCAAACATGATCTGGTAACTGGAATGCCAAAGAAAGAGTTTACAAGTGATGATCATTGTGTTGCATGCCTGAAAGGGAAGCAACACAAGGTATCTCACAAGCCTAAGGAAAAGAACTCCATCACTACTCCCCTACACTTATTACATATGGATCTCTTTGGCCCCACCAGTGTAATGAGTTTAGGAAGGACCTTATACTTCTAGTGATCACAGATGATTTTACAAGATTCACTTGGGTTTTCTTTCTTAGAACTAAAGATGAGACTCCTGAGATTCTAAAGAATTTCATCTTAAAGATTGAGAATCAATGTGATCACAAGGTCAAAACCATAAGATGTGATCAAGGAACTGAATTCAAGAACCAAATCCTTGATACATTTTGTGATGAAAAGGGTATTACAAGACAATACAGTGCTCCCAGGACTCCTCAGCAAAACGGAGTTGCTGAGAGGAGAAACAGGACACTTATTGAAGCTGCAAGAACTAGTTGTCTGACTCTAAACTGCCTATCACCTTCTGAAAGTGCTTAAGTAAGAACTACGTAGCTTATTGAAAGTCTTTGGGGAGAAGTCATCGAAGGACTCAAACTTATGTCATGCATCAAGGCCCGAAAGTGCTTAAGTAAGAACTACGTAACTTTCATGGCATATGTAGTTAATACGAAAGCCAGGGTAAGGAACTGAAAGATATTCCTGTCGTGCGAGATTTTCCCAAAGTGTTTCCCGAGGATCTTAAGGGGTTACCTCCCGTGCGAGAAGTTGAGTTCAAGATTGACTTGATCCCTGGTGCAAACCCTATGGCTAAATCACCTTATCATCTTGCACCGTCTGAAACGTAAGAACTAGCTAGTCAACTACAAGAGTTGACCGATAAGGGTTTCATTCGTCCCAGCTCTTCACCATGGGGTGCACCTGTGTTGTTCGTGAAAAAGAAAGATGGTTCTTTCCATATGTATATCGACTACCGGGAACTCAACAAGCTCACCATCAAGAACCGATACCCTCTTCCTCGAATCGATGATCTCTTCGATCAACTTCAAGGAGCAACCTAATTCTCAAAGATTGATCTACGTTCTGGGTATCATCAACTACGTGTTTATGATGACGATATTCCAAAAACTGCTTTCCGTACTCGATATGGACATTACGAGTTCATGGTTATGCCTTTTGGCTTGACCAATGCACCTGCTGCGTTCATGGATCTCATGAATCGAGTATGTAAACCGTATTTGGATAGATTTGTGATCGTGTTCATTGATGACATTCTTATCGATTCCAAGACGAAAAGTGATCATGAGAGGCACTTGCGACAAGTTCTCAAACTTTTAAAAAAGGAGCAACTATACGCCAAGTTTTCCAAGTGTGAATTATGGTTAGAGGAAGTTCAATTCTTAGGTCATGTGATGAATAGCCAAGGAATTCACGTTGACCCTGCAAAAATAGAAGCCGTGAAAAACTGGTGTGTTCCCACAACCCCAACAGAAGATTGCTCTTTACTGGGCTTAGTGGGTTATTACCATAGATTCATTGAAAACTTTTCGAAGATTGCTAAACCACTAACGACGCAAACCCAAAAGAACCGACTCTTTGAATGGGGACCCGAACAAGAAGAGGCTTTCGAGACATTAAAATGCAAGTTGTGTAACGCTCCTATTCTAACACTCCCCGATGGAAACGATGACTTTACCGTGTACTGTGATGCCTCTAATAAGGTCTTGGTTGTGTTCTTATGCAACGAGGAAAAGTCATAGCATACACGTCGAGACAATTGAAGGTTCATGGAGTGAACCACACAACCCACGATCTCGAACTTGGTGCTGTAGTTTTCGCTTTAAAGATCTGGCGACATTATCTTTATGGGACCCAATGTATAGTCTACACTGATCATAAGAGTCTCCAACATGTGTTCAATAAAAAGGATCTCAACATGAGATAAAGACGTTAGATCGAGTTGATTAGCGACTACGACTGTGACATTCGCTGTCACCCTGGAAAGGTGATGTTTTAGCCGACGCGCTGAGTCGCAAGGTCCATAACAAGACTGTCTCGCTTCAAGAAATCTGAGATCAAAGGCAATGGGTTGACACGTTAGGGGAATTTGATACTGAGATTCATATGGATGTTAACGAGGCTACTATCATGCTTCAAAACATAAGGATTGATAGTGATCTCGAGTTATGCATTCACGAGGCTCAATAAGCAGTATTAACCGACGAAGGGAAAGATGAAGATTTGTCGTCTAATGTTTAGTCACAACTGGAGACAAAAACTGAACGGCATGTGGTACTGCTTGAATCGACTTTGGATGCCGAATCGTGATAATCTTCGCCACTTCATTATGAACGAAGCTCATCAAAACCAATATTCCATTCATCCTGACTCTGATAAGATGTACATGGACCTGCATGGTCAATATTGGTGGCCTGGAATAAAGAAAGACATAGCGTATTATGTTTCCAAGTGCCTCATGTGCAAGAGTCAAAGCCGAACATTAATGTCACACCCCAACCTTGACGGCGGAAACGTCGAGATGTGAGGGTTAAGATTGTTCACAGCCACATAACGCTATATTTAAGTGTAAATATTAAAATTATAAGTTTCAAAAGGCATTACAAACATAAGTCTCAAAACATGAAATTATCCCAAATAAACCAAAACGTAACATAACATTTTATTTATTAAACTAGGTCTAAGTCCTAGTTTTTATTGCAAGCTTCAAATGTCCACTTTAAACTTGGGGATTTCCTGAAACATGATAAAAATAAAAGGTCAACTATAAATAGTTGGTGAGTTTCCAAGGTTTCATACATAATATGATAAGATTACAAGTAACAATTCATGTCATAGGTCATAAGTTAGTAAGGTTATAGAACACATATCGTTACAACCAAACCTCGACATGATTACAAGTATATAATATTGGCTAAGTGTATTTGGTTCCCATGATGAACAAGCATACGTCATCAGGAGTCGGCAATACATCAACTTTAGCACCAAATGGACTTGTCAAGACCAAAGATCTAAGACGTCGCCACACTAGCAAAAGTTAATGATTGTAAACAAAAATATGTATCTCATATAAACACTTACAATACACAAATAACCATGACAAAAATATGAATTGCAAGTGCTTTACAAGTCTAAACGTTTACAAGTGTGTTAAGTATAAGTAATCATGTTTCACCCCAAATTAGTGTGAAAAAGGTAAAAATGGGGCAAGAAAAACTCACATGTTCAATAAGTATATAAGAGATGTCTAATAAAAATAGTAAGCGACGTTCCAAAGTACACCTTCACGAGGTACCTAAATATATATATATATATATATATATATATATTATATATATATATATATTATATATATATATATTTACAAGTTTTAAGTTAATAATAAGGTTAACGATTTAATGTGAACTAGGGTACTAGAATTTGGGGATTTATAAATAAATAAGATTAGTGAACTCTTAATTAAAGTACTATAAAATTTTTAAAGGAATTAAATCCTTTATAAAAATTTATGAAATTTGATTATAAAATGTATATACATCTTATGATTCTATAATTAAAGATAACATATAGGCCATTAGTAATTTAATAATCTAAATTATTATATATATAAATCTACTTTTATAAAAATTATTTAGTTATAACATTTGTAGATAATTTTTATAATAAAATGTTAAAATGTAGCACAAGAATTAATTTACAGAAAATATTTAGATGGTTATAAAAATATTTGAAGTTTGTAAAAATCATTTTATATTTATTAAAAATTTTCATAATTAATATAAGGCTGAAAAAGCCTTTAAAAAAATAGTGGACGTCACTGGGCTCGAACCCGTGACCTCAACTATGGAATGTGAGTGTGAAACCATTAGGCTGGGTAGCCTATGCCTGTTAAGGCTTGGTTTTCTTTTCTTAAAACAACCAAATAAATCCAATTCTCCAAGAACCCTAGTTTGAATTTATTCGAAATTGAACAACCAATCCATGTTGTTAATCAAATTACGGTTAGGGCTTTCATTTCTAGACTAAAATCGAGTATGTATACATGTTTAATTACCTGTGTTGTAGATTAATTTGGTATGAACAAATGATGAACCCAGTCGCGACCACAACGAGCTCGATTGATATGCAAACGATGATGGAAATCAAATTGAACTCGTGGAAAGCTTCGAATAGTGTTCTTGATGCAAAACCCCCAATCAATTGGAGATTAAAACACTCGGAAGGTGGCTCTCACTTAGCTTGCAGGTTCGTGACGAAAGGGGTAATCGAACAAGGTGAATATGTGGGTTTCAGGTGTAATTGGTAATTGCAACCGATTAGACTTAGATAAACGTTTGATTAGGTTTAGTTAATTGAGTTATAATTGAGTTTTAATGCTCGAACGTTGGATGATTATTTCTCATCGGTTACTTGATCGATTAGTCTAGAAAACGGACACTTAATTGCGGTTAAACGATGCTCAACGGTTCGAATCATCCTCTAAAAAGACTTGGGAGCGGTTTTGGGTCGAAAAACGAGTGCATTCAATGGTTTTGGCCGTCGCCGGACTTGGCCGGAGTATGGTGCCGGAAAAACGGGGGGGAAGGGGCAGTGGTTTGGGTTTGTTTTTAATTAATTACAGCTTTAGTCCCTGTGGTTTTTACTTTATTATTTTATGCCCAAAACATCTAGATTAAGTTTCTAAAATGACAATCTAATCTCCTAGATTAATTAATTTAAGTTTTAACATCTTTAAGTTTAATACATTTTAAGTTATTATTATTATCATTAGTATTATTATTAATATTATTATTATTATTATTGTAATTGTTATTATTGTTTAAATAACTTAGAAACTTTAAATTAAATAAGGAATTATACATAAATAGCCCACCAAGTTACATAAATAGCATAAATAGGTCTTATAAGAATTAACAAAAATTAACTTTCAATTAACAAAAAATACAAGATGTTACAGTCTCCCCAACTTAAAAGAATTTCGTCCCGAAATTAAGAAGATGAAACTAAACGAATAAAAACGGGTATTTCTTCTTCATGTGCTCCTCTTGTTCCCAAGTAAATTCAGCGCCACGTTTGTTTTCCCAACGAACCTTGACGATTGGGGTTGTTGTAGTTCTAGTCTTCTTCATTATGCGATCCATGATTTCAACAGGTTTCTCGACAAAATGCAAGGACTCATCGATCTGAATGTCTTCCAGCGGAACATACAGACTTTCGTCGGCCAAGCACTTTCTCAAATTTGAGACGTGGAACACAGGATGAACTCCACTAAGGTCGGAAAGTAGTTCCAGTTTATAAGCCACTTTCCCAATCCTTTTCAAGATTTTGAAAGGTCCTATAAATCTTGGAGCCAATTGACCTTTTTTCCAAAACGAACAACACCTTTCCACGGTGAGACCTTTAGAAGAACCATCTCCCCAACTTAGAATTCTAATGGCTTACGTTGCTTGTCAGCATAACTCTTTTGATGACTTCTCGCCACTTCAAGGTTCTTGCGGATAATAGAAACTTTATCGGTCGTCTTGTATAAGTTCAGGACCAGTGATGAAGTTTTCACCAATGTCGGTCCAACAAATCAGTGAACGACATTTACGACCATAAAGTGCTTCAAACGGTGCCATCTTGATACTCGAGTGATAACTATTGTTATACGAAAATACGCGAGCAGTAGATGCGTATCCCAATCACCACCAAAATCAAGAACACACAGGCGTAGCAAATCCTCCAAGGTTGGATCGTTCGCTCGGTTTGACCATCAGTTTGAGGATGGTAAGCCGTGCTTAGGTCCAATTGAGTACCCAAAAGTTCTTGCATGGACGACCAAAAATGCGAAGTGAAACGAGCATCTCGGTCGGATATGATGTGCAGAGGTACCCCATGACGACGTACAATCTCATCGACGTATATGCGAGCTAACCTTGATGTCTTGTAAGTGTCACGTATGGGTATAAAATGTGCCGATTTGGTCAATCGGTCAATAATCACCCATATGCTATCATGTCCTCGAGAGGTTCGGGGTAGCTTGGTTATGAAGTCCATGGATATGTGTTCCCACTTCCACATAGGGATCTCGAGTTGCTCAAGTAATCCACTTGGACGTGATGTTCGGCTTTAACCTTCGTACACGTGAGGCACTTAGCTACATAAGTCGCTATATCTTTCTTCATTCCAGGCCACCAATATTGACTACGCAGGTCCATGTACATCTTATCGGAACCAGGGTGAATAGAATAACGAGTTTGATGAGCCTCATTCATGATAAAGGTACGAAGGTTATCGCGATTTGGAATCCAAATTCTATTTGCGAAGTACATCAACCCATTGGGTTTCGTTTCCAATCAGGTTAAAAGATTAGGCTCCGGTTCATCCTTCATTCTTCCTTCTTGTTGCACCACTTGTTGAGCCTCCAAGATACTAGACTCGATGTCACTACCTATTCTCAAGTTTTGTAGCAGTACGGTAGTCTCGTTGACATCTAGTCGAATCTCAGTATCGAACTCACCCAAAGTGTCAAACCATTGACGTCGATCGCGAATTTCTTGGAATGAGATCATCTTGTTGTGAATCTTTCGGCTTAGTGCATCGGCTACAACATTTGCTTTACCAGGATGGTAACAAATGTCACAATCGTAATCGTTAATCAAATCCACCCAACGACGTTGTCTCATATTGAGATCTTTTTAATTGAAAACGTGTTGAAGGCTTTTGTGATCGGTGTAGACTATACATTGTGTACCATACAAGTAGTGGCCCCAAATCTTCAAAGCAAAGACAACAGCACCAAGCTCGAGATCGTGTGTTGTGTAATTCACCTCGTGAACCTTCAATTGTCTCGATGCATAAGCTATGACCTTCCCTCGTTGCATGAGAACACAACCAAGGCCTTGTTTAGATGCATCACAATGCACGGTGAAATCGTCGTTTCCATCGGGTAGGGTCAAGATAGGAGCATTGCACAACTTGTGATTTAACGCTTCAAAAGCCTCTTCCTGCTCGGAACTCCACTCGAACGGTTTATTCTTTTGTGTCAAAGAAGTGAGTGGTTTCGCAATCCTTGAAAAAATGGCAATGAATTGCCGATAGTAACCAGCAAGACCAAGAAAAGAACGAACTTTGGTAGGAGTCGTAGGAACACACCAATTCTTCACAGCTTCCACCTTTGCAGGATCAACATGAATTCCTTGGCTATTCACCATGTGTCCTAGAAATTGAACTTCCTCGAGCTAGAAGTCACACTTCGAGAACTTCGCGTACAATTGCTCTTTCTTCAACAACTCAACAACCAATCTCAAATGCAGTTCATGATTGGTGTTGGATTTAGAGTAGATAAGTATGTCATCTATGAAAACGATCACAAACTTGTCTAGATAAGGCTTGCATACTCGGTTCATGAGATCCATGAAGACAGCAGGAGCATTGGTTAAACCAAAAGGCATCACCATAAACTCATAGTGCCCATAACGAGTATGGAACGCGGTCTTTGGGATGTCATCATCATGAACTCGTAATTGATGATATCCAGAGCGTAGATCAATCTTCGAGAATATGGTAGCTCCTTGAAGTTGATCAAACATATCATTGATGCGAGGAAGAGGATAACGATTCTTGATGGTAAGCTTGTTAAGCTCACGAAAATCGATTCACATACGAAACGATCCATCTTTCTTCTTCACGAAAAGAACAGGTGCACCCCAAGGCGAAGAACTAGGACGGATGAAACCCTTCTCGGATAGCTCTTGAAGTTGACTAGAGAGTTCTTGCATTTCAGATGGTGCAAGCCGATATGGTGACTTAGCCACGGGGTTTGCTCCCGGTATCAAGTCGATTTTAAACTCAACCTCACGCACGGGAGGTAAACCACTAAGGTCATCGGGAAATACTTCAGGAAAGTCTCGTATGATAGGGACATCCTTAAGTTCTTTCCCTTTGACTTTCATGTTGACCACGTAAGCCAAGAAAGCCATATATTTCTTACTTAAGCATTTTCGGGCTTGAGTGCAAGACATGAGTTTAAGTCCTTTGGAAGATTTTTCACCGAACACCTTCAAGGTATCAACAGAAGGTAACGGTATACGGATGCATTTCTCGAAACAAATGATCTCGGCATGGTGTTTGGCTAACCAATCCATACCAATGATGACGTTGAAGCTTCCAAGTTTCATAGGGATAAGATCGATAAGAAAATCGTTCGTGTCAAGACTTAAGATGCAATCACAAATAATGACATCAACGGTGATTGGTTCTCCATCTGCAACTTCAACGGTAAGAGGTCTTTCTAGTTTCGTATGTGGCTTAGCAAGTATGGGTTCAAACTCTAACGAAACAAAACTCTTATCGGCTCTAGAATCAAATAGGACATAGGCATAAGTTTTATTAATAAGAAACATACCTATTCAATTTTTAAGGTATTTAACGATACAGGTAATGTATGAAAAGAAACGGATCTCAAAAGTTAAAGGTGAGTTAACATACCATTCACCACATCGTTGTTTGCTGTGCTTGGTTAGCGTTGATGTTGAAAGCACGTCCTCGGGATTGTGGAACATTACCCACAAGACGAGGGCATTATGGGCGAAAATAGGTAGGTTCCTCACAGTTGTAGCAAACACGGTTTGTGACCACAGCGGCATTGTTAGGTGCACGGTGGCAAGTCGCCACTAAATGACCATATTTACCGCATAAGGTGCAGATGCGGCATGGTTGATTCCCTGGATGATGATACCTACACGTGTTGCACATCGGCCGAGGACCAGCATAAGCCCTAGCCCCAGGCACTTGTGCCACAGGTGTAGCCGCAGGTACAAGTTGTCTTTGGGGTTGTTTGGGTGCAGCCACAACATAGTTACGCGTCGGTGTGATCTTGCGCTTCTTCTTGTTGTTGTTGTTGGACGGTTCAGCTTTGGTCTCCTTAACGGCCTCGGTAGCCATCTTTTCCACCTTTTTGCACCCTTCACAGACATGGTGCCCGCTCGTATACGGTTCTCGGTGAGTTGAGCGGTGATAGTAATGGCTTCTTCCAAAGTTGTGGGTCGGCTACCCACCACAGCATCTTGAATTTGGGGTGGTACACCTTGATAAACTTCTCGATGTTGCGTCGACCATATGAGGCAGCAGTATACTCAACTCATGATGCCTAGTTGAGTAGGCCAAATGATCACCATTGTTTTGCTTCAAATTCCAAAATTCCTCCTCCAACTTTTGCAGTTCGCTTCTTGGGCAGAACTTCGCGATGGCGATGTTCTTGAACTCTTCCCAAGTAAGTGCCAGAATAGCATCGGCGCACGATTTCTCTTCTCGCTATTCCACCAGGTGAGAGCCCTTGTTGGAGCATGCTAGTGGCATAACAAACTTGAGTGCCTCAGGACACTCACAATTGACAAAAGTGTTTTCCATGCTCTCGAACCACTCAAGAAGGCTAGTGGCTCCCTCCTTGCCACTAAAACTAGTGGGTTTGCAAGAGCTAAAGTGCTTGAAAGTGCAAGTTTGGTTGTTGCGCCCTTGGTTAGCACTATTCTCCCCATGACCGTTGTTGCTAGAGTTGGTCATTAAGGTGCTATTAAGTTCAGCACCCATGGTCGGGATGACAGCAGCCATTTGTCGAGCAATCATGGCGGCTAGCTTACGATCGGAACTTCCACGCTTTCCATGATGACGAGACATGCTGGAATATACAAAATGAGTTAGATACGAGAATTGGAATAATAAGGATTATAGTTCAACAAGGATAAGGCAAAAGTTGTAAGGCACATGGAATGGTTCCATTTGGTAACGCATTACCATTTGGAAACGTTGACACGTCAGGTAAGTTGACCCACTCGCCTTAGAAATTTGTGTATGTTAACCATACTTTATCACTCATCCCAGAAATCCCCAGGTAAGCATAACTAGTCCCGTAGGATTTATGCGATATGCTTGCCTTAGCCCGAGGGCCTTTTGCCAGGAAATCCAGAATACAGGTGTCTATGTGTCACACAAATTTCTTAGGTTCATGGAATCAAAACCTTGATGAGATTTATATAGATTAGACATAACGTCTAAAGATCCAAATCATAAGCATAAGCATAAGTTTCCACATGTTGACGAGAATAAGATTAAGAAGTTTCATTTGTTGGGGAGAGTCAAAGAGTCAAAGTTAAGTTTAGGGAGACGAGTAACAAAGTTTAAACAATTACAAGGCAAACCTATGCTAAGGCATCAAGTTGCACATAAGTAAGGTATAGCATTATGTAGCATGTAACAATATATATATTTCCAAGAATATAAATATTATTCTATGAGGTTCATGCATAAGCTATAGTCTAGGTCACCATTTCTAATAACCTAAATCCCTATAGTTATGGGCTCTGATACCAATCTGTCACACCCTAACCTTGACGGCAGAAACGTCGAGATGTGAGGGTTAAGATTGTTCACAGCCACATAACGCTATATTTAAGTGTAAATAAGTTTCAAAAGGCATTACAAACATAAGTCTCAAAACATGAAATATCCCAAATAAAACAAAACGTAACATAACATTTTATTTATTAAACTAGGTCCAAGTCCTAGTTTTTATTGCAAGCTTCAAATGTCCACTTTAAACTTGGGGATTTCCTGAAACATGATAAAAATAAAAGGTCAACTATAAATAGTTGGTGAGTTTCCAAGGTTTCATACATAATATGATAAGATTACAAGTAGCAATTCATGTCATAGGTCATAAGTTAGTAAGGTTATAGAACACATATCGTTACAACCAAACCTCGACTTGATTACAAGTATATAAGATTGGCTAAGTGTATTTGGTTCCCATGATGAACAAGCATACGTCATCAGGAGTCGGCAATACATCGACTTTAGCACCAAATAGGCTTGTCAGGCCCAAAGATCTAAGACGTCGCCAGGCTAGCAATAGTTAGTGATTGTAAACAAAAATATGTATCTCATATAAACACTTACAATACACAAATAACCATGACAAAAATATGAATTGCAAGTGCTTTACAAGTCTAAACGTTTACAAGTGTGTTAAGTATAAGTAATCATGTTTCACCCCAAATTAGTGTGAAAAAGGTAAAAATGGGGCAAGAAAAACTCACATGTTCAATAAGTATATAAGAGATGTCTAATAAAAATAGTAAGCGACGTTCCAAAGTACACCTTCACGAGGTACCTAAATATATATATATATATATATATATATATATATATATATATATATATATATATATATATATATATATATATATTTACAAGTTTTAAGTTAATAATAAGGTTAACGATTTAATGTGAACTAGGGTACTAGAATTTGGGGATTTATAAATAAATAAGATTAGTGAACTCTTAATTAAAGTACTATAAAATTTTTAAAGGAATTAAATCCTTTATAAAAATTTATGAAATTTGATTATAAAATGTATATACATCTTATGATTCTATAATTAAAGATAACATATAGGCCAATAGTAATTTAATAATCTAAATTATTATATATATAAATCTACTTTTATAAAAATTATTTAGTTATAACATTTGTAGATAATTTTTATAATAAAATGTTAAAATGTAGCACAAGAATTAATTTACAGAAAATATTTAGATGGTTATAAAAATATTTAAAGTTTGTAAAAATCATTTTATATTTATTAAAAATTTTCATAATTAATATAAGGCTGAAAAAGCCTTTAAAAAATAATGGAGGTCCCAGGGCTCGAACCCGTGACCTCAACTATGGAATGTGAGTGTGAAACCATTAGGCTGGGTAGCCTATGCCTGTTAAGGCTTGGTTTCCTTTTCTTAAAACAACCAAAAACAATAAATCCCAATTCTCCAAGAACCCTAGTTTGAATTTATTCGAAATTGAACCACCAATCCATGTTGTTAATCAAATTACGGTTAGGGCTTTCGTTTCTAGACTAAAATCGAGTATGTATACATGTTTAATTACCTGTGTTGTAGATTAATTTGGTATGAAAAAATGATGAACCCAGCCACGACCACAACGAGCTCGATTGATATGCAAACGATGATGGAAATCAAATTGAACTCGTGGAAAGCTTCGACTAGTGTTCTTGATGCAAAACCCCCCAATCAATGGAGTTTAAAACACTCGGAAGGTGGCTCTCGCTTAGCTTGCAGGTTCGCGACGAAAGGGGTAATCGAACAAGGTGAATCTGTAGGTTTCAGGTGTAATTGGTAATTGCAACCGATTAGACTTAGATAAATGTTTGATTAGGTTTAGTTAATTGAGTAATAATTGAGTTTTAATGCTCGAACGTTGGATGATTATTTCTCGTCGGTTACTTGATCGATTAGTCTGGAAAACGGACACTTAATTGCGGTTAAACGATGCTCAACGGTTCGAATCATCCTCTAAAAAGACTTGGGAGCGGTTTTGGGTCGAAAAACGAGTGCATTCAATGGTTTTGGCCATCGCCGGACTTGGCCGGAGTATGGTGCCGGAAAAACGGGGGGGAAGGGGCGGTGGTTTGGGTTTGTTTTTAATTAATTACAGCTTTAGTTCCTGTGGTTTTTACTTTATTATTTTATGCCCAAAACATCTAGATTAAGTTTCTAAAATGACAATCTAATCCTCTAGATTAATTAATTTAAGTTTTAACATCTTTAAGTTTAATACATTTTAAGTTATTATTATTATCATTAGTATTATTATTAATATTATTATTAGTAGTATTATTATTATTGTAATTGTTATTATTGTTTAAATAACTTAGAAACTTTAAATTAAATAAGGAATTATACATAAATAACCCACCAAGTTACATAAATAGCATAAATAGGTCTTATAAGAATTAACAAAAATTAACTTTCAATTAACAAAAAATACAAGATGTTACAATTAACGACCGAGTGGTTTACTTGAACAACCCGAAATCCCTATATGGAAATAGGAACATATATTCATGGATTTCATAACCAAGTTACCTCGTACTCCTCGTGGCCATAATAGTATATGGGTGATTGTTGACCGTTTGACCAAAATGACACATTTCATACCAATACGAGACAATTACAAAGTTTCAAGATTGGCTCGCATCTACATTAACGAAAGTATGAGTCGTCATGGCGTGCCGTTGCACATCTATCCGACCGAGACGTTCATTTCACTTTGCACTTTTGGTCGTCTATGCAAGAACTTTTGGGTACCCAATTGGATTTAAGTACGGCTTACCATCCTCAAACGGATGGTCAAATCGAATGAACAATTCAAACCCTCGAGGACTAGCTACGACTATGTGTCCTTGACTTTGGTGGTGATTAGGATACGCATTTACCGCTCGCGGAATTTTCGTATAACAATAGTTATCACTCGAGTATCAAGATAGCACCATTCGAAGCTCTTTATGGTCGTAAATGTTATTCACCGATCTGCTGGACTGACAATGGTGAAAAATTCATCACTGGTCCTGAACTTATATAAGAAACGATCGATAAAGTTTCCATAATCCGCAAGAACCTTGAAGTGGCAAGAAGTTGACAAAAGAACTATGCCGATAAGCGACGCAAGCCATTGGAGTTCCAAGTTGGCGATATGATTCTTCTTAAGGTTTCACCGTGGAAAGGTGTTTTTCGCTTTCAAAAGAGGGTAAACTGGCTCCAAGATTTATAGGACCTTTCAAAATCCTGATGTAACACCCGGTATTTTTTAAGACAATATATAAGGAATAAAAAGAAAGAAAAGCTATAAGGTCCAAGTGGAGGGACAAAAAGTGTCCAAAAGGACAAAATTTTCAAAAAGTTGGTGTAAAGGTGGGCATGGCCACCCACCTCACTTCACATCACCACTACTTTCGGTTTTAGAGAGAGAGACAAGGGAAGAAGAGCAGAACTTCGGATTTTGAAGAAGAAGTGAGCAAATTCAAGGTAAGAATTCGTGGTTTTTAAGTGTTTATGACGATTTTTATCCCGGTTATATGCATATGTGCTTATGTGTTTGTGTATGTGCTCGGGTGTGTGTTTGGTGTTGTTTTTAGGTGTTTGAACTCATTGCTAGCGGGTTAGAAAGGAAGAAATACCCAAGTTGCATCAGGTGAGTTTTAGACCCCAGTTTTTACTTGTTTTCAAACATCTTTGGGGATGAAAATGTATTTAAATGATTTTTTTGAATGTTTGAGTATGTATGCTCGTATGTAATGTACATGTTGTATGTTGATTCTTGAATGCTTATAGGTTGTTCATGTTTAGAATAGCCACATTAAGCTTAGAACAGATGGATTTGATGATTGGGTTGAAAACATACTGGAAACACGTTGAATAGAAGGTCCATGCGCCTAGATAAGGCTCATGCACCTGAAAATGCCTTAGAAAGATTTAAGTGTAATCCATGCGCCTAAACAGTAGCCCATGCGCCTAAACAGTAGCCCATGCGCCTAAGATTACCATAAAAATGCTTAAGTATAGCCCATGCGCCTGAACAGTGGTCCATGCGCCTAGAAATGTTAGCCGGACGACTAAGTGTAGGGCCATGCGCCCCAATAGTGCCGATGCGCCCAAGTGGCTCATGCGCCTAAGTGTCCATGCGTCCGAATAACCCATGCGCCTAAGTGTTCATACGCACGAATAGTGCCCATACGCCTGAATAGTTCATGCGCCTAAGTGATAAATGATTAAGTGTTGGCTGATGCGCCTACATAGTAATGAAACGCCCAAACAGGGCTCATGCACCCAAATAGTGCCAAAGCGCCTAAGCACTTAGAAATTTTTACAAAATTTTCTGGAAGTTTGTGCTTTAGGGTTTTGACCGAGGTTGACTAGGGCTTATTTATGATGATGTTTCATGCATAGTTATGATTGTTCCTTATTATTGTAATTGCTATTATTATTATTACTTATAGTATGTGACTTTACATGGTATGTTATTATCGTAACGTAAAGTATACCGTAAAAATAAAGTGAAAGAGCAATAAAGAAAAGAAGAGGAACATTAATGAAAATGTTAACAAGTCTTGCAAGCTTACAGGAGGTACACGACTATGTTGTCGTTAGCTCAACTGTGCTGCGGGTTAGCTACCCTATTATGCACACAGGGTCAATCAATTGAGATTGGCAGGACCTTTGTAGCGTGTCCTCGGTGATTGGGTCGGCCTTGTACACAGTACACAGAACCCTTTCGAGGGATATAGTTGACCTTTTCGAGGGATACAGTTGACCCTTTCAAGGGATACAGTTGACCCTTTCGAAGGATATGGTTGAACTTTTCGAGGGATACAGTTGACCCTTTCAAGGGATATAGATGGCCCATCACCTGTTTTCCATCACACATATAGTTGGGGTATTGCTCATTGGTCCATACAGAAAGTGAAAGATAAAGATAAAGTTTTACAGAACAGACAAGGCATACAGTTAGATAACGAGCAGTATTTGTTCATATAGTTAATGCGTGCTCGCATATACAATACAGAGTTGTATTTTACAGAAAAGAGTATTTTCTTATACAACATATAGAAAGTATGTTATTACTTTTAAAACTAGAACTCATTCAGCAACGTTGACTTTTATACATTTTCAGTTGGCAGGTAATTATTGCTGAGGATGGCACGAGGGTGAAGCTACTCGACAGGAAAAGACTGACATCCATTCGTATTCTATGTTGCTGTTGTTTTGTAATGCAGTAAAACAATTCTTTTGTAAACAGTTAAATGATGATGTATTGCTTAACAACAGTGTTTTAAATGAAATGAATGGTTTTTGATAAATTAATTCCACTGCTTAAGTTTGTATAATTATAATGTGTAGTGTTTTAACTGCTGTGATTGACCAACTGTGAGGTACCCGGGAACAGGGCCTTACACCTGAAAAGGATTGGGAAAGTGGCTTATAGACTGGAACTACCTTTCGACCTTATGGATTCGATCCTGTGTTCCATGTCTCAAATTTGAGAAAGTGTTTGGTTGACGAGAGTCTGCATGTTCCACTGGAAGATATCCAGATCGACGAGTCATTGCACTTTGTTGAGAAACTTGTTGAAGTTATGGATCGCATTATGAAGAAGACTAGAACCACATCTACTCTAATTGTCAAGGTTCGTTGGGAGAATAAGTGTGGAGCTGAGTTCACATGGGAGCGTGAGGACCATATGAAGTAGAAATACCCGCATTTGTTCGCTTAGTTTCATTCTTAATTTCGAGACGAAATTCCTTTAAGTTGGGGAGACTGTAACATCATGTATTTTTGAGTTAATTGAAAGTTAACGTTGTTAATTATTGCAAGGAATATTGTTGGCATTTATGAATCTTATGGATTATTTATGTTTATTTCTTAAATGTCATTAATCCAAGTTAATAATTAGGGTTATTAAAATAAACATAGTAATTATAATTGTAATAATAATAATAATAAAAGTAATAATACTAATAATAATAATAATTATAAAATTACTAATCTTTGAAACATTTAAAACTTAAATAGGATTAGGGGGCTTTATGTTAATTTGGAAACATAAATATGAAAGTTTTGTGCATAAAATAATAAAAACAAAACTGCAGGGACCAATTGTGTAATTAACTAAAACCCAAAAACCACTTTTCCCCTTTTACCCACGTTTTTCTGGCGGAACCTCGGCAGAGCTCCGGCGAGCTCCAAAACCCACAAAAAACCACCCGATTTTGATACCAAATCGTTCCACATGAATTCGTGAGTACGTTTCGAACGTTAAAAACACTTTAATTTGGGTTTAAATTCGACAATGGGCATCGGTGTAGATCGGTAACCGTCGGCCTTAATTTCTAACTGTTCGAACATTAATCCCTAATAATAATCCAATTAAATACACCTGAACAATCTTTCAACTATTCCTAAACTATCTACACATCCAATTTCGCCTGAAAAAGAAACGAACACCGAAGATCAAACCTTGAACAAGTCGTGAACCGTAGCTAGTCGAACCCAACTTTTTCCACAATCTCACCCTCAATTAACAGAGGACTTTCGTTCATTGGGGTCTATAGAAGTTTCATGTGCAACGAATTTGGATAATATCGACAATTGCACCTCGAACCAACCTTGCCTCTGCCGCGACATTGCCCTTTCTCTCTCGCTATCAATTCGTATCTCAAACCAGGTAATTAAACGTTGCAATACACTCGGTTTTAGTTAGGAAACAAAAGCCCCATGATCGTTCTTGTTAACAACAAGGATTGATACACCAATTTGATCGATGATGGATCTAAGGTTCTTGAGGTTTTTTTGGGGTTATTTGATTAATGTTTTACAAATTAAAAACCATCTCATAACACGGTTGCGCGCCTGGTTACTCGTTACACCTTCCCATGTCCCGGGTTCGAACCCGGCGACCTCCAATAATTTCTTTAAGGCTTTTCAGCCTTCAAAAAAATATTAAAAAATTATTAAAAATAATTTTATAAACACAAGTTATTTTTATATCACTCTATTAAATTTTTGTAAATTTATTTCTTTAAACATCTCAATATTTTTTATATAAAATAGTACTAACAATGGTTATAATTAGTTTATTTTTATGTTTTAAATATATACATATATAAATGTACACATACACACACACACACATATATAATATATATATATATATATATATATATATATTATATATATATTATATATATATTATATATATATATATATATGTATATATAAACTTTATATAGTTAAAATCAATAAAAATATAATTGGTCATTACGTTATCCCTAATTATAGAGTAGTTGAGTTAATTATAAAACTTTATTTACAATTTATCATTTAAGTTCACAAAATCCAGAAAAAGGATCGGTTAAGTTTTCTTTCATTGTATTAAAACATATATTTGTGATTTCGATAAATAACTTTATTTATAAAAATAACCCCCAAAATCCTATCGAAACCCTAGTTTACGTTAAAACGTTAATCTTATAAACTTAAACTTGTAAAATATATATATATTTAGGTATCTTGTGAAGGTGTACGTTGGAAGTTGCTTATTATTTTTTTAACCCTCATTTATACAATTTTACATCATATGAGTATTTCTATACCCCATTTTGCATATTTTTACACTTTGGGGTGAAACATGTACCTTATAACCGATGCACTTGTAACTCATTTGATTTTTGTAAATCTTTTGGCAGTTCTCTCGTATGTTGTGGTTAGTTGATCTTAGTAATTACCATGTATTGACTATTATATGTGCAATCATTAACTATTGCTAGCATGGCGACGTCATAGATCTATGGGCTTGATAAGCCTATTTGGTTAATCCAAGTACACTTAGCTAATTGTATAATTTTGTAAACGTGGAATCTTGTAAACTGTCAAGGTTTGATTGTTACATCTGTTATGCATCCCTAGTTACTTTTTTCACTAGCTTATAACATGAATTGCCATCTTTTATATATGTATATATGAAAAACTATGGAAATCTCGCCAACATTATGTTGACCTTTTATTTTTAACATGTTTTAGGAAATGCGCAAGTTTGATTTTCATCTTTGAAGCTCTTTCACATCTAGGAATGTATCTAGTTAAATAAATGAATCGTTTTAGATTATTTCATGTGTATATTATGTTGACTTATTATTTGAGACCTATGGTTGTATTTTACTTTAAAAACTTATGGTTATAATATTTGGAATAAATAATAACGTTATGTGATTGCGAACAATCTTAACCATCATATCTCGACGATTCCGCCGTCAAGGTTGGGGTGTGACATTAATTATTAAAACTAAAGGACATACAATGTAATTTCATATATTAATAAAGGACATAATTTGTAATTTACTTTTTTTATCGTGCATGTTTGTTGTGTTGTTTTTAATGTTTTGTTGTGTTGGTTTGTTATTTATATTACTCAAAATATATTGTGAAGTTTTATGTTTTATGTTGTTATGTTATTTTTGTGATGTTATGTTATTTTTGTGCTACTTTTATACCATTTAAATCTAAAGTATGTATTTTAGTATTATAGTTTTATAATATTATAGTATTTCATCCCATAAATGTAGTGTTTTTTTGCTATAAATTATGTGTTCTTTTATTCTAAAATTGTGAGTTTTTTTTTCTCGAAAAGGTATAGCAATACTATACTTAAATTAAAGTGAAAAAAAATGTTTGATATTATGATGTAATTTTTACGAAAAAATAATATCATATGAAAAAGCCATCAGCGTTTTAAAAAAGTGGATGAATTCGAAAGAAGTCAATAGATTTTTATATTCCTAATATACCCCTCTACTTTTTTTCTCATCCACTTTAATTTTAGCCTTTCATTAGTGTTATATTAAAATTTTAATGACCTAGATTGTTTCTTAGGCTTTTAGGAATGAATGAATTTTTTTAACCAACCCCTGTATATATGTGTATATAATTATGAGTGAGATTGTAATTTCTAACAGAATGGAAATAAGAAGCGTCTTAGTATGTATTATTATATGGGAAAAGTGGATACGAGACTGTTAAACATTAATCTTAGATGTGAAACCCTCAAAACTACTTAGTTTTGAATTATATTAACATATTTTTCAGGCGGATGACTCATTACATAAACGACTAGAATAAGAAGTGAATCGATTTAAAGAATTATTGCTTTGAAAATCAGTGGTGTAGGTTTTGATTAAGTTTAGTAGATTCTTAGGTTTTGATTATCAAACAGGTAGATTGAAGAATAAGATATAATAAAACAATTTTTGGAATCATGGAAATTGGGTAATAATTTATGTATAAATATTAAACGGTTGCTATTGTTTTGGTTTAGTACTAGTATGTTTGATATACTTAATTTGATCTCAATGATTCACAAAAAAATTTTATGGAAATGTTTAATTTTAAATTTTGATTGTATACTCTTTTGTAAAATATTTTTGCCATTATGTTTGGTTAAAAAATTATTTAAGTTTACTCCATCATGCAACATATAGATCTTACTACCTGAGTTGGTACAAAGGCTTCTTTCATAATTTGCTTCTTAACAATATTGTTTCTTTTGTACATTTTAGCATAATGAAAATTGGTCAAATTAGGTAAACTAAAATGCATTAAAATGAAATGGGTCAAATCGGGTAACATATAACACTTATATGCTCAAAATTCATTGAATTAGAATGAAACTCGTCTAGCGGGTCATAAGTATTAAATTTAAGCGAAATAAATCAGCTAGGTAACAATACAATGCATTAAATGAAATGGGTCAAAGTTCACTGAATTACAATGGAACATGACAATCTATTACAAAGAGTATATATTTATTACAAAGAGTATACTGATAACAGTTACAAAGAGGATGCCTAAACAAATCATTGATAACAATTACATGAAAATAAACTGAGTGAACCACATAAAATAAAATCTTGAAAAGTTAGCAGCCTGTAATTGTTTGTCTTTAGTTAGGTTCATGCTTTAATGTTGTCTTCACATGCTAAAGTTACCATTGTGTATTTTTCTAGTAACTTGATGCTCAAACTCACCACAATGAAATGGTTTAACTCGCTTTGACTTCTCCAGGTTGTACCAATCCCTACACATTGTCAAATAAACCTATTAGGATTATTACTTGGCATTTTGTTATCATAAAATCAATCATTTACACCCATTTGATAAACCCAAAACATATAGGCGATGAAGTGAATGAACAATAGAAAAATGTATCTTAATCATAAAACTATGCAACAAAACATTAAGATATTATTCAAATAATATTGTGTTGTTTCTTAAGATATTATGGTTAGTTTTATGTATGAATTACAAAGAGATGTAACAATTTAATAACATGATCCAGAAACTCAAGTTCACACCAAAAGAGTAATACAAACTTTCAATACAAATCCATTATTCTTCAACAACCGAGTTAAAAGGATTATTGATTCAACCCTGTTCTAAATAAACACTTTATAAAACATGTTAGTTCAACTAAACTATCAAATTGTATAGACAAATTAATAAAAGTACATGTCATTGATGAATTTAATCAAATATGTTAGTCAATAACATAAACTAAATTCAAAATGCAATTTCCAGTCATAAAAAGTGGAAAATCAAAACATTTCTTAAAAAATTAAACCCTTAAATGAAAGTCTATGATGGAAGAATTACAGAATGGATTGTAATTTAATAATGTATTTATGATTGGGTTCATACAAATCTTAAAACGTAATTGCTGAGAATCATGTAAACCCATTAATTTGGGATTGAAAAAATACTCTTTTTTCCTTATCAAATGAATTAATCAGTTTGAGATAGAACGGGTCGGTTGCTTCAGTTATAAGGTTTGTGTGGGAAGTTATCGAATTGATTCTGTGTTACAGGTTAGTTTCTTCTTTGAAAATGGCGAACACTTCATATCGATGTTCGATGTTCGTTTAGGGCTTGAATCAATTTGGGGAAACGAAGTTCATGACAAGACTGATAGGACAGGTGAAGAGAAAAGTGATTGATTTCAAACCTTGTGATCTACGGAAGGTTGAGATGAAGATGACGACCCGGAATGAAGTTGTTCGCGATGATGATGAAGGGCAACGATGATGTTGAAAATCGATGACTTAGGTATTTGAAGTTATGGGAGAGTGATCAAGAAGGAAAACTAATGAAAAGTAATATTTTTAATTCTTTTTTATTCAAAACTATGTAGTTGAAGGTTTCGCATCTAAAGTTAAATGCATAACAACCTCGTATTCACTTTTTCCTTATTATATAATATGTATTATTATAGGCTAATAGCTCATGATTTGTTTACAAAAATCTAGTTTTCTATTTTTTAATATTTTCATTCAATTATCCCATATCCATACTTAATTAAGAAATAATCAAGTTCTAAGATTAATAAACAAATATACAAACTCAAAATCAAATATTTAATCAAAACATATTAGTTTTCAATCCAACTTATATTGTATTAAAAAGTTAGCTACTTATAATATTGGAAAAACATCCAAAAACAAGTGAAACAATGAAACAACAAAGAAAAATAATTGAAAACAAGAGGAAACCGAATGATATATAATGCTTTAGTGCTTCAATCCTTGGCCCATATATATATATATATATATATTATATATATATATATATATATATAATATATATATATATATATTATATATATATATATATATACATATATATATATATATTAGCTTTAGTAAACTCGTGTATTACACGAGTTGAATAAATAAAATATTGATATAATAAATTTATTAATTATAAAATGATATTTAAGATATGATATGATTAAAGTTACGTATCAGAAATGACTATAAATAATAAAACAATAATATAAACTTTTAAACTTTTTAAAAATAAACATTTTAATTTTAAAACAAACCGTATAAAAATATTATTTTTTAAAAAATTCTTATTACAACTCCCAAATTTGATTTTTTTTAAATTAACTTAGTAAAAATATCAATTTATTTTGAAATAACCTTAATAAATAAATTTCTTTCTAAAATTACTTTAAAGCCCTAAGTAGAATGAGATTTTCTCCCTTTTCTATTTCGTGTGCGTGTCCTTTGCACGTCTTCCATCGTTTCACTACTAGAAATTTATTGAGAATAGGATTTTTAATATTTAATCAATCTTTAGGTTCGTCGATTAAAATACGCAACGGGGTTGCATTCTTGATTTTCGTGGGCTTGCATAGGTTTAGTGGCCCATTGTTAACAAATATACAACTTAATAATTTGTGCCCCTACAATTAAATATAAGAATTAATTCAATTAGATAAACAAACTTGTGATATGTATTCTAACTAGTATAAAATCCGCTCTTTGCGAAAGTGTCATCATTCGTGTTTTGCGGGGGTGTCATCTTCTGCAAGGTATATTTTGAATGGTGATTTATCGATGTCGAAGTACCAATCAAATAAGATGTTAAAATATGTGTTTCTATTCACCTTAAACTAGTTAGGGTAAGTAGGGTTGTCGATCCTCGTTGAATTAGTAGTCGGTGTATTGTACTTCGATTTATAAGAAAGTTATTCAAATACTGAATTATAAACTATTGCCGGCATTGAAAATTGAATTTTGAAATGATTAAGAAATTAAATAACAAAACAAATTGCAAATAATTAAACTTGATTAAAAAACAATTATGAGAAAAAATAATCCACTCCAAGATTAAGGTTGATTTTTGGTAATCGTTTAGTCTAACTTAGTGGAAAATCATTAGTGGGACTTCTATGCAAGTAATGATTAAGTGATATTGATAATCAAGACTAAATGGGTCTTAATACATAATACCAATTCAATTAACAACCAACACTTTACAACTATACGATTCGCGCAATATCATATGATATTCAAGTAAATGTCAACCAACACAATTGTTTAAATAATTAAAACACAAGTTAAACTTGTTAAAAAAACTTAATAGGTTCTAAATTTTAATCCCAATATAAGTCAAACACAAACGAAAACCTAATCACACAAAACCTATTACCCAAAGTAGATCATGATAAGATTAGCCACTCATTGTTCTTAAATGATCTTCAAAATCATTGTTGATTTGCATAATGGATGATTGAATGGTGTTAGAACGAGATAAAATGATGAATCAAAGGTTTAGGAACTCCCAAAATTCATCCCAAATCGTCCTGATCGAATATGGGCAAGTGGTGGGTGTAACCTAACAAAAATGTGATTTTATAGGTGGTCCACAAAGGCCTTAACGTAGGCTAAACCAGCCAGCGTAGCCTACACCAGGGTGCTTTCTGTTGTTTTAAACCAAAGCTGGCATAGCCTGCGATGGCTACAGTAGGTTATAGTGGAAGCTTTCTTGCTGCTTGAATCTTTGTTTCTTGACCCTTCCAATGCCTTGTTTCACCATGTAAGTTTTCAACTTGGTTATTTTACTTATAAATTTACTTTAAACTCCTATTTAACCTATTCAACATAATTAAATGAATAAATACAAGTGATCAACTTAATATTTAATATTTAAACACTTGAAATACCATTCCAACACACCCATATCAGTGACATGGCCGGATATGGTGTGAGTGTTTAAATTTGTAAAAGATAATATAACCAATGAGTGTACTAATTAACGTAAAGTATAAACTTAACTAAACAAAAAAATATAAAAAAATATAAAAGGAATATTCAAGTACGCGACGGGGGATAATGTTTTTCCTTTTACATGTAGTTAAAAACCATGGTTGTGTAATTTGTGGTGTGGATTTAATTTGAATTAATGAAAAAGAGATATATAAAAGAAAAAAGAAATAAAGAACAAAAGATAAGAAGAGGAAGTGTTGTAAGAAAGAAACCATAAACATAACTGATTAATATATAAAAAACTAAAAACACCTTGTTAATGTAGTTGTATTGTGTAAATTATGTTTTGCGTATAACTCGTCGACTTTATTGACTTCCATTAATCTATGTATTATCTTTTTGATGATATCTGAACACTTAAAGATTGAATTTATTGTTTCACCTTAAAGTATCTATTTTTATTGTTTTCTCATTAGATGTTTTATATTTCAAATATATATTCATTAAAGATTAATCAATTTTAACATTGTTTAGTATTATGTTTATTTCTAATATAAAATATATCATTTTCAATTATGATTTCTAAAATTCTCAAGATCTAAAAATAAAATCATAAAAAGATATAGTATATGTTATATATTTTATATATAATTCAGGCCACATCATAGACCTAGGTAGAAGGGTGGAAGCCAAACACCCTTGTAAAAAATTTAATGTTATATGTATATGAAAATCATAACTTCTTTTTTTATAGGTATGTGATCCTCGTACTTTGCTCCTTCTCAAAAGTTTTATTGCATTCGGCTTAATTAGCCGCACCACCGCCGTCTAATCACCACCTCTGATCACCTCCCCCACATAAGTTATTGTTAATATCCTACTTCTTATAACTTTTAGGGGACATTTGGTTGGAAGGAATAGAATAAAATTGAGAAACTAGTATAATTTCTAAGTAAAACTATGTTTAAGTAGGTAATAAAATATAAAATCAAAAGAACGTTTCACTTCAAATTCCCTTGGTTGTGGGATTTCAAAATCCTTCCACCAAAAGATAGGATTTGAAATACCACAACCAAGGGAATTTAAGATGAAACATTCTCTTAGGTTTTACATTTCATTACCCACTCAAACATAATGTTATTTGAAAATTATACTAGTTTTTCAATTCCATTCAATTCCTTCCAACCAAACGCCCCGTTAAATTTTACATAAGCACCATGTAAGTCAATTGTAATTCAAAGTGGTTGAAGTTGACAAAGATTTGAAAAAGTCAGTGTTAGCGAATCATATTCATATTTAACTAAAAATTAGGTCATGTGCTTGTGCACTTTGTGACGCATTTTGCGAGGAAAACATTAATGTATTTAAGTTTATTAAGAAACATATGAAAGTACATTACCATCACTCGATAAAATTTCAATACCTAAAAAATAGCCTATTTTGATCAACAATAGATTATTAACAAAATTTTATTGAGATGTAAATAAAAAAATAAAGACAATCACATAATATCTTTTTTAATTTAACAAACAGAAATTATTAAAGAAAAATCAAATATGTTAAAGTTAACAGGTTAAAAGTATATATTATATATACTGTAGGGGCTAAACTTGAAACTTTCAAAATTTAAGAGTTAAAGTTATAACTTGTGTGGAAGTTTAAAGTTGGTGGAGTAATGGTCAAGACGTGCCACTAACACTACTAAATTGTGTTAATATATAGATACATGCCCACATGTTATAAAAAGTTTTTAAGATTAGAATCCAACACTTTTACTCCGGCCTAGCCACTCTTAGCCAGTGGCCGTATCACTTATATTAACTGATTTCTACAAATCAAAGTATATAATACTAATAGTTTTACAAAGGATCAAAATGTCATATAATTGTGAAATATCCTATTTTATAATGTCTATATTAAATAAAAAAAATTTAAAGTACTCTCATAAGTTAAATCAAATCCTCATTATCACATGTCGAATATTATTATATAAAAGATATCATTAAACCTTACAAAATCCTTATTTTATAATACGCCGTATCAAATAAAAAATCTCAACTCCCATGAGTTAAATCAAAATAAATACTCGATCTCAGTTGTTTCTGTCGAGATTATTAATAAAAAATTACCTTTGAAGAATCACGACTGAATTAAATTATGTAAACCCTAAAAGAAAGGGTCACATGACAAAATGCTCAAACCTAAAATCCTAATTAAATATTAAAGAGAGACGTTCAGTTACACGTGTTGATTATATGACTAATTTTTAAACCCACTTTCAAAGACACCACAGATCCGATTTTTCCGGTAATTTCACTATATAACTTGCTCTCCGATGACAATTAACTTAAACCATCCACTTATCAAATCAAAAGCACAATGGCTTCTCTTACATTCACCACCAATATTAATCCCACCACCTTAAGGTCACCCTTATTCTCCAAAACCCACACTCACCGCTTCAAAGTCTCATGCAACAACTCCTCAAATGACCCTAATAACCAAATAAACTCACTCAACATGCAAAATGTAGACAGGAGAAACTTGCTCCTCGGGCTCGGTGGTCTCTACGGTGCCGCCAACCTGACCAACGTCGGGTCGGCCTCAGCGTACCCGATCACCGCGCCTGACGACATCTCCGACTGCGTTAACGCTAGTACGGGGATACAGGACCCCAACTTCGCCGTAAGAGGCGTAGCTTGCTGCCCTCCGCCATCAACAGATGGGCCAAAACCTTACGTCTTGCCGGAGTTCACCGAGCTTCGTATCCGGCCCGCGGCGCAGCGACTCACTCCCGAGTACGTCGAGAAGTACAAAGCAGCGATTGCAGCCATGAAAGCGCTTCCCGACGACGATCCCCGCAGCTGGAAGCAGCAAGGTAAGGTCCATTGCGCGTACTGCAACGGTGCTTACAGTCAAGAAATGAATGGTCATCCTGAGCTACAACTCCAGATTCATAACTCATCACTCTTCTACCCTTTCCACCGGTGGTATCTATACTTCTACGAGAGGATATTGGGGAAGTTGATTAACGATCCGACTTTCGCTTTACCGTACTGAAACTGGGATAATCCCACCGGAATGATGTTTCCAGCGATGTTCGAGGGGCCCGGCCCGGACGGGAACCCGAGGTCGAACCCGATATTCGACCCGTTCCGCAACGTCGGACACTTCCCTCCGGCTATCGTTGACCTCCAGTTTAGAGGTGCAGAAAGTGGGCTTAACTGTGTAGACCAGATAAGCACTAATCTTTCGACGATGTACGGGGAGATGGTGACGAGTGCTACAAGTGTAGACGCCTTCTTCGGTACGAATCCCGACGCGGTTGTCGCTAGTACAGCGGGGACAATAGAGCGGGGTGCGCACACCGCAGTGCACATATGGGTCGGGAACCCTCGGATGCCAAACCACGAGGACATGGGTAACTTTTACTCTGCGGGGTACGACCCCGCGTTTTACGTCCATCATGCGAATGTCGATCGCATGTGGAAGATTTGGAACGATTTGAACCCTAATTCCGACCAATACCCGAAAAACGACGACTGGTTGAACGCGTCGTACGTGTTTTACGATGAAAACGGGGAGCTTGTACGCGTCTACAACAAAGATTGTGTAGACATACACAAAATGGGCTACGATTTTGAAAACTCGAGGATCCCGTGGATCCAGAGCCGCCCGGTGCCTCGGGTTAAGGCGTCGAACGTTGCGGCTAAGTCGGTCGGGGTCGTGCAGAAGGCGGAGGAGATGCAGTTTCCGGTGAAGTTAGACCAGATAGTGAAGGTTCTAGTGAAGAGGCCAGCTACAAAGAGGGGTGAGGATGCTAAAAAGAAAGCTACAGAAATGTTGTTTTTGAATGGTATCAAATACAACAGTGAGCAGTTTTTCAAGTTCGATGTGTTGGTGGATGACGTTGATGATGGGGTCGAGACGACCGCGGCTTCGAGTGAGTTCGCGGGTACGTTCGCGCAGGTGCCGCATAACCATGGGCACCAGATGTTGATGACGAGTGGTGCGGCGTTTGGGATCACGGAGCTTTTGGAGGACATTGAGGCTGAAGATGATGAGTATGTTTTGGTTACGTTGGTGCCGAGGGCTGGGACCGAGGATGCGAGTGTTTCCGGATCAAGATTGAGTTGGTTCCCGTGGCTTAATATTATTATTCGTCGATGTATCTGCATTTATAAGCTTTAGTCTTCATTGCATGCATGGTTACGTATGTGTTTTTGATTTGGTGTCTTTAATTAGGTCACAAGAATGTTTGCAGTTCTTGTAAGGTTATAATAATTTGGTTTCAAGTTTGTGGCAGTGGAGTTAACCTCTCTATGCATACTTGAATGTTGCTTTTTTTTAATTCGATTAATAAACTTGATAAATCAATTTTGTTTGTCTTCGGTTGTAGCTTCAGTTATCCATGTTAACTATGTAATAGACTGAGTTATTTGGATGCATAAATATGAGATTTAACCGAATTGAAAGTTCACTAATACTTTGTTTACGTTTGTTTATTTGGTAAATGAACGAACGTTAACAACAAATCTTGTTTTATTAATTAAAAGAATGAATATGAATAGTGGTCATGTATATTCGATTACGCTCATTAACATTCAGTTATACGTGTGCTAATTAGAAAAAAAATTCTTAAAGTAGTAGCTTTTCCTTTTTAGTCACAACTAGTTATGTGTCAGTGAATTGTTTAATTATGTGTTTGTGAACCATTCATGTATAAGTTTAGAACCTTAATGAATTGACATGAACAATAAATTTCTTTAAGTTATGTACTTGTGAACAAGTTCATATTAATCAAAATTAATGAAAAAGCCTTTGTTCAATTCGGTTTGTTTATTACAGATTAGGTGATTTATGATTTTATTAGTCACCTTTAGACAACTTTAAAACTCCATTTACATATAGCCAGTTTTGTTGCATGGGTAGCGAATTCATGCAAAACATATGAGCATGTTTTTCACATGAGCGAAGTCCAACATTGTTTAGGATGTGTTCCTTACACATTTAAGTAAGCAAACATTAATTAACGTCTTATATGTAGGTACAAAGTGTTTTTAAAATGCGTATAATAATTGCTTAACAAAATCTTAAAAGTACATCCAAAAATTTCATCTTTTCTTCACCATTTTAAAGTATTATATCCGGATGCAAAGAATCGGTACGTAGTACCCTATTGATCATTTTAATTTCTAAATCAAACCGATTAATTTAGATGAAACTGCACTTATACAACTCATGGACTTAACGTTAATGATTTAACCAATATCAAATTTGTTTTCATGTTGATATAGAAACAGAATAAACTATCTAAAATATTCATTTATATAAGGAATAATTAAGTAACAAACCAAAGTAACTTTAATATAAATTATCCTATATGTTAATAAAGAAAGTTAAGGAACAGTATTGTGGTGGATTTACGGTGGGTGTTTAATTGAGGGGAGCTTGATACGTATCTCACCACCTTCCCTTTTCAATGGTTTGCTGCCCATCCTTCTCCACATAAAATTACAAGAGAGAACTGAAGCCCGTAAACGAGGTCCATCGACTAGTGTTCGAAAGAACAAAAAGACGGAAACGATGGTGACAGATCCGCCTATCGTGGCGGTGGTGAAGACTCTCTTCATGGGACATGTGAAATTTCAAAATGTGCTGGTGACTGATTGGAAAGAGGGAGCGCGTAGTCATTTTACTCGCACGCTTTGTTTGTTTTTCTAGTGTCTATGTACCTTCTGAATTATGTTTCATAGTTGTATTTGTTGCTTCGTTTATGAGCAGTTTTAGATTTTAGAGACCTGAATTCTTGATTGAATGTATGTTACCGATTTTGGACTTGAACATTCTTTAACATATTAATCCCATCTTATAAGTATAGTTTCAGGACATAATTAAATATCAACAAAATTCATACACCCTAACTTCATCAATGAGATGAGAGATCTAGTTTGTCAAACACAGCGATCTAAACAAAGGTAGAGAACAAATCATGGCCGACGCTAAGGCGGGCGGGGTGGGTAACCGCCCAGGGACCGATCTCCTCAAGGGTTTGAAGTTTTTTAATAAAAATTATATTTATGTGTGTGGGCGCCCATGCGCGTGTGTGTATTTTTTTTAAAAGAGCTATTTTAATAAACCCATTAAAAAGACTCAAAATATTTTAATTATTTTAACCTATTAAAATTTATCTTAGAGCTCATTAACATTTAAAATATTTTAGCCTAATACCATTTACCAATCTAAACTTCATTATATGAAAAACTTGATCAAGAATTATGTTTTCAAAAATACAAAGAGAATTTTCTGATTCATTTATGTAATTAAATTAGGTTATTTTGATACAATACTTTTATTTTGTTTGTTGATATAACAATTATCATTATATTATAATTTTTTATAACAGGTTATTTGGTTTAGACTTTTTTAACGTCATATTACAGGAGCCTTTTTTTGTCTTGTCTCGGGCCTAAAATCTTTTGAAAATTCGCGAGACTGACACTAAAATGAACGAATGATCTACAATAAATATATATATATATATATATATATATATATATATATATATATATATATATATTATATATATATATATTGACGTGATGCACCACAGATCTAACAATCCTCAAAGAACACTATTGAAACGATTATTAAGACTCATACTTTCTAAAATGCTAAAAGTGTTGCATGTATGGACGGATGGACCCATCAAACACTAAGCCAATCAATTATGGTCACCAGCACATGTTCAGTCACACAATCTAGCGAATTAGGAACAACCCATGACTAGGTCTGTTCAGTCACACAATCTAGCGAATTAGGAACAACCCATGAACGAACTTGAACATTGGTATGTGCGTATTCGTTCATTTAATTTTAACCAAACACGAACACAAATATATAATCGAACAAAAAATTTTGTTCATGTTCATATATTAAGAAAATGTTCGTGTCCTTTCGTTAAAAGGCTAAACGAACAGTTCACAAACGCAAACGAACATAATTAACAAAGATAAATGAACACAAATGAACAAACCTAGCACATCATAATTTATCAAAAAATGCATGTAAATGAATGGTTCAAATATATATGATTCATCAAAAAATATGATTCTATTAAAAATCCGTAATATTCATCAAAATCATCCATAATGACTCATTCAAAAACCGTAAAAAAATATGCATGAAATTTTGTTCCAATGCATAAACGAACAAACTTAGTAAACGAACGTTCACAAACAAAAATTTTGTTTCAATACATAAACGAACAAAAATGAATAATGTATAATACGGGATTCTTTGAGCGACACCATTCTTTTTTAACGATTGAGATCGTTGTTTAGAGAAAAAAACACCTATGATGCCATTGGTTTATGAAATTTTTATACGGGTTTATTGGTAACTTAAAAGAGTATTTACAAAGTTATTTAAACCAAAATCATAAAAGAATTACGTTGTTTAAGGAAAGATTAAAAGCCCGATAGAATTGTCTATTTGTTCAATTAATAAAAAAATCCCCACTCTCATTTTTTTAAAGAAACCTAATCTTTATCAAATCCCCATTTTTTTAATTTATCTGATTATAGAAAAATAACCAATGTTTTATTCTCAATTCCCCAATCCCACCTATTTTATTAAAGTTAAGAGGAATACTTATTCTTTTATTATTTATTAAAGTTAATATTATTTTTATTTGTTACAACCACAGCTATGAAGAGATATTTTTATCCAATGAACATTTTAGACCAATTTAACTTAATCAGATGATTGATGTATACGATTTTGGAAACTAAACGTGCAACTTAATATGTTTCTTCTTGTCCCACATTGGTACGGGAAGAAAACTTTGTGTAACTTATAAGGGATTTTCTAATTAGTTTAGCATTCGTAATTTTGAGTTGTATTATTTGTAATAAAGAAAAGATTAAATGGTATAAGACCACAAAAAAAAGATAAATATGTAACACATGTCTCCTTTTGTTTTTATTAAGTTTACTAAAATCGAACAACCTTAAATATACAGACATTATTTTATCATAGTTTTCTGTAATACTCGAATAAAATTCTATTTTCTCAAAATTGAGTGACAGAATTTCCCCTATATATACCCTCACTCCACTTTGAAATTCCTCCACATAAACAACAATGTATACAACATCTTCTTCAACCTCCAACTGGATGTTTAACCATCACTCCACATTCACTTCATCTTCCATATCATACCACAACAATCTCAAATCCAAAATCACAAACTCCACCATTCAAACACACTCTACCCTCAGTTTCCCCAATCAATCTCCGATCAAATCACCTTCTTCTTCATCTTCTTCATCTCCACCACCAAAACACAACCTCTTTCAAAAGGCCGCATCAATGGCACTCGACGCGATAGAAAACCGACTAATAACACACGAAAGGAGAACACATCTGCCCAAAACAATAGACCCAAACCACCAACTCACCGGAAACTTCTCCCCCGTACCGGACCACCCGGTCACACACAACCTCCCCCTCACCGGAGAAATCCCAAACCACATTGAAGGAGTTTACCTAAGAAACGGAGCCAACCCCTTCTTCACACCAACCTCAGGCCACCATTTGTTCGACGGAGACAGCATGATCCACGCTGTGACGTTCCACAACGGCTCAGCGAGCTACGCGTGTCGGTTCACCGACACGCGTAGGCTACTTCAAGAACGTGCGGTTGGAAGACCAGTTTTCCCGAAAACTATCGGGGAATTGCATGGTACGTGGGGTTTTGTTAAGTTAATCATCCTTTACGCTCGTGGGCTATGTGGTTTGCTTGACTGTAGCCGTGGGACTGGAGTCGCGAATGCGGGGCTAATATACTTCAACAAACATGTTTTAGCTATGTCTGAGGATGATATGCCGTACCACGTACGAGTTACGGATTATGGTGATTTGGAGACCGTTGGACGTTATAATTTTGATGATCAGTTGAACTCGACGATGATCGCGCACCCGAAGCTTGATCCGGTTTCGGGTGAGATGTTTGCGTTGAGTTATAATATTGTAAAGAAGCCATACCTGAAGTATTTTAGGTTTTCACCTGAGGGGAAGAAGTCGGAAGACGTTGATATCGATTTGGGAACCCCGACGATGGTTCATGATTTCGCGATCACGGAGAATTTCATGGTGGTTCCGGACCACCAGGTGGTTTTTAAGGTGTCGGAGATGATGACCGGAGGGTCACCGGTGATGTGTGATGAAGAGAAGGTGTCACGTTTTGGGGTTTTGGGTAAGTATGATTCGGACGGGTCGGGTGTGAGATGGATCGATGTTCCGGGTTGTTTTTGTTTTCATATTTGGAATGCGTGGGAAGTGGCGGAATCCGAGGAGGTCGTGGTGATAGGATCATGCATGACCCCCGCGGATTCCATTTTTAATGAATCTAAGGAGGAATTAAAAAGCGTGTTATCGGAAATTCGGTTGAATTTAAAGACCGGAGAATCGATTAGACGCGCTATACTCTCGCCCGAGAGTGACATTAATTTGGAGGCGGGGATGGTGAATAAAAACCTCCTTGGGCGTAGAACGCAATACGCTTACCTAGCGGTGGCTGAGCCGTGGCCGAAGGTTTCTGGTTTTGCTAAAGTTGATCTTTTTTCGGGAGAAATGAGTAAATTCATCTATGGTGAGTCAAAGTATGGTGGCGAGCCTTTGTTTCTTCCTAGTTCTGACGACGAAGAAGATGGTCACATTTTAGCATTCGTGCACGACGAATGTACATGGGAATCGGAACTTCAAATTGTGAATGCAAAGACATTGAAGTTAGAGGCGACGGTGAAACTGCCATCGAGAGTTCCGTATGGTTTTCACGGGACTTTCGTAACCGCCGATGACTTGGCAACACAAGCTTGAAAGCCTCATCCAGCTTAAAAGATTTACAAGAAGATAGTTAGGAGAATAGGAAGTTAATGTATAGTTATAACTAAATCACTCTTTCAAATGTTAGTATCAGTAGATATCATTTGACCATTTGTAGATTGTTTACATCATGTGTTTATTCTTATAATTATTTATACATTTTTTAGTTTACTCCTATCTTTTATAATAATATTTCCTGAATATTTTTTTTTTATTTTTTTAATATAATATAAATAAACCGTATAACGTTATATTTAAATATACCCAAAATATATCTGGTTGGAGTCAAAATATGGTGGAGCCAAACGTCAATCCATCTAATTCTTGAATCCAATTCAATTATCGGGTGACCGAGGTTTTTAACTAATCACACCCCTAACCCCCCATATGCATGTTTTTAGGATTTTTCGAGTGATGGTGGTCTGTGTGACGGAGGTGGTTGGCAACAAGGGTAGGGTTGAGGATTGTTAGCAGTACGTAGAATACGAAGGGGAAGTTGTTACAAGTGAAACGAGACACCATTGCAATCTCAATTTATCACGCAATGGGAGTAGTCTATGTATGTGTGGATCAATTAACCCATTCAAATAAAGTTGAGATTTTGGTTTATTTTAACTTATGTGATTTCGTGTATGTGTGATAGACAGAGAAGAAAAAAAAACATAACGACTACAGGGATGATTTTTTAGTCTTATAATAAAAATGGCATTTTCGTTTTTTTTATAAAGGTAATAGGATAAACTGAAGTTAGTGTCGAAACCATGTTAGAAATAAAAATTACTATCACCTAAAACATATAACTCTTTTTGGACTTAAATCCCTTGTGATGTGTTGGGGACAAAGTGGGACAAACCAAGTAATTAACTCTTTTACTGTTGATATACTAACTTTATAAAGACTTGTCTTTTACATATGAACTTAACTAATATCAATAAGTTGATATTATATAATAATTATATGAAAATAAACATATCTAATTCTTAGTGTATGAACTTAACTAAAACCAATAAGATTATCTTGCAATATATAAATTTCTCACCTAACGGTTCATGTAAATTTCGTTGGACATTAGCTTTGTTTTGGAGACCTACAACAGATATAATGTATGATAAAAGACATGTAAGCAATGAAAATTCATGTATCTCATGGTTTCAGGTTGGCATTAAGATGTAAAAGTTTATATGCGAAGGTAAAGCAAGTACACGATAAATTTAATTTCGAATATGGGTGTGTGTTGGTGTAAAGATCAAATACAAAGTAAAACATGATGATTTAATCATTAAGACTAGGTAGGTGTTTGGGAGTGTTTATTTTTTATTAACTTTTAACTTTTTAATTTTTGAAAAGTTAAAATGTCATTTTATAGTATTTGGTAATGTGATTGTTATGAGTGAATAAGTTAATAAGTCACTTCATACTAACTTATTAACTTATTAAAAAAGTCAATAAGTCAATAAGTTGTTTTTTTAAAACATTTCTAAACATGCCCTAGGGGTGACAATATATATGATGATTAATTATAAGTTAAAATAATAAATGACTAAGTTGTTTTCATTTAAATGCAGTTTCATTAATGTTTAAACTCAAATTTTTCTATATACTTTGTTAATTTTTTAAAAATAATATCATAAGATCAAGATTTATTATTTTTAATTCGAGTAATATTTGATGTATTTTTTTTCTAAATAAAGATGTTTTTTACTAAAAAAATGTCACGTTAATCTATACATCTAAATTTAAACTAGATATAACGATGGATCTACTTAACATTACGACAGTGCTTTTAAATTATTCACTTTTTGACGCATGAACAAATTGTGCAATTACGATCCTGCATTCAACCTTTCGTAACCGTGCGCCTAACTAAATCACATATAACTAGTGAATGTCTCATAAACAAAAACCAAACTATAAAACAATTGATGTGCATATGTTACTTTCTTGAATTATTAAAATCACTGTTATAAATTATTGATAGGAAAGAAACCAAACTCCACATTACAAATGTTACATATGTGACGTCACGAGATCTGAGGCATGTGGGATGCATATGCTATGAGTCTATGAACCCTTTGGAATTCGAAGTGCCAACATGGCCTTCACCGCCGTAACTAACTTGATATAATATTATTTAAGTACGATCGTTAAAGACTTAAGACCCTAATTTAAAAGCTTAAATTAAAGTGATTAGCGCATTAATAGGGTGGTAAACGAACTGAACAATCAACAAACAGTTTGTGAATCGTTTTGTCAGAAGTTCGTTTACATTCACTAGTTTAATAAATGAATGAACATAAACAAAAAATATTAATTGTTTAGTTAAACAAATAAACATGAAAAAAAGTTACGTTTGTTCATTCGTGTTTGTGAATGTTCGGTAAGGTGTTCGTCTACGTTTGATTATGTTCGTTTATGTTTGTTTGTTTATATTTGTTCATGTTCATTCAATAAATATTAATTTATATATTTTTATAACCTTTGTTTTTAATTAATATGTGTAAGTTTATATATTTTATTATTTATATTTTTTAATCAACCTAACGTCGATGTTTTGTTATTATTTATATTCGCGAGCGTTCAATAATATGTTTGTTCATATGATCATTATGTCAAGTAATTAACTTTATATAATATATGATCGTTTGTATTGCTGAATTATTACATTTGGGTTCATGAACTGTTTGGTTATGTGTTCGTGAACATGTTCAATTCTTTAATGAACGAACATGAACAAAAATTTTTGTTCGGTAAATGTTAGTGAATCATTCATGAACATTTTCATTTATTAATAAACGAACATGAACAATGCTCCATTTGGCTTGATGTGGTTCGGTTCCAGCTCTATGCATTAGTTTCAAAAGTAAGTATAAAAATAATCGTAAGTTTATAACTTCATACTCAAAACAATTTTTCTTCGACTTTCATCATGATGTGTAAAAAGTTTATAGAGGAACTTTGTTACTTTACTGGTCCCAATTATCACGTGACTGGTACCCATGAATTTTAAACACGATAAGGAGCTAATTTTCACTCCAATTGGCAAGCCTAGGAGTGAGCATTCAGTTATACCCGTGAATTTCTATCCGGGACCGACCCGGAACAGGAACCGTCTAGGTTAATTTCAAAACCCGGAACCACACCTGTTTTCAAATATACGGTTCGGTTAAATCACGGGTACTATTGTCGGTTCTAATCGGGTGCTGCCGTAGAACCGATTCCCAACTCTATGGTCTGAGTGGCAAGCATCGGAAGCAAAAGATCATGGACAAACAACATTAATTTGTTAATCTAATGAGTAAACAGAGAAGAAACTATCACCATCAGATGATACATCTGATTATTGTTAGTTTCATTGCCATCAACATGGAAGGTTAATAAAAATTTTATTGTTATGAAATGTGTTGGGTTATTGCTAAGTTTCAGCTTCTTTTTCATAGTTATATCTTTCTAGATAAAATTTTATTGTTAGAATCATAAAATGTAGATAAAACATGTGGTTATGGGAATGAGTTGAATCTTACTCGGCATCTCAAGATTTGATTATTGTAATGCCTACAAGGTGTTTGACAAAATGTCTATGAATCTTACTTAATTTCGGTTCTTACGGTTTTTAATTGTTTACCTGTGGTTATACCCGTAACCGACCCGTAACCCGCCAAACAAAAATTATAAGAACCGTTACCTGTATTGTAATACAACCGACTCGGTTATAACGGTTTTTAACGGTACGATTCTTCGGTTATTTCGGTTCCTACCCGTATCTTGCACACTCCTAGGCGAGCCCGACTATTGTTTAGTTAATAATGCTATTAATAAATATAATATACTAGTAATGATTAAATATGTTATATTAGTTAGGGTTTATAATACGAACATTTCATTATAGTACGTGTTATCAAGGCATTAAGATTCTTATATTATTACATCAATTAAGAATATATTAAAGCTGTTACATTCCATATTAAATTAGATCACATCCAATATATTTTGGGCACATTGGATTAAGAATTCAGACTATTACCAATTGTTCAATTAATTCATACTAACAATTTCAACAACGAAAACATTTTTAACTTTTAGTGTTTGGGTCAATGACAGTCCAGTTTCATAATTATTATAGATTTACATTTGTTTTTTATTTGATTTCTCTTACAAGGAAAGTATATTACCCTATTTTGCTTATAGTAAATCTTCTGGGAGAAATCGTGCGGACAAAAACACACACATACGTATGTGTGCGCGCACACACACATATGTGTGTATAATAATTATATGAGTGAGATTGTCATTTCTAACAAAAATAAAAGTAAGAAATGTCTTAGTATGTATTATTATAGGCTAATAGCTCATGATTTGATTACAAAAATCTAGTTTTCCTATATTTTATAATTTTCATTTAATTATCCCAATATATGACTTTTGTGTCTTAGTATGTATTATTATAGGCTAATATATGACTTTTGTGTCATTACACCACTACTATAATAAAGGGGTGTTAGCATTATTAAGTTTTCTAGCACTTGTCATCTCTAGTTTTCATTTTTCTGACCCAAGCTAAACAAGTGTAGTTAGATGTTGTCCATCGAGACATAAACCTTATGAACTTGGTCGATCAAAGATAAAATTAACACGATAATTATATGAATATAATAATAAATCCATTAACTTCAAGAGAAAATAAGAATTAATGAGCAGACAAACTTTTTAGGTGGGAGGGTGAGGTACAACAAAATCTAGGGAATGTAGTACTTGGAACTTCCAAAATCAATATATAGCATATATGTGGCTACTCATATTTCTATTTATAAAATGGAAGCTTCAATTATGAGCTGTTTCTAGCATTGTTTTGAATAGTAAGGATATTATTACTTTTTCTAGCATGCTTAATTTTGTAGTTTTTCTTTCATATATTCATATCTAATGACGTAAATTGTGTTGATGATATTTGAGATTAAACAATATTTATGTGCCTAACTTCTTTTTTACAAATAGTAAATGATTGTCTATAATGTTACAAGTATCGGTGGCTAAAGTAGGTAGGAAGGATTAAGGCCAACTGACAACAATCTTTTTCCTGTTTCATTAGAACGTTTCTTTTTATTATGATTGACACCATTATTTTATAAAAAAATTATGACCTCATCTCCATTGATTATGAAAAAATTATATAAGTTTTCTGGTAATTTAAAAAATTAGAGAGAGTGGCTTTTGACTAAAAAAATCTCATGAGTTTTCATGTTGGTATAATATTTATAGAAGTTAATATTAGTTTCATGAGTTTTCATGTTGGTATAATATTTATAGAAGTTAATATTAGTTATAGTGACTGCAACCACATATTTGAGAAGTATTTCAATTTAATGAATTATGTGAAGATTCTGTATATGAATGATGATTTTATTTGCTATATTAAAAAAAAGTTAGCAAAGGTTATCAATAAAGCTATAATAGATAACTTCATGAAAATTCATTGGAAACAAGTCTAAGTATAAAATATTTTCTTATCACTAAACCACTTTGTATTTTTATTTTTATTTTTCAATAACAATGTTTTTTATCTTATGAACCATACATTTTTTGTTCCGCTTTTGTTATGAAACCTCTAGAACTTCAAGGGATGATATCATTTCTTTAAACAGAAATACTAGTAACTAAAGTATATGTCATGTGTATACTACAAAACCTCTAGAATTCGAAAGAATGTCATCGTCTTCTTTAAATAGAAATGCAAGTAAGTGAATATGTGGCATGTGTATGCTAGGAAACCTCTAGAACTCGAAGAGAAGACATTTTTTCTCTATGGGAATCAATGTACAATCAAGTTGAAAGAATATAGTTTAATAGAATAGAAGCTTCAGTTATTCGTCTACTCATATTAATATTAAAAAACACCAATGTCATCTCCGATGTCATCTCTTCGAAATTGTGACTTAAATAATCCGATCGAAGTATGTTATATAGAGCACCAATATCCATATTATTCGAAACAATGCTAGAAACACAAGTGGCTCATAATTGAAGCTTCCATTCTATTAATAGAAATATGAGCAACAAATATGCTAACTATTGATTTTGAAGTTCCAATGGCCATATTCATCAGATTCTAATGTACCTAGAAACAAGTAACCCGAAATTTTAGTTAATCGATGTTTATGTATGGTAAAATACAACAAAATCTATAAAACTTGACACAAAATTGTTTAGCGATAATAAAGGAAAAGTGAACCCATGATCTTTATTAAATTAACAATGTATACAAACAAAACGAAATCAGATGAATTAAAAACATTATACATACATTAATTCAAGTAGTAGGGGATGGTGATACTAAATTATTGAATTAAATAGTAATATTTTTTATTGAATCCAAATCTAATGGCGGAGTTTTAAACTTCGCATATTTAGTTTGATATAAGATTTAAATCGACATAACTTTTTTAGGCTATAACTATTTTTCACTTAGATAGCTAAAATAACGACTAAACGCATCTAGAAATTTGAGATGCCTAAAATTAATTTCTAACAAAAAAAAATATAAGAATTTTGTAATTGGTGGTGAGGATGATCAGAGTTCAATTCGTTCAGGAATATTAGGTAAATTGATGGTCTAATGATTTTGTATAAATGTAAATAGAATCGGTGGAAGGTTTGACTGTTTGATTTTAACTGTTATGACGGATTGACCAATGCTCTTAACGAGTTGTTACCATGTTCGTTTGTGTTTTTATTCGTTTTGAAATGAGTGAGGTAATATATAAAATGTTTTCATTATTATCAAAAATCCAAGTTAGAGAGAAATCAAATTTGTTACATGCAAAACATGAATTATTAAGTTAAATTATAACATCTGGACCCTCGTACCACCAATATCATAAGTAGTTCGGAGATTTGCATTTGGTTTCCCAGGTGAAAATTTTCCAGGTAGGTTATTCATTCCTAGATTGTTGTCACCTAACTTAACTATATAGTTCTCCTATCATCTAGAGCCAATGTGTGCTAAACGCATTGATGATATTAGAGACATGACATTACTTATGAACCCAACATCTCTTCTGGTCATGACCGATATAGGATTTGCCTATGGCGTTACAATCACCTCCTTTTTTTAGACTCATCATCCTCGATGAGGTTTACACCACCATCCTATTCATGGAATTGTCCTAAGCTATCTTTTTTAAACACCCCGAGGACCCACCATACTCGATGAGGTTTTCCGCATTATCCGAATGGCACAAGAGTGGCTTTTATACCATTTGTAACATCCGGACCCTCATACCATTAATATTATTTGTTTTGCTCATGTAGAAGCTTATGGATTTGTTTTTGTTGCTCGAGTGAAACTTCTCAGGGAGGTTACACGTCTCTGGATTGTTGTCATCAAAACACGCTTAACTATGGAGTTTTTTTCTCATACACAACCAATGTGCCCAAAATGTGTTAGTGACATTAGAAACATGATATTTTTTTATGAACCCAATATCTCTCATGTTCACGACCGATGTGATATTTGACTACGATGTCATATAAAAACAAAAAAAATATGCGGAACCCTTTAGGTAGAGCAACTTAGGCAAGACTGAAGCACAAAATATGAGGAATCCAGGGGAAGACTAGAATTGTATAGGATGCCTTTAACAATTGTATCACGTTCCTTTCTTTAAACTTTATAATTATTACCCTATGGTTGAAATTAGGTGAGTAAATAAAAATGTGAATCAATTAAGTTTTACATGTTTTAAGATTACCAAAATAGTTAATAACTACTAAATTTTGAGAAAATCCATCAATGTCAAATATCAAGGCTCTAGATAATGGAAATTAAAGCCCTATGGTTGAAATTAGGTGAGTAAATAAACGTGTTATGTCTGTTTTTAAATTGATTTTTTTATGTTCATTTGTCATTGTCTAGTTGCTCAAAGTATCATATAACAAAATACATTACCAAAAATTATTTAGGAATATGGACACAAACACAGAGAATAGTGATCCCAGGAATGTGTTGCTTTTTATATAAATAAAGATTAATTTGTAGTTTTACAATGATAAATATTATATTTTTGGATGTTGTTTTTGTGTAATGTGTTGATTTTTTATTTCATATTATGTTTAGGAAGGATGATTTAATTATAATATGCAACTTTAAGGTAAACTATATTGATATATCTTTCTTAGCACAAACGTATTCGTAGAGATGGTGTGTTTATGAACCCAGTTCGTGAGAGTGGTTTCTAAAGTGTTAGTTAACTTAGATTTATCACAAAGGATGATTAAAGGTTTATAGAAAGCATGCATTTTATTTATATGATGAAATCTAAGAAGTTGACACATTGTGTTTTTGGTGGGTTTTAAACAGGAGAACAAACATAATTTAGAGTTTCATAACACATTAGGTTTTAAAATCAATAAGAGAAAAAAAATTATAGAATGTGAGTGTGAAATGTGACGTACGTAGCCTGAATGGACAGAACAAAGAAAAAAATATGTGTAAGCGGTAAGTGTGGCCTAAATGTAAATTCATGAGGGATGAAATTAATCAATTATGACTTAGAAAAATTATGATTAGTTATATCATAAGTTTTACATTTACTATTTAATAATTTGTAAATTATCATGATTAATTTGGTTTTAAATAAAATTTATACGAAACCTAGAATTGTATAAGATATCGCAAAAGTACTTTCATAATTTTATAAGAAATAATATTTTAAATATATATGAAAATAAACTAAACAGTGTAAGTGTGATATATGATGTAATCTTATTGGATAGAAAAAGAAAGAGTAAATTGACGTTTTTCTCATTATGATATGTTCACACTTTTCATTTTCATTCAAAAAAAAAGTTTCTTGCATTTAGTACCTTAAGGTTTGAAAAAAATTATTGTTTTCATCCAAAAATATTAACTTTATTATTTTAAAATGTTAAATACTCATCGTCAAAATGGCACTTATGTAAATTTTTTATAAAATAAAATCCTAATTTATGTTTATGTGTTGCTGATAAAATTTTTTTCACGGAATTATGTTGTGGATGAAAATGATAAATTTTTCAAAACTTGAGTAGCCAAATGTAACTAAAAGACATTTTTGAATAAAAATAACAAAAATAACTGAAAGGATAGGGGAAACGGCAATCATTTAAAAGGAAATATAAAATGGTAAAGGGTAAGTGTAGAGGGGACCTAAGCTTAATTAAGTTAATGAGAAATGAAATTATAGCTTAGAAAAGCCATCCACCAAATGCTTGTAAAAATAGTAAAGGGTAAGTGTAGAGGTGAACTAAGTCTAATTGCTCTCTATATATATTACTCTCTATATTAATATACAACAAGAATGAATAGTGAAAAAATATTTAATATACATATTACTATCTCTATTAATATACTAACAAGAATGAATAGTGAAAAAATAATTTAATATACATATTTGTTATATATCAAGTGTAGGGTTTTTTAATATAAGAGGATAATACAAATGTTGTTACATATATAGCTCTTTAATTCATAGGTTAGTTGAAAATTAATTTAATATCCATAATATTAATAGTCGTTTTTTGTTTTGCCGAGTCTACCCACAAACTTTTAGTACTTTACAGATTGGTTACTACTTTTTTTTAACTATGATCGTTGAAATTTAGGATCTTAGAGTTTAGTTATTTTAGTTATTTTTTAACTTTGACTACTAAAGTTTAGGATCGTAGAGTTTGATTATCAAACCATCTATAGTGATTCTTTATTTTATCGACTTCAACGACTAATGTTTAGTATTTTAGAGTTTCGCCATCAAAGTTTGTTTTTATAGTTTATGATGTGTCGGAATCATAACAACCAAAATAACATGGTATTGTGTGCTGTAAAAGCGACTAACCTTCCTTTATGTATTTTTCAGGTCTGACCATTACAATTTACTATTTCAAAGTTTTGCCACAAGAGTCACTTTTAGTTTCCGGTGAGCTGGTCCGAAAACAATCAAAGTAACGCATGTTTAAGAAAATGATTGGACTCCGCCACGTAGTGTGGTGAATAAAAACTAGTTAAGTTTATAGCTTAGGAAAGCCATGTATTGAATGCTTGTAGCATAACCAAGGGTGAAGTATCGTTTGGGCTTGGGTGGCGCATCCCCCCTTGTTTTTCCGTCAAAAGTGTATATTTATGTGTTTTGATGGAAAATTTTATACATATTGAATCCTCTATCTATCTAATTTAGGCTTCGAAACTTTTGCCCTCCACCCCTGTAATTATTCAAGCTTCAATCGTCACTAACCATAACCTTCATAATCATTGCATTACATGAATACAAAATGCATTGTTACTACCGTCAACTTTCATTGATTTTAAATATATAATAATATGATCAAGATTGCCCCTTTAGTTACAAGGGTTGGGTATCGCAGAATCTAGCATATGTGGTCATCGGAACTTCAAAATCAATAGTTAGCAGCATATTTGTGGCTCCTCATATACTATTTATAGAATGGAAGCTTCAACTATGAGCCACTTATTCTTCCAGAACTCCTTTAAATAATAAGGATATTGTTGATACATATAAGTATATAACATACGCAATTCCATTTTATTATTCAAACCGCAGTTGTTATTTGTCTGTAGATCAGAAAACCAAGTCAAGAAAACTAAGTCAAAATGCCTTTAACTAATGTTATATTTATGAATCTTTGGCATGTCACATGGGTATGCTAGGAAACCTCTAGAATTCGAAGGAGTGACAACTTTTACTAAAAATAGGATACAATTAAACGGAATATGTTGATGTGTACGCTTCGAAACCTCTAGAACTCGAAGGGATCGCATTGTTCTTATTAATATTTTAATTCTTTGGCTGACATCAACGTACACTCAAGTTGAAATGCTAAATTTGATATTTGGATTTAATTAGTTATCAAAATCTAAACTTTTATCGGAGGTGATAAATTAAACTTGCATTGATAGTCTATGTTATGTCATCTTAATGAGTCATATTGGTATAATAATGTGGTTTAAAAACATTCAAATTAGGTGAAAGATGTTTAGAATGTATTTTTAATAAATACAAAGTTTCTAGTTTATATATTACTAATTACTAATTTCTTTATGAATAATAGTGTTGTACATTATGTATAAGGAGTTTTTAAAAAAAATTAACTTTTCACTTTTAACCCAAAAGTTTTTATATTTTACAAAGTAACATTTTAAAATATTATTATTTTTACTTTAAACCTAAAACTACTCATCTTTTGTAATTTAATCTCATAAAAATTTATACTTTCAACTTTGATCCATATACTTTTCGTATTCTTCAACTTTTCGTTTTACGTTCGTTCTATGTTATGCAAGTTAACATGACACAAATATGCATGTGCGACTCACCAAATTTACGTTTCACTTTACGTATCGTTCTAAATTTTGTGAGTTAACACAACACAACGTACATGTTTGGTTTATCGTTTTTACGTCTATTTTCTCCCTTTAACAGGTTTGTCGCAACGCGTGAATCCTAAATCGACTTAGTTATATTTTTATATGTTTTACGTTTTGGTCTTATTTTTTTGTTTTAACACACCGCAATTTAAATGTTGATAATTATTTATGGTGGTGTGACACTGATGTTATTTTTTATGATTTTACGTCCTCGCAACGCGGGAAGCTTAATTCTAGTTAAGACTATTTAGCAAGACATCTTAGTATTCCGGTTCACTCAAGAAAAGTTGCAAAGATCATTCAAAAATCTAGAAAAACCCTTTGCTTTATAAATCACAATGAAAGTGAAAGTCTTTAATGCACTTAGAGATACTTGTATCCTAATTCAAATGTATTTTATAAACCACGAAAACATCTACAATATCGAGCGCTTTCTAAACTCTTAAACTAATTTTGATTTACCTAAAAACATTCCAAGGTTGACCAAATTGTTTTCTTACAAAGTTTTCATTTTATTAAACATTTCTCAAGTAAAAAGTGAAAGTGATATTATTTAAACCACGATATGCGCCAAATTAACATGTTTATAATTTCAAATCTAATATATCACTTATTAATTTCCAAGTAAAATATATACACTACCCATTCATTTTGCTATTATACAAGTAATTAGCCATATATGTAAGGAAAGCACTGGACATTTAAGAATTATACATCCACACAGCTTATCATTCAAAAATGAACATCAATTATACAGAGAAACAATATACGTTTTGCATCCGTAACACAAGGTGCATACCTTATATTTTGCTATTAAGGTCGAGTTGCTTAGACGGTATCGTGTTTTTGTTTATAGCCGTGGTGCAGGACGAGCCCTAGGTGCGTCCCATTCGGTCACAATATGATCACGAGTAATCTCTCCAAGTGAGGTGCATCCACTTAGTGCCATGGTTAGCTCGAATTCTTCACGTAACATCTGCAGTACTTTTCTCACTCCAGCTTCGCCTTCAGCAGCCAATGAAAACACCACAGGTCGTCCGATCTGTGAAATTTATGCGATATCGTAAGATTTAAGATTGTAATATATTTTAGATGTGTTTGGATTTACGTTTTTCTACTATTCGTAATGTTATGAAACAATTAATGAATACAATGAATTGGTAAAGATCAAGATCAAAGCTTAGACAATGATTATGAGAGATTGTTCACTGGTTTATTTTGATTCAAGAAGAACTCATCTTTCCGCAATACAAATCACATCTCCTTTAATACTAACTACTTCTTAACTACCTGCTAACAAGAATTAACAAAAAGAATACAAAACTATTCCCTATACATTTGTAAACAATCAGAAATGGCCCCTGAACTTTGACTTAAGTAACCAACATTCTCCACCTTAGTGCAAAATCATCAAGAAGACTCAACACTAAGAAACATTAAGAACCTTTAAGCAATATGAAAACTTAAACCCAGGCAAGGATTTAGTTAACATATCAGTGGCATTAAGAGATGTGTCAATCTGCTTGATCACAACTTGCCCAGAATTGACAACCTCTCAAATAAAGTGCAACTTAACATTGATATGTTTAGTTCTCTCGTGAAAGATACCATTCTTTAACAGTTGAATAGCCCCTTGATTATCAAACCACACCACTACAGACTCATCTGATTTCCCAACAAGCTCAGAAGCAAAACCTTTAAGTCAAAGAGCCTCTTTCACAACCTCAGTGAGAGTAATATATTCAGACTCCGTGGTGGACAAGGCAACAACATGTTGCAAAGAAGCTTTCCAACTAACCACACTGCCAAATACCTTGAACACATAACCAGTGACCGACCTTCCTTTGTCCAAATCTTTAACATAATCTGCATCCATATAGCCAACTATGCATTCATTATCCGAGTTCTCACTTCCAAACACAAGCCCATACTCCTTTGTACCATTCAAATACCTCAACACCCATTTAACAGCCTCCCAATACAACTTACCAGGATTACTCAAAAACCGACTCACTACACTAACAACATAACCAATATCAGGTCGAGTACAAACCATTAAGTACATTAAACTTCCCACTGCACTTGCATAGGGAACTTGTTGCATTCTTTCTGTCTCAACACCTGACTGAGGAAAGTCTTGATTTGAAAGCTTAAAATGTAATCCCAAAGGTGTTACCACAGGTTTACTATGACTCATATGAAAATTAGACAACACCTTATTCAAATAGAAACTTTAAGATAACTTTAATATCTTTAAATCCCGTTGTCTGCATATTTCCATCCCAAGAATCTTCCTTACCTCTCCCAACTCTTTCATGTCAAACTCCTTCTTTAACAAATTCTTTGTAGCTGCAATCTCACTAGAACACTTGCATGCCACAAGCATATCATCAACATAGAGTAAGAGATACACAAAACCACCCGGACAATACTCCCTAAAATACACACAAGTATCATACTCATTTCTATTGAACCCCTGAGTAGTAATGTATTCATCAAAATGTTTATATCATTATCTAGGTGACTGTTTTAAACCATACAAAGATCTCTTAAGTAGACACACCTTATCTTCTTTACCAGCTTCCTCAAAACCAGGAGGCTACTTTATATAAATGCTTTCATCAAAACTGCCATGCAAGAATGCAGTCTTGACATCCAGTTGTTCTAATTCAAGATCTTGACTTGCCACTAGAGACAACACAACTCTTATAGAAGTGTGTTTAACAACTAGTGGGAAAATTTCATTATGATCTATCCCAGCCTTTTGGGTGAAACCTTTGGCAACCAACCTGGCCTTGTATCTAGGCTCTTCACCTTGATTTCCTTCCTTCACCTTGAACAGCCACTTACAATCCACTACTTTCTGATCAACCGATTTATCAACCAACACCCAAGTTCCATTTTTATACAATGAGTTCATTTCCTCTTGCATTGCCTTCTTCCACCTATCACTATCACCAGACTCAATAGCCTCTAGGTAAGATAACGGCTCACAACAATCTCTTGCTCAGCAACTGTGAAAACAAATGCTGATATATCATCAGAGGTTCTATACCGAGATGGAACATTAATCTGCCTTCTTGGTCGATCTTTAGCAATGTTGTAGTTGTTAGAACTGCTAGAACTAGCTTCAAAACCACTCTCGTGAGCATCATTCCTGCTAACACACCCTGGTAGCTCCACCTCCATCTGAACTCTATTCTCATGATCACATCTATCTTGATCAAGCAAAGTGCCTTTGTAAACTACACTCTCTCTAAACACAACATCCTGACTGATTACTACCTTGAAGTCATCAAGCCTCAACAGCTTGTACCCCTTAACACCCTCTGGATATCCTAGGAACACACACTTCACAGCTCTAGGTTCAAGCTTACCTTGATTCACATGTGCATAAGCCACTGACCCAAACACCCTCAGGTGGGTGTAATTAGACTTCCTCCCTGACCATAACTCCATGGGAGTCTTCATTTGCACAGCTGATGAAGGTGATCGATTTACTAAGTACACAACAGTTAACAAAGCCTCAGCCCAAAACTTTTAGGTAGCCCTGAACTAGACAACAAGCACCTCACTTTGTTTAAAAGAGTTCGGTTCATTCTCTCAACCAGACCATTTTATTAAGGTGTACCTATAACTGTCAGGTGTCTTACAATACCATGGCATTTGCAGTATTGGTTGAACATAGAATTGCAAAACTCTAGTCCATTGTCAGTTCTGAGCTTCTTCAGCCATTTTACAGTTTGGTTCTCTACAAGGGTCTTCCACTCCTTAAACCTCACAAAAGTCTCATCTTTGTGTTTTAATAAAAACACCCACACTCTTCTTGAAAAGTCATCAACAATTGACAGAAAATATTGAGCACCCCCGAGTGACAAGGTCCTAGCAGGCCCCCACAAGTCTGTATGCACATACTCTAAAACGCCTTTTGTCTTATGTTCAGACCTCCCAAACCTTACCCTATGAGACTTTACAATAATGCAATGCTCACAAAATCCTGGATCATAGGTTGTAGGCCATTAATCAATTGTTGCTTACTCAATTCAACAAGCCCTTGAGTACTTATGTGACCCATCCTCATATGCCCTATCATAGCATCATTAACAGAACTCCCTTGAACCACTTGGGTTGATCCACCAACAACATTATCATCCAATAGGTAAATGTTATTATTTTTCCTAGTTCCTGAAAGAACCACCATAGATCCGTTTACCACTTTTGCTTTACCATGCTTCAGGCTCATAGAATATCCTAACCTTTCGAATGTTCCCAGGATATCAAGTTTCTCTTAAGGTCAGGGATATACCTTACATGCTCAAGAACATATTCAGTGCCATTTTATTGTTTGATCAGCACAGTTCCAATTCCCTTTGTCACACATGGCCTATCATCACTAAGTTGTACTATGCCCATATCTTCAAGGTTCAATTCACTAAAGAATCCTTAGATGGGGTCATGTGGTACGAACATCCCAAATCTAAGATCCACCTTGAGCTATCTTGATCACTTCCCACAACCAAAACATTAGCACTCTCATACCCGTCCATTGACCCCTCAGGGGAATTACCACCACCATAATGCATGGAGCTACTCAGTTCCGACTTTCGTTTCTTCCATTCCGGACAGTTTCGTTTAAAGTGTTTCTCTGACCCACACACAAAACACTTTCTCTTCACCTTTGTTTTGGACTTGACTTGGTTTCTTGGCTTACCAAACCTTTGATCAGTTTTCCCCTTAACATATAGACCTTGAATGACTTCATCTTTCACATCAGATCTTCTTTTTAATTCCTTTGAATTAACCGCAACCATAACTTCCTCCATGGTTAATGTTTCCCTTCCATACATCAGGGTTTCCACAAAATGTTCATAGGATGAAGGAAGTAAGGTCAATAAAATTATTGCCCTATCTTCATCTTCGAGGGAAACATCAATGTTTTCCAAATCCAAAACTAATTTGTTGAAGTCATCAGTGTGATCTTCAAGAGACTTACCCGTATTCATCTGAAACGTATACAACCTCTTCTTTAGATATAGCCTATTTGCCAGCGACTTTGTCATGTATAGGCTCTCTAACTTCGTCCATACTCCAGCGGCGGTTATCTCCTTCGATACCTCTCTCAAGACCCTATCTCCCAGACACAATATGATCACACTATGTGCCTTCTCCATCATATCCTTCCTTTCTTTGTCTGTTAAGGTTGCCGACAGCTTCGATTCATCGGCGAGTGCGTCGACGATCCCCTGATGGACAAGCAGCGCCCTCATCTTCAATCTCCAAAGCCTGAAATCGTTCTTACCATCAAACTTCTCCAAATCAAACTTCGTTGAGACCATCTTAACTATCTTCCTCCAATTTCCTTGAAATCCATATGATCGATCGATTGAGTCGTAGCTCTGATACCAATTGTTATGAAACGATTCACGAATACAATGAATTGGTAAAAATCAAAGCTTAGACAATGATTATGAGAGATTGTTTACTGATTTATTTTGATTCAAGAAGAACTCATCTTTCCGCAATACAAATCACATCTCCTTTAATACTAACTACTTCTTAACTACCTGCTAACAAGAACTAACAAGAAGAATACGAAACTACTCCCTATACATTTGTAAACAATCAGAAATGGCCCTTAAACTTTGACTGAAGCACTATTTTAACCAACACGTAATAATACATTTTTAGTTAAAGAGATTCTGATATTTTTGGTTTTAGATGCTAGCTAGTTTTCATATAACATTTTCACACTATGCCCAAACTAGCATACAAGTCAGCAGATTTTTGCTGGGTAGGTATGTTTGTTTGTTTAAAATTAGTGACGGCCGTCAAAACAACATTTGATATGTTTACTTACGAATATGCCAGAAGCTCCAAGAGCCAATGCCTTAAAAACATCGGTTCCACGACGTACACCACCATCCAGGAACACTGGTACGCGACCTTGAGCCGCTTTCACAACCTCTTCCAAAGCGCTGATTGTAGCAGGAACATAATCGAGCTGACGGGCTCCATGATTCGAAACTATGACACCCGCTGCTCCAGCTTGAATAGCCAACCTTGCTGCACATTGATCAACATCCTAAACATTAGTTTATCAAAACAAAAAAAACAATGAAAACATAAATACAACAGTATTTGATTGTTCTTACTGTCCTCAGCAGTGATCACACCCTTCACTAGGATCGGCATCGTGGTGATTGTTTGTAGCCACTTCACGTCCTACAAGTAATCGAGACATAAATGTTACCAACCCGAGCCATGAAAACAAACCATTTGTAAAAATATACCTTCCAGCTTAGGGTGCGGTCGATCTGACCCGCGACATAAGAAGCTAACCCAGAATCATTAGCCTACATTGCAAAGTTACAAGTTAGAAAAAAAAGACATAAACATATAATAAGTAAACTTAAGAATATTAAATATTTTTTGTTGTGACTTACTTCATCCATCTTGCCAAGGTCCAAACCCTCAAAATTCTTCAATGTCAAAAATGGTGGTAAAGTAAACCTGTTTTTGATGTCAGCTTCTCGGCGTCCGAGCCTAGGTGTGTCAACCGTAAGAGCGATAGCCTTGAAACCGGCCCGTTCGGCTCTTCTCACGAGCTGAGCAACCACGTTCCTGTCCTTGTACACCTAATATCCGGATCAAGAACGTTAGTTTGTATATTATGCATTGTTTCAAAAAAAATTAATGATCAGCGGTTGGATGCATTTTCAAATTTTATTTACTACTTCAAACTCTATATTTTGTTTATTCTAAGCTTTATATATTGTTAACATTACAATGCGCACACAATGATATAGTAGGTTCATTTTTATGACATCTATTTTTTAAACTGTTATAACATTGAATCAGTAAGACAGCCTCTTTAATAACGTATTTGATATTAACAACGAAACGAAAAGGTGAAGTAGTTTTGCTCACATAAAGCTGGAAGAAACGGATTCCAGGGCCTGTTGAAGCAACCTCCTCAACACTTGATGTAGCCCATGAAGACAAGGTCTAGAAAGTGAACATAATATTAGCACATAGGCTTTGTGTTGTAAATCTTTTAAGGTAAAGTTGGGCCAATAATTTTGGGCTGAACCAAGCCCGGATCCTAGGCCCAGTTAAGCCAGAAGTTTGATATGAGTCTTATTCTTTGATCAAAAGCAAAATCCAAAGCCCAGTTATAGGATGGGTTGGGCCCGAATATTCAGTCCAGAACACCCAATAACTTGAGCCCAGTACATAAAATTGTTTTTTGTATATAACTATATAAGTATGTAATGTAACATACGTTTAGTTTTCTGGTTTTAGCATATTGCTAAAAGTTTTCTTGGAATCAGATTATCTTAAAATGTAAACCGGTATAATATATGTGATTTTTTAAGTTAAATGAACCCATTTTGAAAATTATTTTAAAATAAATGAAATAGTAATTAAATAGTTTAACAAAATAATAATAATGAATTGGACCACTTGTTGTCATTGGCATGTAAAACTACGAAAATACGAACCATAATAGTTCCAGCTGCAGATGCAGCTCTTGCTGTTGCATACTCACCTTCGTTAGGATAAAGAAACAATATTAGTAGTAAACTAAACATATATAAACCACATAATTAACCTCAATGTTCTAGCATGATTTGTTGTTTTTGACTACATAAGTCGCACCAAATAGAATAGATTAACACCCAACATATGTTTACCTTCAGGGTGAGCCATCTTCTGCATGGCCGTTGGCGCAATCATAATCGGCATTGATATCTTAAATCCCAAAATGGAGGTAGTCATGTCTATCTTGCTCACATCAATAAGAATGCGTGGCCTAAACCTGTTTCATCATTATCAACGACACGCGCTTTCAGTAAATGTATATAACGTTGGTTCCTTTACAATGCAAAATGCCAGTGAAATGCACAAAGGATTCCAGACGTGGCATGTGTATTTTACAGTGAATTGAAGGACCAAGAGTATATGTCTGCTAAATTACAATTGGTTTTAGACGCAACGTTATATATGACATCGAACTATCAAATGGTCACAAAGGTCTTTAGAGTTTATAGACATAAGTAGAGCTTACAATATTCTCGAAAAAGCATTTTGGTTCTCTTCTAGAGTCCACTGATCCTCAGCACCAGAAGCGTAGTAGTCATAGACCATTTTCGGCAACTTCTCCTTGGCAATAGCCTGATACTCGATGACATTTGTGACCTCCATTTCTTGTAACTAAACGAGTAGTTTCTCCAACTAAATCTTCATTTGGCATAAGAAATACAAGAATTAAGTCACGAAATCCATAACCCACATTAAGTTAAAGAAATCATCATAATTAAGGATCTAAGTCACTAGATTGAACAATGATCCAAGTTGTGGCAGATGTATAACTTCAAGAAGCTACAACTAGATTGGTTTTTGTACAATATACATGTAAGAATCAACATACCAGATAACCAAATAATCGAATTAAAAAGGAAATTATAAAGCTTTATGATGAACACATGATTAATGATAGGTTAATGAAAGGATTAAGAATGCAAACCTTTTGGAGACTTATGTGTTCTTGCTCTAGTGAGAGGGACAAACCCCAAGATAGATAACAAGTGAAGATAAGCAACAAATTTGAAATAATATTGCAAATATAAGACAAAGACATGTGGATAAAATGATAGAAATGAGGCCAAAGTGTGTACCCAAAAAATCAAAAAAGAAATATCAAGAAAGTGGATGAAGTCAAATGAAGGAGATGAGTTATATGAGGTGAGAAATTGGAACCAATCCCATTGAGGAAAAAGGTGATGTGCAAATGGGTGATTCTCCTCCACTCGAATTACTCTGTGTTTCATAATTTTCCTTCATTCTCATCTTAATATTTCTAATTTCTTTCTTAAAATACAAAGTTTTTACAAGGTTTTTTTATACCAGTCTTTCTCAAGTCGCCATCTTTATCTAGACAAGTGTTGAGTTCAAAAAGATAACGACTGGTGAGAGGGTGTTAATTATTGGTAAGAGGGTGTTAATTATCCTAAAAGACATCCGGGTGGTGATGTGATATATCACCCAAAATCCTAACCAATGGTTCAAATAATACAAGTACAGATGTGATGATTTTAAGAATTTAGTATATCTAGAGTGGAAAGTGTGTGTTTTTGACGGTAAAAAATGAGGGCTATTTAACTAGATAATCATTCACTACTTGCTTCACAAAGAACACTTCCTTGAGATGGTTTAGATGTGTCTTTTTTATTTTTATAAAAGGAATTACGGTACATTTAGACCATTTACAGTAGAATCTCTAAAAATATTTGAATATGTTTGGTATATTATATGAAATGATTTTGAGTGGTTGCGAGTAAAGAAAAGAAAAAATGTTATTATTGATTGATATATTTAAAGAATCATTGTTCAATCCTTATAATTTTTTAATATTTTTTAAAGTGGTTGTGAATGGATAAGAGAGAAAAAGATATTGACAATGATATAAAAAAGTATTATTTAATTGTAAATAAGAGAGAACATATAGTGATTTTTAATGTAATTATATAGATAAAAATAAAAAATATATCCACTTTGAATGCTCTTAACAAACTAATATGTAAAGGGTACACGTTCACTAAATGTTTGACATCCTTTCACAAAACCCGCCATTGAAGTAGCGTGTTTATACGGAGGGATGGGGTTGTTTGTCCCACAAAACCCATCTATGGCTACAAGCAGGATGAGATGGGCAGGGATGGGCGTCTATGTCCTCACGATATGGTTTAGTAACCATGTGAAAGAGGTTTTGATCTAGCGGAATCTAAATAGACAAATTAGAATATAAGAATATATTAACAATATACGTATGATCAATAATTAATTATGTAAAGATAAGAGATTATTGGTTAAACTAGGAAGGATGAATATGTTCTTAAATGTTTGAGTGTTATGTATCAAGATGTGAAATACTATGCGACATTTTGATAATATTACCGACTATCATTTTTTGATTCAAGATATAGTGTCGCATTATGAGCTATAGCAATATCTAGTGTCGCATTGTGAACAATACCAGCATCTAGTGTCACATTATCAGGAAAATCAACAGCAAATCTAACATGTGAAAAATATGTTCTTATGAAACCTATGATTAAAAGTGATTCAGGATTCAAACCTCGTTTTTTTCTTTTTATTTATTTTTTTTCTTCGTACTCAATCCACTCTAATCTTAGTTGATAAGTTCGGTCCTTGCATCAAAGTAAACATGCTCAAAAAACCGGTTAACCGACCCGAACCGAAACCAAACTTCGGTTAAAAGATCCGTGTTTTTCTTTCTTAAAAATACCGAAATGTGCACCTCTCAGCATTGTTTATTTTCCTTCGGCCCAACTTCTAAGCCCTTCGACCAATATATGTTACTACAGTTATATTGTTAAACTTTAGTAAACTTCATTACAAATTTTTTTACTAAAAGTGGTAGCTATAAATAATTAGTTTTAAACTAAACTTAATTTAGTTGATAATTAGTTATGTATTGAGTATTTTTGGAAAAATGCTATAGCTGCAAAGCTTATAATAATAGTACTTCTAAAGTTTGTCAAGTCTTTTATAAATATATATGTTTTAAATAAATCAACTTGATGTTTGTAAAGATAGAACTAAATAAAAATGTAGTTATTGATAACTAATAATGGTTAAATTTAAAAACAAATCAAATAATGAAATAAGAATGTCTAAGTACATGTTTTAGACATATTACATCAGTTTAAATGTAACCAAGGTTTTGAAAGTGTGTTCTACCGGTAGAATTAAAAACAGATCAACTTGATTTGATGTTATGTTTTTTTAAAAGATAAATTCACACTACTTCTAAATTTACATCATAATTTACTACCTATTAGGCTTTAATCTATGTTTACTTCAAAAAGACTGTTTTTACCACTACGTTACAACCCAAGTGGAGAGTTGACGTCTAACGTGTCTTCTAGAAAATTTAACTGATTTGTATTTATTTTTTCTTGTCTGAAGGATTCTTTATATATGAATTTTATCACCGCCATCCATCGTCATCATCTGCTATCATCATGTATGAGTAGACGCAAACACCTTTGTCGTTGTTGGGCACCTCCACTACTACCGTCTTTTACCCAAACCAATTGGACTTATCTTTAAAGGTTGTTTGTTTTGAGCCAAACAGAATTTTACTTGAAACCGCATTTTACCACTCACGGCGCATTACCGTTAAATTTATATACACACACTACATTCAATTATCCCTGCTTTTCTGTTTAAACCGCCAACTTCCCAACTGATTTAACTTCATTCAAAATCTCTATGTAGTGATGCACTCTTCATTATAACACAATTCAACAAGTCCATTTCAATTTCTCTTTTACACACATATTGATGTTGCTCATAGTTTCAAACAGTAACTAAATTGTTTTGATTCGTTCTCTGAATCAAATTTCAACAAGAAAAAAACTAGGGTTCTTGCAGAGTTCTTTCAACTTTGTGGAGTTTTTTAGGTTCAACAAATTCTGAAATTGGTTATCTGTAAGCGGAATTGATGGTGAAAGAAGAGATCAAAGGCAATAAATTTACCGATGGTGATGAAAAGAAGAACAAGATATGGAGGTGGAGAGTTGTTGGAGCATTGATTGCAGTTTTACTTGCTACATCTCTAAATCCATGGTGGCATTCTCAAAAGGTCTCTTTCATCTGTCTACTTTTGATGTATTTAAAACTGCTAGATGTAATTTAATGGCGATTTTGGGATTCAAACCGTTTTGAAGAAGATTTGACTTCGATCGTGTTTACTTTCAATGGGCTTGTAATCATGTATATATGTTTGTATACATGAATTCTATATCTGAGTTAGTTTCTGGTGAATTTAGGGAAAATTCAGAGATGATTGGAATTGATCTCTTGAGTTTAATTTGGATAAGCATTAATGATTTCTTCTTTTACTCCATTGGTCATTGAGCAGGATTCTCGTAAATATCCAAGCATTGTTGAGGACTGTTGTGATTATGAAACTGTTGATAGTGTTAATGACGCCGTTTTACACCCCTTGTTGCAAGAATTAGTTAGGACCCCTTTCTTCTGGTACTTTAAGGTATTGTTTGAATTCATACCTTCTCTTGAATAGTGGTTTCTACTAAAGATGGGTTCAACAACGATCAATATTCGCATGAATAAATATGTTTCGTTTATTCTGAATAGACTTGGGCATGTTTTATTCAAGTAGTTATGTCCCTTGTGGTTTCATTTGTGACAGGTTAAGCTATTGTGTGATTGTCCTTTTTGGTCTGATGATGGCATGTGTCGACTGCGTGATTGCAGCGTATATGAATGTCCAGACAATGAGTTCCCAGAACCTTTCAAGACGCTGTCACTACATGTCCTGCCAAAACATCTTATATGCCAAAAGGGAAAGCCAGAGGCTGCTGTTGATCGTACTCTAGATGCTAAAGCATTTAGAGGCTTGGCAGTAGTAGTTAATCCATGGATTAAGGATGATGAAATTGATAATGGTCACTACTCACTCCCTACATTACTTCTATATATCTTCTTTGGAATATCTAACTTTGTTGCAATTGAGAACACTTTCTTATCGATTGAAATTCTTTAATCTGCAGGTGAAATGACATATGTAGATTTGCAACTGAATCCCGAACGTTACACAGGTTACACAGGGCCATCAGCCAGAAGAATATGGGATGCTGTATATTCAGAAAATTGTCAAAAATGTAAGACTTCTTTCTCATATATTACTACTTTTCGTTTCAGTTTAGCGCCGCAAAAATGTCATTTACTTTAGTGTCCAGAACATGGTTTCTACCTCAGTAATATGTGACAAACTGCTTTTCTAAATAGTTTTAGTTTCTTGATAGTTTCTTTCTTTATATCATTTGTTGCCTCGAATTCAGTTGGTTTGGTATTTGTCTTATAAAGAAACACATGCTAATTTGGAGGCTATCTTTTGGTCCGTTAAGTCATTGTGATGCTGTAACTGGCTATGCATCCAGCTGCAATGTGTAATTGCTTAGTAATTGCATGTTTCAATGTACGCCATAAAGAAACAAGTAAACTGAGCAAGTCTGTTTGACCTTAAAGTATATTTCTATGTATATTGTTGAAATGTTCATTTGATGATAATAAAACTAACTTCTTGAAATCACCTTTTTGTGCAGATTCATCTGGAGAAAGATACCAAGAGAAGAAAGTGCTATGCAAGCTAATATCTGGCATCCATTCCTCAATTTCAATCCACATAGCTACTGATTATCTCCTTGATGAGAATAAAAATCAGGTTTGTGACCTATAAGGCTACATGTTATCTTTTGCCTTGAATTATTCAGCAGTATGAAAGTTATAAGCTATTAATTATTTTCTTTATCCTTATATCTTATACACTTACTTTGCTGTAAGTTATTGAATCATCAACCTGCAAAGAATAAGTGGATTTCTTTCACTTGGTATGAGGAATTGTATATGGCTTAGTATAATATTAATTAAAACTTTTATCATGGGTAACTCACCAGTTAACTAATTTTTAGCTGGTTGCAATTTAGTGGGGTGCAAATCTTCAGTTGATGTATGATCGTGTCTTGAAACATCCTGAGCGCGTTCAAAACCTCTACTTCACTTTCCTTTTTGTTCTTAGAGCTTTAACAAAAGTGAGCACTCTTCAGTATCCTTACTAAGAAAAACTTCATTAAAATTTTCTCTCGTAATATTTTATCTCAAGCTGTTTTGTGTGTCTTCTATATATCACAGGCAGGTCCGTACTTGGAGGAGGCCCGGTATGACTCTGGTAACCATCTTGAAGATCTGAAAGCCCATTCCTTGATCCGACAACTAGTTCAGAAGTCCAATTTGCAAGCTGCTTGTCCTCTTATGTTTGATGAAGCTAAACTTTGGCAAGGCCTAAGTGGACCTGAACGGAATCAACAGATCCAGAAGCAGTTCAGAAACATAAGGTTTCCCTCCCAACTATATGTTATATTTATACCCTCTATCCCATATAAATGTCCACCTTTTGCTGGCTTGTGAGTAGAGGTTGCAAAACGGTAATTCCTTAGTTAGTAGGATATTGATGGGTTATGTGAGTTTTCCAACGATTCTCACGGTTATAAAATAAATGACTACCTAGGAGGTTTTCCTGTTAGAGAAATAATATTATTCAAATATAGTATTTTGCTCTTCTTGCTGTTGTCTTCCTATATGTGACGGAAACATAAACATGCTGCAGTGCCCTTATGGATTGTGTAGGGTGTGAAAAGTGTCGTCTGTGGGGAAAACTTCAGATTCTTGGCCTCGGTACTGCTTTAAAGATCCTCTTCTCTGTTGATGATCATCAGACACGCCCATATCAACCTGTGAGTATGACATATTTAGTTTCAAAAGTTTCTATGAATCAAAGTCTCATTGTTTGTCCTCCGTGATATCTATACTTTTGTGTTTACTGGTTCACAGCTGCATTTGCGAAGGAATGAAGTGATAGCATTTTTGAATCTGCTTAATCGGTTATCCGAATCACTTAAATCGGTCAAGGACATGGGTCCTTCTGCTGTTATGGAATCTTCTGCCAGAGCAGTTGGTTTGATTCAAAGACTATGGGAACCATGGAAGGATCATTATTGGTAATATTTTCTTTAACTCATATTCTATCATGTTGGGTAGAGTGGGTAATTTCGGGTAAATTGTCCTATTTGGGTTAAATGTTTCTTTTCTTCTCTACTGGGTTAAACGGGTAGATTTAAAAGATTTAGTTAATATGAATAACAGATGAGAGTCACCACCTAGTATTAAACTGCATAAACCTACCCTCCTAAATAAACTTTACTGAAATGTATTTTGTGCCACATAAATCAATTTCGATCAAAAACATGTCAAACGACGAATGCCCCTTAGAGTTTTAAAGGTGATGAGTTGAAATTCTTTATTTATTATTTCCTTTTTATTAACATTGGTATACATGATACTAACATATATGGTAGTTTTTATTAATGGTTGACCTTAAAATAGTCAATAACTGAAATACACATACATTATCCTTTTTTTTCTAAATTCAATAAATAAAACTGGACCCTTATGATAAAACTTGCATATTTTGAAGCTCATTGTTTATGTTTGATACCTAATGTGTCAACGAGTCTATTTTGCCACCTCTAAACTTTGGCTTTGGGTGTTTTCGTCGCCTTTTTCCAGGTGGAAGAATGTGTCAATGTCACTGTTGTCTTGAACTTAAGTACTCTCAGTTTTGAATCGGCCAAATCAGAGATGAGAAGAATTAAAGATTCATACATACCATGTGAATATATAGGGGTAAACCACCAGTGTGGATCACCACATGTAAGACTGATGTAAACTTGCATGGTCTTAAAATAGTGGACATATAAGTGTTCTTTAATCTTTTCTCAAACTTTTGTGGGATAAGAACTTCGTCTCTTAGTTCAATCATTAAAAGAGGTCGTGTTATTGGCTTTTGTTAGATCTAAGCCTGACAAAACGTGTAGGTGGGTTTTGATGGAGTAATGGCACGTTCAAGTTAAAAAACTTGTTCTAGCTAACGTACGTTGGGGTCAAGATGGGACTTTTTGAAAAGTATCAATTTGGTTTGGGTCAGAACTAGGTCTTGAATTTCTTCATAAAGTGGTATTAAAGGCTTTCCTTCGTTGATGTGCTTGTTTGTGTACTTTTATCTCCCGATCAGGCGTTACGGTGCGTGAGAATCTACCTCAACATCCTAATTGGTGAGGTCAACGTGACAACAATTGTCCAAACAATTCATTGATCAAGTAAATAATTAAAAATTATATTTTTTCTTAAAATCTAACCACTTAGCAGTCATGAGATCATTTGACCATCCCTCACATGTGGCGCCTTTTCCATGAATGGGCAACCACTAGATGCGGTGTTCCTTGCGTCACTGTGATGCCACCTTAGCCTCAAAACGAACGTATACCTCATGGCCTAATATGGCCTAATGAAATTTTGTTTCCATGAAAAAAAACACCCCGCTATTCACAAGATTGCAAAACCACTCCAAGATGCCCTTGTGGTAGGACATTTCGATTCTTCAAAGGAGAATTGGGGTTCAATCATCCCTGGGTAAACACTTTATGTGCGCGTAGAAGCTTTACTATGAGACCTACGACCACCAAAAATACGAAAACCATAAATTTTAATGCAGGAAGATCTTCGGACATCAAATGAGGGAAGAAGGAATAAGCTCGTTGAGAGACCCATTACTCTTCCGCGATTCATCTTCTTGCCCTCTGGCCACCCCCACTCCAAGCCATACCTAATATGTATGTTAATTTGTATTGTAATTTATGTTTTTTGAATGTTATGTGATTTCATTACGCTTACATAGCTATAATGCGTGTTGACTTACAAAGAAAAGCAATACACCCTAGAGTGTAACCTTTGTTATTTTTTATTTTAGTTTTGTAGTTTGAATTTAGGGCATCAAAGAATTTATGTATTCCGGTATCAGTAAAAATGATATTGTTTTTAAATTAGGATTTTGTTATTATGTTCATCAGTTTTAGCTTAAGTAGCTTTGGTTGAAAGCATACACTAATGCATACAAGTTGAATTTGTGTGCATAAAAGGTCGTATACAAGTTCAAAACATGCATATAGGTGTGTGTATATATATCATTTTTCTTTAATGAAAATCAAATTACATTCAGTTAATTCGATTTTGTTTTTACCTTTTTAAATGACAAATGTTATCACACTACGCCAATTTCTAATTTATACCAGGAATCGAGTCTTGGTCTTCTCTTCAAAAGACAATGACTATTACCATCATACTATAACTACAAAAAGAAATTTATCATGATAGTTAGTTAATTGTCTAATTTAAGTCGACAATTAAGTGGTATTAAAAGAACTTAAAAATATCGAATTTCAATCCTGACATTAGAGATTTGTTTTTTATGGAATGTCAGAGTTCGGGTACATTTTCTGAGTCGTCGTTCATTCAAACAAAAAGAAAGAAGAAAGAAAAAAAAGGTTAGTAAAGGGTCTAACTTGTAAACCCTATAAAACTTGAGGATGTCTTTATTTCTTGTCTCTATATATTTGTCCCAAATTTGATCCTCATAATCACAAACTCCCTCCGCAAAAACCCTAGGGTTCGTAACAACGCCCATCGTCGTTTTTCAACCCACCGATCACAGGTACTGAAACAACTTATGAGCTTGTTGTTTGAATTTCGATATTATGTTCGTACACAAGTGTGATAATCGCTTGTTTTCGTTTTCAAATTTGCAGTAATCGATGGATCCTCTACCTGAACCAGTTACTTACATATGTGGAGGTCTGTCTTCTCGTTAATCTTTTTTCTTGTTATGTTTTATGTATTTTAATCTGTGAAAAAAGACCCTGATAACATTTAATGTTTAAATGATGTGGTGATCTTGACTCTTGATGATTCAAATGACGTTGGTAGCTGATGGCGTGTGATTGTGTTTGTGTATTTTGATAGTTTTGAGTTTTGATTGTTTTCAGTTTTCTTTGATTATAAAACTGCTGTAGTTAATCGAGTTTGTATATGTATGATGTAGATTGTGGCATGGAGAATACTTTGAAGGTTGGTGATGTGATCCAGTGCCGAGAGTGTGGTTATCGTATTCTTTACAAGAAGCGAACCCGTCGAAGTAATTTTCTAGTGAAATCTCTGTTTATTTTTTACATTTTGGTTATGAGTATTTTTGTATAATTAGCTTCAAAATCTAGCCTTATCATAGTGGGATTTTTATTCCACCAAAGCGGTGTGGTTTCGTGACTCACAAAGTGGGCAATAGGTCTATTTAGGAGTAGATTTTAGGGGTTGTGTGTTTGTTGTTCAAAAAATAGCTTTGTGGGATTTCAAACTTATTACAGGTAGAGTAGTGCTTAGCAGATAAGCGGTTTATGTCTTTAACCCTCTGTAGGCCACCTGCCCAACGTAAGCTGTGTTTGGTTAGGTCCCCCGCGTCCTCATTGTTACAGAAAAAGTGATGTTTAATCCCATAGCATCATCAGCCTTTAAGGGAATTACTATTGAAAATGGGATCCTGTTCATTAGAAAGAAATCAAGAATTACTATTGGTTTTCTCATATACACTGCCATAGTGATAATGTATGTGCTACTTCGCTTATATATGATGTAGTGCATGTAAATTATCACTTAGAACAACAAGTAAATAGATGAATGCAGCCACTAGATATCTAGATCATTGTCTTCACTAGCAAGTTCACCGGCATTATTAGCGTAGATCACACAGTTGATATAACTTTTTCGGTGGCTTGAAGTTTGTTACAATTTGGAAAACCATCCTGTTCACTCATGATCCTTAATTTTTAGGTTCATTTATGAAAATTAATGTCATATTACAAACATAAAATTTTAGTGTTGCAGTATTTGTTAGAGATACAGTGGTTACCATTCTTTTGTATGATTATAAACTCTAATACAGCTTTGTGCCAGCCATCTTTCGTCTTGTTTACCACTTGTCAAAATGAAAAATGTCTAACTTTTCGGTCATCCGCTGCAGTTGTTCAGTATGAAGCCCGTTGAAGAACGCCCTGCAAAGGAAGCTTGTATTGGCATTATTGAATATGTTTTAGAGCCAATGGAATATCTGGGAATGAGTGAAATTTGGATCTTTATTGGTGAATTCTATCTGTTTTAAAACTTAATGTTGTGTACTCGCATATTCTCATCCTAAATAGTAGATATCATGTCATTAAAATCGACAGTTATTTGGCCGTATGCAATTCTTCCTTTTGTTGTTCATTCCATGTTTCTCTGTCTGCAAATGCATAATCAACAAAAAACAACCACAAAAATGACGATAGTTCTGAATAGCTTTTCGAAACACATTGGATCTTCTGCAACATTCAACAAGCCACACAGTTTGAGTGTTATATGTTTTTTTCAACTACTAAGTTGATCATTTTTAGTGTGACCGAACCGTCAGATAAACTGTTAGATCGTTAGAAACCGACTCAACTGTCTAGATTGAAGCAAGTCTTTTGATGGTTTATGGTTTGAATAGTGAAACAGGCCATGTAAGCTGCACTGGTCGTTTAACTTGCTATTCTACTATTCTAGCATTATATCATGATCAATCTTTGTAATTTTTTGAAAAAATAGTACAAACTTATGGTTTTGAAAAAATTATCTAAAACCATTAACACTGAATCCTCAAACCTTGAAAAGTGGTTGGTTTGGTTTGTCTTTTCTTACAGGTGTAGTCAATGGTTCAACCTATTTTTTCTTTGTAAAACAGGGTGAATACCCTAGTTATAGCCATAAGATTCTTAGATCTTAAACTGCACCATCCTGTTTGAGTTGAGTTAGGGAATAAAAGACCACAAATGGGTAATTAACATACAAAGTGTTTTAAGATTATTGATAAGTGATTAACATACAAAGTGTTTTAAGAATAACACTACAAATGAAAGTTACTTTAGCTTTTAACTAGTGATTTCTATTTTTTTCTTGCGAACTTGATCTAATAAGATTAAAACATTTTTAACAAACATATACCCAATAAGTCACTCAAATAGTAAGGTCTAATGAGGGTGAAATGATGGCAATATTTTTTCTCATAAGATAAAAATACTACTGGGAAGACCATCTGCTTAACAAAACCTCATGAGATGATTTATTTAATTATTATTGTTGTTATATTTATCATAATTATTATAAATATTAGTATTATTATTATCAAGAATAAAACAATCTTGAGCACTTACAATATCATTAAAAAGGCAATTTATAATTGATAAAAAGTTGACTGAGTCTTGTCAAATAGCATAACACATTGGATTGTTTTCCGCATCTTTTCATTATTTTGTTAAAAATACAGTTCCTCACTCATTACGAAAATTATAAAATCCATCAAAGCGATTGAAATTTAAACTTAAAACAAATCAAATAATTATTTTTTTACATTTTGAAACAAGCTTTGAATTCAATTCAAATTTGAAATTCCAGGAAGGCTTTGGCTCATCGCAGCTGAACCCACCCTCCCATGATTCCTGACCGGTGTCATCCCCAGGAAACGAGACTCAAGAGAGTACCAAAAATTCCAGGACTGGTACAACCACGGTCAACGGTACTTCTTAGGCCTCAGAGAAAGGATTTTTTTTGGGTCATGTGGAGAGTTTATTCGAGATACTATAAACTAATGTGAAACAAAACTTATGATGAGTGTTAAGGTTTATCGAAACCTTGTTACATTTCATACTCGAGATCTTGAAAAATAATGTTAACTAAAACCAAGATCCGTGCTAAATGTACATGCACATTATAATTAACCAACAAACAAATGGTAAACGAGATCACCAGATCATCATGCTGCTTGAGCTAAAGCTTCAGGTGCATCGGCCCTGCAGGTATAAGTATCAAATTAGATGAGTGAAGATATAGAGTTATAAGCATTTTAGACATGAAATGGGTTGTTGGTTGCTAAAAAATACAGTTAAATGTTCTAAAATACAAAAAGAAAAGAAAAAAAAAATCATGGTTCTTGGCTTCTGGCCATAAAAATACAGAAAATAGATTATTATTTAATGCAGGTTGGCAACTATGAAGCATTTAATTATTAATGTGTTAATTAGGGTTGTTATTTATCCTTAACGGTCGAATAAAAAAGTTTTAGCAAAAAGGGAAATAGGTTCAATGGTTGTAAGCTGTCAGAGGTGTAGTTTAATGCTTACATGGTTAGTTGGTTACGGCCTTCTAAGTGTTCTAATTTAGAAAACTAGATTATTATTGTAACACCATAATCTTTGTAATCATAATTAAGGCATTAACTATTTTATAAGAAATGAAAAATATAAATATTTGAGGCCAGCCCAACACAACTCAATCTGTTTCGACCCAGACTAAAATCAACCTGCTTCAATGTGTAACCCAACCCACCCAGACTGGTATTTTGCCATCTCTGCATACAAGCAAGAACTGTAATACAAAAGATGAGCAAATCATGCAGCTTTTCACTTCTTTTACCTCTGAAATCCTTCTCCAACTTCCATTCTAAAGAAGTTTCCGATTTTCACAGGGGAGCCCACTTCCTTGGATAGTTCACTCAAGAGCGTCTGCAGGAGATTTTGATATTAAAAACATTCAATCATATTAAATACATTATGAATATATAATGCGAAATCACAAGACACCACATACCTTCACATTGATAGTGTCATTCACAATAAACTTTTGCTCCATTAGAACAACTTCCTCGAAATACTTCCTTAATCGACCTTCAACCATCTTCTCTATTGCTGCTTGGGGCCTACCTGAACTTTCAGCCTGGAAAAAATAAATCATAATCAATCATCTATATATGAAACTGATTATATAGATTAAATAGTTTCATACTAGGAGCAAGATAGCTGATTATAAAAGGTTAGAATAAATATAATTACCCCTTCTTTTAACCTTAATTTAAAAGGTTTTTACTAAAATGTCTCCAATTAGGTCATTTATGCATCAACTTCTTAAAACTAGCAGAATTTGTCAAACAATCTACAGCTGACTATCCGACCATTACAGCTGCAAAATGCAAAAGCACATCCAAACAGTATCTTATACAACCTGTTTTATTACCACTGATTTCTGATTATATGATTATCCTCTTCATTCAAAATCATTATTACAGCAAGTTTGAAAACAATATGTACCTAAAGAAAAGGAAATTTCACCTGAGATTTGAGAATTTCACGTTCATTCTGGACTGCATCAGAAGATACGTCCTCTTTTGTTAAAAATAAAGGCTTTGCAGCCACCACATGCATTGCCAATTCTGAACCAACACGTTGGACAGCATCCAGTGGAGCATTTTCATCCTCAACTTCAAGTGACAAAATTCCAGCAATACGTCCCAATCCTAAATAATAATAAGATCAAGATTCATTTTGTCATTGCTAATTTTCTTGAAAAGCTTTCATTAATTAAAAGTTTACAAATAATAATCTTACCAGGTTGAGGACAAGTATGGAGATATGTCGATATTACACCGTGATTAGACATTGGCATTGCAAAACCCCTTCTAAGTTTTACATTCTCACCCATCATGGCAGCCACTTCTGTAATTGCATTCTGGACTGTCGTTTCTCCACTCAATTTGGGATGATCAAAATTGATCTTCAAATCCTGCACAAAAGTAGCCACCAACCATAATTTTACACCTCCAATCATTTTAAAACTGATAGGATCTAAATATCTTTGAGACATGAATAAGCTTGAGCGTTGGCTTGATTCATAATTTCATATGGGCTCATATCCATTATATGGTAAAGGTTTCAGATAGAATCACAAATGAACTATCCACTCAAGCTTTCAGATGAAATCACAAATAAAACCATCATATGTGATTACATGTCTCTAATGAGATCAACATACGTTATTATCTCCAATATCTCATAAGGTATGTGGGCCTGACCCCACAATCTCACTTCCTAACCTAACCCATGCTAAACAATTTTAAAACAACTCATGAAGTTGTTAACTTGATACATTGAACAATATCGAATCTCTCATATATATACCTAAAAAACTGCAACCAAAGCTTTCTGCCTCCTATACTAGTTACTTTTTTCTTCAATAAATCTAATGATGTATTATGGGTTCCTATATACGAGATACTAAAAGCTATTAGATGCTACCTAGCCTTGACCTTAATCTTTATGCTAAAGCGGGAAATTTTGCACTACTGGATGTTGACAATTACAATTCGAATGTTGTTTCCTTCTTGATTCTAATATCATGTTCTGAACTACCATATATCCTTCCAAGAGATTACACCATATAACTAGAAAACCAAGTTTGTAATAGAAAACTGCTCACTCATCAACATTCAACTAATAACTTCAATGGAACTAAAAAGATTAAGAAGTTACTTAAACTTTACTAAAAATCTAGATAAGTTGCTAGTATTTATAATCAAAACTGATGCTCCTTATGACTTATGAGCTTGTGCACAAGCCATGAATTAGAGAAAGTCAGAAAACATATTGAGGTATGGGAATGGTATTACATCATATACTCTTTCCATCCAATGAAAGTTACAAAAACTTTCATCTTTAAATGTTCCATGAAAATAACAGTTCCTTTTTGGACATTTCAAACATACAATTACTTATTTACTTATTTGTCTATTACGATCATTTGATTGTTTTATGCTATTGTTGTCCACTAAATAATTTACAATTATGATTTGAGGGCAATTTAAACAGTAGACAGACATTCTAACACATCTAAGTTTTGATGACAAAAAAGAGTGTTAAGCTGTGAAATAGCCCAATATTTTAGTGTGCGGAATTTTGTTTTGAACCATACACACTAAGCTTAACTCTTAAATATAACTTACTAGGCACACTATTATAGTTTAATTATGATGGGGCAGCTAAGTATATTTAATTATCTCTGGTTATATACTTATATGTTTATCTTCCATTTGCAGGTGTCCACTGCGAATTGCCAGACGTGGTAACTATGGAGCTTTCCCTTCAAATCTTTCAACTTCATGCGATAAGAGTACAAAGTCGGATATAGATGCATGTAGACAACATTAGTAAACACTACTTACAATAATTACTTGTTAAGGTACACTGATTATTAATATACACCAATATTTTTGTCTCAAACTCAAGTCAACTCAGTTTACATTACAGCCAGGACTTCAAGTGGAATTTAATCTGTAAACTGCAATCACAATTAGATCTAAAACAGAAGACTCAAAAAACTTTATTTATGACAAGAACATCAGATCTCTTACCTCCAACCCTTGAAGTCCAACAGGGAAAGAACCAGATAGTTCTAAACTTTCAGTAGATAGTGCCAGTTTGGCCAAAGATAAAGCCTAAAAGATAACATATATGAGATAGAAGTCATAGAACATATGAGAACATATCAATAACGATTGCACAAATAATATGCGAGTAAATTTGAAAAGCACATCTATGATTTCCTGTGCAGTTGAATTTGTGTTTTGGAGCTGGTTATATGACTGTTAAGACTTAAACTTGCAATGATCTTTTTTACACATCATGTTTCTTATTTAACAGATTATATAGGGGTCAAATAATCAGCTTATAACGTTTGGATATACAAAATATGTTTCTGACTTTTAATTATTTAGTGGTCAAATAATAAGTTTCATACCAGCTGCAATAAAACTAGTTATAGGGTTTCCTATTAGCTTCTTAATTTTAACATATATTGAAAGTTTTTACTTGGTTTCACAAGTCATCTCTGATTTTTTTTCACAAAAAAGTCATTTTGTCATTTATCTATTAACTTTTTAATTAATCAGTCATACATCTAATCATCCAATTAATGCAAATGTATCAAATAAACACACATCAAAACAGTTTCTCGGTTTCTCCTATAATCCACCTTATTACAGCTGCTTGTCTCATTCCAATTATTTTATATCACATAACCAGTTCCAAAATGCACATTCAAACACTCCTTATAGACATTGATCCATTAATCCATAAACCAATTCAGTGAGACTAACCAGGTACTGAAATATTTCATTTCTCGCGACAAAATCAGTTTCACAGTTAAGCTCAATAACAACAGCCTTTTTATCATTCTGCGACAAAGCAAGTAACCCCTCGGTTGCAGTGCGAGACGACTTTTTTGACGCAAGAACAACTCCCCTTTTCCTCAGTTCCTTTTGAGCATCCTCTGTAACACAATCATCATCTTACAATTAGCAGAAAAACACACATAAAATCAGTAACAATAAGATGATAAAAGCAAAAGGAAGCAATTTTTTTACCCAAATCCCAGTTGCAATCAATAAGAGCAGACTTGACCTCTTTAATTGGAGCACTAGTTCTCTCTCTTAATTTCTTTATGAGACTCATATGATCTGAAGGCGAAACCTCACTTGAATATGGTCTCATGATTGTACATTGTGTCTTATTTCTTTTGGATTCAGAAATGAAGTTTTCCCCATATGATGGTGTAGAGTAACCAAATTTTGAATGTATGGGAGTGCTTACTCTTCTAGAAAGAACCTCAATCGACCTTTTTGCACCTCTGGAAAACATCATTTTGTAGAACTGCAAATCCTAATCCACAGAATTCAACGATGAAAACATCATTTTGACTCAAGTGATAACTTAATTAACAGAAGCATGGCAGTAAGAAGCAGTAAAACTTAAAATTCACTATTTAAGGTGAAAAAAAGGGACTACACATTAATCATATGACGCAGTGAAAAGAAGAATGAAGTTTTTTTCAGTTTTTTTCATGCTACTAAATTGCATCATGTATAATACAAGATCAACATATCGTTACGATTATTCATAAAATTAGTACAGAAACCGAATAAAATTGCTTAGAGGACAAAGGTATTGAATGAAAGAGAGAATGAAAGAAGATGATACCTTTGTTTATCGTCCGGTGATCGGAGATCGGAAGGAGACAAAGTGAGGTTTTAGAGTCGCCGGTGGCGGTGGCCGGAGATAATATGTTCAAGTGTGATTTTGGGTGTTCAACGGGCCTAATGTGTATTGTTAGGCTGACTGTATAGGGCCTGGGCTTATCTTTTTATACAATGGGCCCTAAGCTTCTATAGACCTAGAGGTTCAACTCCTTAAGTGGTTGAGGTTAAGTTTCATGATGAATAAAACGTGTAGATTTATGAATAGTATTAGGGGTGAGAGAGCTGTGACACATTAACTACATCAGATTTTTTTATCTACAGTTTCTCCCCATTTATCATCCCGGTTTTCCCCATGTCATCAAATCAATGGTCGAAAGTGGGCATGATGATTCATCTGGAAAGGGACTAAAACCTGAGCCGGGATCGAGTGTACATTTTTATATAAATACCGAGTTCCCCCTCACCACACGAGAATGTTCAAGCTTTAGAGGGTGTGTGCGGATGTGTGGGTTAGCGTTTAAGAAAAAAATGCTTGCTAGAGTTTAATATTGAATTTCATGAACCCTCTCTTTAGAATAGGCCGTTAATTCTTAAAATGCTGGCTCGAAGAAATTTGACAAGCCAGTTGTCTTCAGAAGAGTAATAATTTAGTGCTTCCAACTTAAGAAATTCTCTCCGTTTGGTTTTCACAAAAACGAAACCTGTAATATTAATGAGATACAAAAACCAGTTGCTCGAGGCAAGAGTTTCTTCTATGTCGACTTCTTCACTAAACTGTTCTTGATTTACCATGGATTAGGAACAACAAAAAAGTAGCGTTGATACCATGATGAGGTACACAAGCAAGAAACAATGTGCATGTTTTGGGTTTTATATTTCAAGTGCAAAGATTATTTACATAACTCCTATTTATAGACTTGTGAGATCAACAAACTAATTGAATTAAGGTGACAAAATAGCTGAGATCTACAACCAGCTTTAAGGTGACAAAATTTGGAAATGAATAGATTAACAATAGCATCATGATTTATGAAGGTCAAACTGAAAATTTTAAACTTTACAATTAACTCGAGTCAAACTGAGGTTTGTGTAAAAAGCTTCATGATTCTGACAGCTGATCATGGAGTAATGAGACACTATTTATCTCAGATGTTGTGTATCCAACTTGTACGCAATAGCATTGTGAATACATAACTAAACTATGGATATTGAGGGTATCTTCTGCAAAACCAGAAATAAATTAACTAAGTTAGTTAAAGGGAACAAAATTATACTGTTTTTATAACTCGATATGTATGAAGAAACTCACAAATAGAAGCAGGATCTATATGTACAAAGAAACTTGCAGCCACAATCATATAACAAAACAAGAGCATTAATCCTTTGAAGTAATTTGATGTTCCCTCCTGCAAGTTTAGGATGACTTTTAGGTCAAAGATCAAGTCCATATGTTGAAATATTTAAACAAATAGTCAAAGTAAGTCAGACCTGCAGCATGAGGGCTACTACCAGAACAGTCATAAATAGAGTGGCCGTCTCAAAAGGTTCAAAATCAAGGTCCATGGGCATTCCGATCATCCACCCCACAACCACACAAACTGGCATCTGTAAATACATGGTGATGAACATTTTTAGTGTTGTACTTGAACGCTCATCATACTTTTAAACATACAAAAAGCACAATCTAATTGTCAAGAAATATCTCAATTACAATCATAACGGAGATTAGTAACATAATAGTGAAATAAATAAGATACTACATCAATGACAAGAAACAGCAAAGATGAACAATAAGTTGACCAACAATGTCCGCACTAACCAACTGTAATATTGAATATGCTAAAAAGCCAGTAATTTACCAAGAATTGTCACCTTACAAGTCTATGTCATTTGCATCTCACTTGACTTATTATTTTTCTTTTAAGGTATATTTTTTTCTTTTAAGTGTGTGTAATTCAAAAGAATTACAGATGTTTGATACCAGAAATGAAAAAAAAGAGGATTTTTAGCAAGAGAAAATACAGATTTGGACCAAAATCTCCAAAACCTTTTCATTGATTGATCATGAGCAAATGCATTACCATAACACCTACCACAAACATGGATATTTGTGTTGACGATCCGATCGCCACTCCTAAAGAAATGTCCTGCAAAAGTAATCATCTTATAAAAAATTGGGCCTTGCATCTTTATGCATGTCGCTCTAAAAAATACTCCCCATGTTTTGCAATCCATGATGCAACATGTTTTTAAAAGATTTTAGGACTCTAGTCTTAATAGATTTTAAGTTTCACTTGTGTATAGAAAATATTCAACAGTATCTAACAACAAGCAAGACAAAAATGCGTACAAGTTTGTCTTTCACTGCAAACATGATAGCACTTGCATGTTCTGCTGCATTTCCAACAATGGGAAGCAGAATAACACTAATGAATGCTACTGGGACATCCATTGCAACAGATGCACCCTGAAACATGGAATCATTTTATAGTAAAAAAAGGTTCACAATGTAAGAGATGCATACAATTGGATGTCAAATCTAGAGGTGGCAAAAGCAAGCAGGTTGGGCAGGTTTAATAATGGGTCAAAACAGCACCTGACAACACTTATTTGTCCATTTTTTGAATTTTGTAAGTAATTAATGTGGAGTAGGAATACAAAAACATTATTCGTAAAATAATAAATAACCTTTTAAGCATTAAACGATAGAAGAGGTTTTTAGCATATGAGTGCATTTAAGACACTTTTCAATCAGCTTAACCAGTTCAACCTATTTGATCTGCTTCCTTGATAGCTAATTTTTTTAGCCTAAACCCCTTTGACTAATGATCAATAAACTTCAAACTGAACCACTCATTTCATATAAACGGTTTAAAATTGCCACCTCTAGTTATAATCAAACTAACAAGTCTTAAACCTCTATTGCATTGACCAAATATTCCGAGAGAATTGAAATGAATAGAGTCAAAAGGCCCAGCCACATAATTGATTCCCACTTTGAAATATCTGCAGATTCTTCGTTATTCGAACTCGCAATTGGAGTATCCTGACATTTTTTATCAATTAAGAGAAATATATAAACATATTGCACAATCCATATATTTATGTGAAGTAATCAAGCAAAGGAAAATGTGTGTTGTATGTATGAGTACTTATCGAGGTGATCATGAACCTCTTTAAGTGATGCATAGTCTTGCTTCTGGTTTGTCAGCAGAAAATAAATATAGATGCCATATGCTACAAGCATTATACAACTACAAAATCTTGAAAGGGCTAATACTGATGTCCCAATACGCAATTCGGTGTGCGTGACACGAAGAACAGTTGGGAAAATCAGGGCCATGACTGCCATCAAGAGCAATCCTATATTCATCCCAGCATTTGACTGACAATAAAACTTAGTTTAATGAATAATCAATGTTTAATTAATCACACACGTCACAAGAATGGCTACAAATAGAAGTGACAAAATGGGAGTTTTGCTAACGAGTAATTTTTGGTAGTGGTTGGGCCGGGTTGTGTTGACCTTAAAAACTTTTCATCCACAATCTTTCAACGTTTAATAAACAATTAGGATGCCAATATGATTGCAAAAACTATATTATTCCAATACAAGACTAATGCTTTGAGTAAAATCATTTTGAAGGTTTTAAGCTTTAAAGCACACTTTAGGGGCTTCTCAACCCGTTCAAGCCTTTTGACATGTTCCTTTTAAGCTAGCTTAAATATTACGACTTTTAGAGAAAAAACATAACCAAATCGACCCATTCATAAGTAAATGGGTCGAAATTATCACCTCTAAAACTGAACTATGCCAATCAACTAACCCTGTTGAATATCTGTTCCTTATTAGGATAACTGATGCCTCCACTAAAAAGTGCACATCCAAGAACAAGCAACATGTTGGAGAATATTGAGCCCAGTAAAGACTGCTGCACAAGGCGTAACATGCCTTGCTTCATTGCAAACAGTGAGATTATCAACTCTGTTGCATTGCCAAAAGTGGCATTGAGAAGACCCCCCACTGCAATTTCAAATCGTCAAATCCATGCAATATAAAAGACCCTCATCACAATATGAAAAACTGAATCAACTTTATCTATCACCTCCTTGTTATAGTTGAAATTATGTACAAGTAATGAATACTATGCGAATGAGACCACAAAAATGTATATAACTGGAAAGCAACAACCGACAGGCCGTTGAAATCTGAATAACAAACCTGTAGGTATGGTGTAGAAGACCAGTTGTCTGCACAAAAAGACTTAAGTAGTCAATGCGTGTTTCTTTTTGAAAGATCATTTATAAACTATAAATACCATTAAGCTACTGAAAATAGTATTATAAGGCCATCAAGCAAAATAATCTCCAAACAAAAAAGAACAAAAACATAGTAAAGAAGAAAATGACATATTCAATTATATACATGATGTGGCGCAAAGTAATTGAATATATTAATTTGCAGATAATTACTCAGTGGCCCAGCCCAAACGCTCCGCCAAAGGTATGATGCCCAATAAGCTCAACATGAAGACCCAACCCTGATAAGTAATATCAAATACAAACAAATTAAAACAATGCTAAAAGCTTACAAATCCATGCTAAATGGTAACAATATTAACAACATAACTCACTTGACGATTGCTCAACTGATCAACCAGCATTGCTAATGGGCCACAAGGTAACAGTAAGTTTATTTTATCAGAAAAAAAAGCAGTCTTTATACCGGCTAACATTATGCTCCAAGCAGAGTTAGTGCCAAAATATTCGGGCCCGCCTTTTAAGGAGGACAAATTTCTGGTAGTTGACACAGGTATAGCCCGGCCATCATCTTGAAGCTCGATTATCGACTTTACATCTGATGATTTCATCTGTGAAAATTCTTGTTTTAGGAAAAAAAAACACTGTTTATGGTAGATGATATCATCAAGATGTTTAGATTACAATAGTTTTAACTTTTCTTACTTCCTATAAAACTTGCAGACTGTTCATATACTCTAAAACACATCAGAATTGATATAGGATTATATGAATCAAAGTTTTCAAATTGAATCTTGATGTGAGAGAGTAAAACTTACTATCCGCAAATTGTTGCTGTTACCCATTGCTCACAAAAATCTGAATGCATTCGTCTTCATTCAAATTATCAAATTTTAAACCATGTGACCATATGCTCCGGCTATGAATCAAACGAAGATCAATTTATAAACAAATACAGAAAACCCATATCAGATTACTGAAATTATCTGTAACCTTGTACGAAAGAACGAAACTATCAACGAAATGATGATTATTGCTGAAAAAAGTAAATACCAAATGAATTATCATACAAATTGAGCAATGATCTTCTTATAGATGATGGGGATGTAAATTAAAACGAGAATTTATCTGTTGTTACAGAAATCCCCTTTGTATGTCGTAACTGAAATGGGGGAAACATGCAAGAGTGATGAAGGGTATGTATGTATGGACGTACGTACGCTGAGTTTGATGAGAATCACTGTAATTGGCTGTTCCTCTTTCACCTTCGTTGACATTGATGTGAGTAAATCGATCTTTTTTCTTTAGAATCACTGTATTTCTGTTGGGTGGCATGAATGTATTGATTATCATTTTTGAATTCTATTATGAACATTTAGCAAGATCATTTGTTGGGAGGATGAATGTACACTTAAATCAAATATCTATATCTATATCTAATACTGTAAATTTTAATCAACATATACAAGTAATTGAAAGGTATATTAAAGGTATATTATAAGACGTTTCAAGGGTTAAATAGTAAATGTATTTCTTCTTTCTTTAAATTTATTTCATCCCTGCCCCTCATCAATCGGCTCTTTCATCCCGCCATCTTCAATCGACTTTTCAATGTCCTACCTCAGCCCTTTCAATGGCATTGCAAGTTATTAGCTTCGTATTTTAAGCCTTTACGGATCCCTATAGCCCCCCTTCGGTATTCTTGACTCACGTCGCCGGCGACCTCTATGGTTGCTTTATATATCATTGAATTTATTTTGTTTCAATTGAATGGATAAGCGGAAAACAAAGATAATCAACACCTTCGATTACACGACTACCTCGTCCATATAAAGCAACGCGCAAAGAACATATCTTGTGAAGAAGAACACTACACTATGGATTGAACAAAATCAATATCAACACCACCTCATACCTCTTCTTATTTGATGGTTGGAGTTTTGATCTACTTCAATAACAAACGGTAATCACTCATCTATCTCTTAACCAATTTCTTTTAATTTTCTAATACCCTTTTGCAGGATCGTTGAAGGGTGTGAATTACAACACAACAACACAAAGAAGAGATTAACCAAACTTTAATCAAACAGTAAACTGGATTAACCAAGATAAGACACTAAGAACACAAGTAATGTAAGAGACAGAACATAAAGAACACAGGTGTATGGTTTTCAAGAATGCAGTATATTATTTTATCTATGTTCTATTACAACTGTTACAAAGCATATTCGAAAGATACAAGAACATGAGATACTTATACAACATCCTACAGTCGGCTATACTTTAAAAGCCAGCTGGATACAATTGACTAGACACACACAAAATCAATTATAGAGTCAAAAGGCAGATTGCCTTTTGACTAGTGACTATGACATGCCATAGCTCACATCCTTATCTATTACAAAAAGGATAAAGTACATAAAGTAGAAAGTTACAGACTCAAGACCTCAATGTACAGTTACCAAAAGCACGGACCTTTTCACCAAACCATGTTAGTTGGTGACTAGCGGAGTTGCAGCGGAAAGGTGTCCGGCTTTATGGAACAGTACATCTGATAAATCATGTTACTAAAAGTCTTTGGAAGAAATCTGTCTTCATGAACTTGAAGCTTCGAAAGACTTTGTCTCTGAGGCTTCGAAAGACTTCATCTTTGGCTTCGGAAGATGTTGGTCTTGGCTTAGGAATATTTCACACTTAGAGTATTTCTATTGCACATGTGAAACTTCCGAAGCATTCCACTTCAATGCACTTGTGCAGCATGCAGGAAAGACTAAAGATGTTTATGTTGCATCAGCCTCTTCATTAATCTCTAAAAACTCCCCCTAGGCTGATGCTACCAAAACACTTAGAAAACTTCAGATATTAACAGTCCTCATTAGGATGATCACCATTCCTTTCTTCATAAGATGATCAGGATCCTTCAGGCTGTCAAAGTGTCTTCTCATGTTAAAGAGGTCATGCAGAGGCAACTGAAACATATCTTGCCATGTATAAATGTCTTCAATGCCTTGATCTCTAATAACATGCCACCTTTCTGGATTTGTGGTGTATGTCCAAGACAAGATGGGTCTTCCTGATGCAAGAGGAGCTACTAAAGTTGGAGTTGGTTAAGCATCCTCTGGCTGCACATCCTCAGGTTGTTCTGATTCATCTTGAGGTTCAGAAGGGGATGCAAGCTTCTTCTTCTTCTTAGACTTTGGTTTAGAAGCCATCCTCTTCTTTCTCTTTCCAAATTTTAACTGAGAAGACTGGCCTGCAGCACCAGATTGATCTTCACTGTCTCTCTCAGTTGGGACTTCCTCTCTCTCAGGCTTAGAAGGAGAAGGAGGTTGACCCTGCTATGGATCAGAAGATGAAGCTTGCTGAGTCTCAGCAGGAGGTCCAGGTTGTGTTGTCTCTGGTTGTTCAACCTTAACCTCCACTTCAGGTGGGGCCTGACTTGGAGTGGAGTGTAAGTCAGTGAGCACTCCACTCTTAATCTTCTGCTTGATTACCCTGATATGCTCATCCATAGTGGATAGAGACATGGGTCCAAGTCTCCTTCCGAAGAATCGATACAGCTTCAAGAAGCTCATCATCCTCTGCCTATCAGCAGACTTCTTCATGCTCTTTTGGATGATGGCTCTTGACTTTGCAGCTTCTTCCCTCATCTTCTTCTTTGTTGTCTTTCTTTCCTTGACTAACTCAAGCTCAAGTTGTTTTAAATACTCAAACTCAACATAGTCATAAGGTAAGGGAAGGAGTGCATCTGCCTTATAGAGACCTGTGGCACTCAGGTAGTTAATCATCTTGATTCTGTCTTCTTCCTTATCTACCTGAGGTTCTTGTTGAACCACATCCTCTTGTTCAGGGCTTTCTTGAACTGGTGAGAGGGTAGGCATACCTCTGTACAATCTTTTTCTTTTTCTTTCTTCTTTGATCTGTACTAGGAGTTCTGCATCTTCTGCCTCCTTCTTCTCTCTTGACCTTTCCAGATCAACCACTTCATTCAATTCATCCAAGGGGAGAGAAATGATATTATATATGTCATAGTTCCTAGTCTGCAGATAGTTGATCCTGACTGTCCTTAACTCATCATTCTGAGTATTTGGTCTGGGGCTAGCCCTGATTGCAGACTCCATGAGTCTTGGAGACTTGGTAGAGGAACCTTCTCCCCTTAGCCTCCTTTTCCTCTCTCTCTCCTCCTCCTCAATCTCCTCAGATGTCATTTTTCTTTTCCCTTTGTCACTCACAGACCTTTGTGACTCAGGGTGGAGAGAGCTTTGGCCTTCATTGCTCGTTGCAGCATCTGAGCTCAAGCCAGAGAGAGGTTGAGAAGCACCTTCACCAGCAGGTGTCTCAGAAGGAATATGGATCTCTGCAGCAGTTGGAGATGATGAGACAGGGCTCTCAAGTTCTGTCACTAGGCCTTCAGTCAAGGTTTCCCCTATGAAGCTAATCTTAGGGTCTGCCTCAACATCCAGTTGACCAATGACATTGCCTGATTTCCTTAGTCTCCTTCTTAGGCTAAACTCTGCAATGATCTTGTCTTGGATTCTTTTAGCCATTCTGTCAGCTTGTCTTGATTGGCTTGGGTTGACAAGTGGCATGTTGACTAGATCCAGACCTTCATAGTAGTCCAAGTTCTGAAAATTAAAAACTTCCTGTTGTCCTTGAACTCTTATGATGATGAGGGCCTTCCAGTTGTTGTCATACCTCCATCCAATGATGTGATTGAAGGATGATGAAGGTGACATAGCCCTTGGTATCCCATCCTCAAAAAGACTTTGTATGAAAGAGTCTGTGTAGTCCACATCAATGTGAACTAGAGGAGGTTGCTGAGAATGCACAGTTGCAAGTGAGGATGGTGAGTCCTCAATGTCCATTCTCTTAGAGGAACTCCCAGGTTCTGTGGCTGTAAAGACCTTCTCCCCCTTTTTGGTAGCATCACCCACTTGCATAGGTGAGCTGGAGGATAGATCAATCACATCCACAGGTTCTTGTGTTCCTGGTTGAGCTCTCCTTAAGGTCTCTCAGCTAGTTTTTCCTTAAGATATGAAATCTCAAGTTGCTGATCATTGATCCTATTGTGTAAGGTAGTCACCTGAGATTCAAGGTGACTGACCTTTGAGACTAAATAGGTGCATGTTTTGGATAGTTGTTGCACTTTTAGTCTCAGATCCCCCTCATCTTCATCAGAAGAATCACTAGGGGTGGAGAAGATTGGACCAGAGTCCTTTCTCTCATGACCAGTTCTAAGTTCTTGGCCACTGGATTTCCTCTGCTTACTGGCAGTCTCAATTGAGATGTCAGTAGGCTGAGTTGCCATGGTTGAGGTCTTAATGATGTAATCACTTGCAGAAGTGAGAGCCTCTTCCATATGGACATCCTGAACAGGTTCAGGAGTGTCCACTTTAGTTGTAGGTGACTAATGTGGGATAGATGTAGGGGACTCAGGAGTATTCATCTCTCTTTGAGTAGGGGAAAAGAAGAGAGACTCATTATACTCACTGAAACCTAGATCTTCATCAGTATAGAAGTCAAGGTTGGGAATTGGTTGGTTGAGGTCTATAGGCTGGGGATGGTAACTGTCCCTTGAAGGTTGATCACTTGAGTGTTGAGACTCAGAGTGATGGCTTAAGGCAGTAGGGCTAATGAGCTCATCAGGCTGAGCATGAGGAACCTCAACACTGATTCTTGAAAAGATGGGAGTGGTCTGCTCCTCAGGAGAAGTGGGAGCTCCAGTATCCACTTCTTCCTGTATGGGTGAGTGTATGGGGGCCTCCACAGACTGAATAGTCTGAGCAGGGATTCGTTTGTATTTTCTTTGGTAGGTAATGTAGATTTGAGACTGTGTAGGTGGTTGGAAAGTAGCAGGTGTGGGTTCAACACTAGCTTGTACTGCTAGGTTGTCACCTTGAGCAATGAGCTCTAACATTTTTGGGACTAGGGCTGTTTCTACCCCAGAGAATCCAACAGTAGACTTTCTCAGTGTTTTAAAGATGTCGGGCTTCATCTGTCCCAATTTAAGAATGTTACCTGTTTCCCTTAACTGTGAGCCCAGTTCACAGTTAAGAATGTACTGGACATATCTAGGAAACATGTAATACTCTAGGGAGTCTAAATTTGCAAGCAAATTTGTATAAACAAACTGAGAGTACCTGAATTTGACCCCTTGAACCATTCCATGGACTATGAAGGAGAGATCTTCAGGAATCTGGTCCCATCCATCATGCTTGTTTGATAAGCTGTGAATGACCACATGGAGCAGGATTCTCCATTTGGATGAGACCTTCCCTTTCCTGAAGGTCTTTACAGAGAAATCTCCCTCATACCCTATCTGCGCAAAGGAATGATTTACAGCTTCCTTTGGGAAGAACACCTCACCTTCTTCATCATCCAGCTGAAGATGTCAGTTGATGATGGCCGGAGTGATGAAGATTGTTCTCCCCTGTACTGTGGCAGACAGTGCCTTCTCCCCGTCCATAATGACCTCTTGGCAGGTCTTCCAAAATTCAAGCAACTGATCCTCATAGAATGGAGGATCAATGGTTAGGGAGGTGAAGTAGTTGGACAGAGACAAGAAACGGCAAACCTCTGAGAAATGAGGATCTTTCTCAGAGCATAACAGAGCAACTTGATTGTGTTGTCTGTGTAGCTTCATGGTAAAGTTGGGATCATTTCTGTGAGCAAGGTTAGCCATTGTGAGGTAGCTTAGAGATGAAGAAGAAAGAAAGAAAGAAATTTCAGAGAGAAATTTGGGTTTTTAGGTTTAGAGGAAGAGCAGATGATAGAAGAGGGGGAAACCATTGGGTTTATATGAGAGAGGGATTTCAGATAAAGTTTAATGAAAGAGGATAAAATTTGAAATCCGAATGTCGGTCCCACCTCTGAAAAAGTAGTTTACTTTTTGCTCAAAAAATAGTTTTCTTGGAAGTCAAAAAGCTTCCGAAGGTTGATTATCTTCGAAAGTTTTAATGAAATAGCTTCTGAAGCTAAAATGACTTCGGAAGAATTTCCTAAGAGTATTTGATGATTTTGCTTCGGAAGAAAAAATTAAGACTTGAATGCTTTGTATAGAGATCAACAAAGCTTCCGAGAGTTAATTTTTGCTTCGGAAGGAAAAGGTCTTTGAAAATAAGTAAGTGTCTAAGATAACTATTTAAGCTTCGGAAGATAAAATTAAAATCTCTTCCGAAGGTAAATTTTTTTAGACATTAAATATTTTGAAGGTATGATTTTCTTCCGAAGTTAAAATGCATAACTTCCGAAGTATAAAATCATCAATTAATCTAAGGAAAGTCTTTAGAGAAAGAGTTTTTTTTAATCCAAGGAAAACATGAGCTTATGAAGATGATGGACTAGACAACTTAGAACACACATTTTTAAGCAATAATAAGAATTAGTTTTAAGAAAAATTTACTCAAGGTTGATCATCCCATAGCTGATATTAGATATTTAAATCTTTGTTCATCAAAAGCTTTTGTAAACAAATGAGCATATTGTTCATCTGTGTGAACCTTGACTAGTTTAATTAATCCTTTTCATAATTATCTCTTATTAGATGATACCTGATATGAGTGCTGCACAGGATTCTCTGTAATTGAGATAGCACTGTTGTTGTCTATATGGATTGGAGTCTCCTTGAAATTTAACCCATAGTCTAGCATTTGATTCTGAATCCAAAGCACGTGAGCACAGCAGCTAGCGGCAGCAATGTATTCAGCTTCAGCAGTTGATGCAGAGACACAGGATTGTTTCTTGCATTACCATGAGACTACCCTTCCACCAAGAAATTGACATCCCCCAAATGTAGACTTTGCAGTCATATTACAACCACCATAATCACTATCTGTATAAGCATACAGATTGAAGTCAGAATTCTTGGGATACCATAGACCAAGTGTTGATGCACCTTTGAGGTATCTTAGAATCCTTTTGACAGTGATAAGGTGAGACATCTTAGGGTTGGCTTGATATCTTGCACAGATGCATGTAGTAAACATGATATCAGGCCTACTAGCAGTAAGATACATAAGAGACCCAATCATAGCCCTGTATAAGTGTTCATCTACACACTCCCCCTTAAGATCAGGACCAAGGGAGTGGTTTCTGGCTATGGGTGTCTTAGCAATCTTACAGTCAGTCATATTGAACCTTTTGAGTATGCCTTGAACATACTTTGACTAACTTATGAAGATGTCATCTTCAACTTGCTTCACTTGAATTCCCAGAAAGAAATTGAGTTCCCCCATGGCACTCATTTCAAATCTGTCTTTCATCAGCTTCTCAAAGTCTTTGCAGAGCTTTGGATTAGTTGAACCAAAGATGATGTCATCCACATATATTTAAACTAGCAATATGTCTTTTCCTTGTCCTTTGATGAAGAGAGTTCCATCTATAGTACCTCTCCTGTATCCATGTTTACAGAGATACTCAGACAGTGTCTCATACCACTTCTTGGTTGCCTGATGCAGCCCATAGAGAGCTTTGTCAAGCTTGCAGACATAATCAGGATGATCAGGATCTACAAAACCAGGTGGCTGTTTGACATAAACCTCTTCATCTATCACTCCATATAAAAAGGCACATTTCACATCAAGTTGAAAGACCTTGAAGTTCTTGGATGCAGCAAATGCCAGGAATATCCTAACAGCTTCTAATCTTCCCACTGAAGCAAAGACATCAGTGTAGTCAATACCTTCTTCTTGTGTGTATCCTTGAACAACCAGTCTAGCTTTATTCTTGATGATGATGCCTCTATCATCTTTCTTGTTCCTAAACACCCATTTGGTTCCTATGGTAGTCTTCCCAAAAGGAAGAGGACAAAGGTTCCAAACTTTCTGTCTTTTGAATTGAAGCAGCTCTTGTTTCATAGCTTCAACCCAACTTCCATCCTTTAGAGCTTCCTCAATCTTCTTTGGCTCTATCTGGGATAGAAAACAAGAGTGAAGACAAACATTTGCTTCATGGGTTTGTCCTCTTATTTTTACCCCGGAGACAACATCTCCAATGATGTTTGTGGTAGGATGAGACTTGTGGATTCTAAGCTGAGGAATCACAGCAAGTTGTTGAGAAAGATCTAAATTAGAAAAATTTAGATCTGGCATAGATGTTTCTCCCACCACATCAGCACACTTTTCAAGTGAAACTTGATCCAAGCAGTGTGTGACATCATTGATGTTCTCATCTATGGTGTGGTTAGTGGCATCAAGAAATTCTTGGTCACTGTCACCATCACCATTGTTGCCTTCCACAGTTGAGGTGTTCTTATCTGGTTGTAGAGCCTCTGAGCTGGAATTTGAAGGCATACCAGATGTATCAGCTGAATTTGTCATTATTGTGTTGATAGAAACCTCATTTGCAGAAGTAGTTCCAACTGGAGCTGAAGATGTATGACTTGACGATCTTCCTAGCTCAAATCTTGGGTCAGGATCACCTGTATTTAAATTTTCTGCAGATCCTGAAACATTCTCACAAGATTTGTTAAAACAGTTGGTAACCAAATCAAGATCAAATAGCCAATCTGGACCAGAACCAGCAACACATGGTGTGTGTTTATTGAAGGTCACATTGGCTGACTCCTCAACTATTCTAGTTCTGAGATTGTACACTCTATAAGCCTTAGCTTGTGAAGAATATCCAATAAAGTGTCCATCATCTGATTTCTTAACAAACTTGGCAATTTGATCTTTGGTATTCAAGATGGTGCAAGGACATCCAAATGACCTGAGAAAACCAATGAAAGGTTTTCTCTTGTGCTAAAGTTCATAAGGAGTCTTGCCATGAGTCTTAACTACTAAAACTCTGTTCTGCACATAGCAAGCAGTGTTGACAGCCTCTGCCCAGGTGATGGGCAGTTAGAGTCAGACAACATGGTTCTTGCAGCTTCAATCAGTGTCCTGTTTCTCCTCTCAGCAACACTATTTTGCTGAGGAGTCCTGGGAGCACTAAATTATCTTGCAATACCTTTTTCATCACAAAATGTATCAAGGGTTTGGTTCTTGAATTCTGTTCCTTGATCATATCTTATGATTTTGACCTTGTGATCAGACTGATTCTCAATCTTTAAGATAAAATTCTTCAGAATCTCAGGAGTCTCATCCTTAGTTCTAAGGAAAAAGACCCAAGTGAATCTTGTAAAATCATCTGTGATCACTAGACAGTATAAGGTCCTTCCTAAACTCATTACACTGGTGGGGCCAAAGAGATCTATATGTAACAAGTGTAGGGGTGTAGTGATGGAGTTCATTTCCTTAGGCTTATGAGATACCTTATGTTGCTTCCCTTTCAGGCATGCAACACAGTGATCATCACTTGTAAACTCTTTCTTTGGCATTCCAATTACCAGATCATGCTTAATCATTTATTCATGCTCTTAAAGTTTACATGGCACATTCTTTTATGCCATAGGAAAGACTCATCACTATTGTCTTTAGATAGAAAGCATGAAACGTCTCCAGAGGGAGAGGTTTCTTGCAAATCCATCTTGTACATGTTTCCTTTCCTGGGGGCTCTAAGCAGGATATGCTCATAAGGAATGACCACACCAGGCTTAAGAACAATGCACTCATGCTCAGTAAAGAGCATGTTATAACTCTGATCACAAAATTGAGATACACTCAGAAGATTGTATCCAAGCTCCTTAACAAGGTTTACCTTTTCAATGCTGAGCTTACCATTTATGACCTTGCCCCTTCCAGAAATGTAACCACCTTCATCTCCTCCAAAAACAACAGGTCCTCCATCAATCCTTTCAAAGTTCTGGAATAGTGACCTATTACCAGTCATGTGCCTGGAGCAGCCACTGTCTATGATCCAAACATTTCTGTCTGTCTTCAGCTGTCCCTACACAAAAGAGAATGATTAGTTACATCCGAAAACCCAAGCCTTGCTTGTCTTGGGCTCACTTGCAGAAGGTAAATTAACAGTAATAGATCCTATGGTTGTACTAAGAGGATCTCGAGCTGTTGTTGATGGAGAAATCTCAGTCACTTGGTCTTTCTTAGACATCCACACCACCTTTGGAGTCTTGGATTTGACCTTCAAAACTTTAGAAACTTTTGGAGTTTCAGAAGTTTTGATGACTGAACCTTCGGAAGATTCTGCAAACACTGCAGCAGACTTCAATGCTTCGGAAGAACCCCTTTCTTCCGAGACCAAATGTTCTTCCGAAGAGAATTTTCCACTTCCCTTCTTATTAGATTTGAAACTTCCGAAGGAAACTGGTTTTCCTTCCTAAGCTGAATCTTCTTAGAACTCTTTGAAGCCTTTGTTTTGGCCATATGGACAGTACCTTTAGGATTGAAGGGACAATCCTTTGCAATGTGAGTGGTGCTGTCACACATAACACAATTCATCTTCTTCTTCACAAGAGCCTTGTCTTAAGAGTAAGACTGTCTTGGTCACTTCCCTTCTCCATCTTCATCTTTGCAAATGCTGAGACAGTCCTCTTGGGCTGAGAGCTGTGCTTGGAGTTTGATGGACCAGGTTGTGCAGCAGTGGTACACAGCAGAGCAGTCTTCTTCTTGCTGCTGAGATGAGTTGAGCAAGAACCAGAACTCTTTGTAGAGTTTTGGTTGATGCATTCAGTCCCTATCACTTTAAACCCTGCAGAAATAAAAATTTGTTTCTGCTTAGAGTCAAAAGTAGCCTTGATCTCTTGAGCCTTCCTTGCCTTTCTTTTTCTCTTTCTGATCAAGTCCTTTCTCATAGACTTGGTCATCACAGTCTTCACTTTCTCCTCAGAAGGATAGTGGCCCTTCTTGGAATCCTCCTCTTCACTCTAGTAGAGGGATTCTTCACTATCTCTTCTTCATCCTCCTCACTCATAGGATCTATGAGAGGAAGCTCATCTTCACAAGTTCCACACCTAGGAGATCTTACTGACAAGATTGTGTGTGGAGGAGCTATCTCATTGGATCCCAGTCCCTGTCTATTTTGATAGCACACTTTGTTATGCAAGGATGAGGATATCATGTTCTTGAAGGTCTCTTCTTCAAGAACACTCTTTTCTGCCCTGGCTTTGCTGATCACAAGCTCAGCCTGGCACTTAGTTAACTTGGTTATGAGATCTTTAATTTGAGTCCTAAAATCTGTGTGTTCATGTTTTAGAACTGAAATTATTTTCTCTAAGTCCTCTATTTTAGCTTATAATCATTTTCAGACTTTCTAAAATCAAATTTTAAAATGTTTAAGGACTCAATATCAGATCTCAGTCCCAAGTTATAGGACCTATACCTGTTAACTTTAGCAATGCATTTAGGAGTACAGAGATATTCCAATACCTTGGCTTCATCATGATCTACCATCAGTGCTTGGTTTGGAGTAGCATCTTCCACCTGAAAGCTCCAGTCAAAGCCTCCTTCTTCAACAGCAACAGCAACTTGCTGCTTTGACTTCTCATTATGGAGAACTTTGTCAGTGTAGTTTGGTCTGGATTGTGTTTGGCCACCATTGGTTCTAGGTGCCTTACACTCTCTGGCAACGTGGCCCATCAAGTTACAGTTGTAACATTTGACTTTGCCTTTGTCCAGTCCAAACTTTCCACTGGTTGCATTGCTCGGGAACCTCCTTCCAGTTCTCTTGTAGAACTTCTTGGCTTTGTGAGTGAGAAGAGCCATCTGCTGGACTATTCCATGTACTCTAGATCATTTGGATGGATATAGTCCAGGTCTTCAAGAGTGAAAAGAGAGTTGCCATAGCTTTCATCAGAAGACACAAATGCTTGAGAAGAGCTTGTCTCTTGGAATGGGCTTCCTTGAGTGTAGTTCTCCCTTGGTGTCTCTGGGAAGGTGATGAAAGGACCCTTGGGTGAGTTGTCAGGGTAGAATATAAGATGATGTTTGGGTTCTATGCTATCCTTTTCAACCACATGTAGGGCTGAACCCATTTGATTGTTGGAGTTGCCAGATGAACCCTGCATGTTCATCTCCATCTGGTAGCCACTGAGAATCCCATATAACTCTGTCAGAGTGAGAGTTTTGAGATTTTCAGTTCTCTTGATCACCACATAGTAGTGTGTCCATTGCCTAGGAAGTGAGGATATGAAATTCCTTACAATGTCTCTATTCTCAAGAGAAACTCCTCCATCCACTAGGGTATCCACAATCTCAACATACCTGAAGTATTGTTGAGTCATGGTCTCACCTGTTTTGAAGGTGAAGTTTTCAAACTGCTGCTTCAAGAGATCCTTCTTGTTCTCCTTGGCTTTAGAAGAACCCTCATACATCAGTTTCAGTGCATCCCACAGCTGCTTAGCTGTTTTGCACTTCTTGAAACCTCTGTACACAGAGTTTGGAAGGGCAGTTTGAAGAGCTGTCATGACTTTCCTGTCTATCTCTACTCTTTTCCTATCTTCATCAGAGTAGTTAGCCACATCCTTGGGGATCATACCAGCACCAGTAGCAGAGGGTGTGCTGGGTATGAAAGGTCCATTCTCAATAGACTCCCACATTCTTGAATCAAGAGACCTGATGAAACCTTCCATTCTTAAACACCAGGTGTCAAACTCATCAAGAGTGATCAGTGGGGACTTGTTCATGGTTCCAGTTTCCATATCAGTTTTGGAAATGGCTGCCATTTGAAAAGTTTGGTATTTGTGTGTGTGAGGGATCTTAAGATGGTGAGATCTTATATCAAGAGCCTAAATGCTCTGATACCAAATGCAGGATCGTTGAAGGGTGTGAATTACAACACAACAACACAAAGAGGAGTTTAACCAAACTTTAATCAAATAGTAAACTAGATTAACCAAGATAAGACACTAAGAACACAAGTAATGTAAGAGACAGAACATAAAGAACACAGGTGTATGGTTTTCAAGAATGCAGTATATTGCTTTCTCTATGTTCTATTACAAGTGTTACAAAGCATATTCGAAAGATACAAGAACATGAGATACTTATACAACATCCTGCAGCCGGCTATACTTTGAAAGCCAGCTGGATACAATTGACCAGACACACACAAAATCAATTGTAAAGTCAAAAGGCTGATTGCTTTTTGACTAGTGATTATGACATGCCATAGCTCACATCCTTATCTATTACAAAAAGGATAAAGTACATAAAGTAGAAAGTTACAAACTCAAGACCTCAATGTACAGTTACCAAAAGCATAGACCTTTTCACCAAACCATGTTAGTTGGTGACTAGCGGAGTTGCAGCGGAAAGGTGTCCAGCTTTATGGAACAGTATATCTGATAAAGCATGTTACTAAAAGTCTTCGGAAGAAATCTGTCTTTATGAACTTGAAGCTTCGGAAGACTTTGTCTCTGAGGCTTCGGAAGACTTTATCTTTGGCTTCGGAAAATGTTGGTCTTGACTTCGGAAGATTTTACATTTAGAGTATTTCTAATGCACATGTGAAACTTCTGAAGCATTCCACTTCAATGCACTTGTGCAGCATGTAGGAAAGACTAAAGATGTTTAGGTTGCATCAGCCTCTTATTAATCTCTACACCTTTTCTTGTCAAATTAATATTGTAGTTGATTTGATGTTCAATTGAGTGTAGTTTTATGTTCGGGGGAGTTGAATTTGATACAAATGGGGGTTGAATTCTGGAAATCAAATCGGGACCATATTTGGAGTTGTGATTACGATTGGCGGAGTTAGACATTGAAGTATCAAAACTGTAAATGAATCACTAAGGTAATAAATTGTTAGGGTTCTTTAGCTTCTTGTTGTGACTCTCAATCATATGTTAGTCATTTTTGTTAGGCTATTTACTTGCACTACCAAATTTGTTTATTTAATCGATCTATAAGGGCTTATGTAATTTGAAACTATAACTGAAATTACCATCTTATGGGATGTATGACCAGAAAACATGTGACAGTGATCATAGATTATACAATATTATATACGAAGTGTTACAACAACGGTTTATTTACAGTGTTAATTTTATTAGTTTTAGTGATATATTCATATTGTGTTCCACCAGGTATGATTTCTGATCAATTTTCGATTGTTCTTCTATTTTTACATTAAGATTTTGGATTTTTAGGCGATCAAAGAACATACACTATTTAAAATTTTTGATGTTTGGTTTGATTTAGAGTATTGCTTTTTGAGGTTCTTGCCATCGAATTATTGTTTGGGGGTACAAGTTGTAAAAAGACATACCTGCTCCAAAGTGAAGATATATTTATACTTATAACATATTATAACCCAGTAATACCATAGTGGGATGTTTGCCATTATGATTTTGGTAAGGTTTGTTCAGATGAATAAAGATATAGATTTTCATATATGAATGCAGATTATTGTTTTTAGTTTTTTTTTTGTTTTTTATAAGTGGACTTTACTTGGTATATTTATTTGTTTGTTAGTTTATTTGTTTTTTTTTATAAATGTTATGTTTTGATAGCTTAATGGGAGGGTAAACAAAGACCGTAAGTACTTATCTTGACAAAACAATGGAAGATGGTTCTCTTTTCATCACTTGCATTTTGAATTTTATATATCATTGTATTAGTTGTTAGGATATATATTTTTCTTTTTGGGTGATTTAAGAATCTTTTAGTTTACATGAGCAACTCCCTCTTTACAGGCATATCGGTCATGCCAAGATGCCATGAAGTCTGACTTGACTAATTGCATGTAATAACAATATGCTTTACTAACTACTTAAATATGAATATAACTCTAATACATAAGGAGCGACTTATGTAATTATAGCAAACAATTAACCCAAAAAATGAAAGTACAACACTACTTAATATTTTGGTGCATCTTTGTGTTTTATGTTTGGTACGACAAACATCACTTGCAGGTTATTAACTATTAAAACTTATCTAACCATGCTTTAAATTGTCTTGTGCATAAATACTATTACATACATAAACAACTAGAAATGTAGGAGATGGTTGTAACACATTTGAATTTCTTTTGTGCATAGAGGGAGTTTGTTTTGTTCTTAATTCGGTTTGTGTTATAATTCGATGAACATTTATGTTGGAATTGGAGTTTTTGTACCGGAAACTATCGATACACATATTCAAATAAGTTTAGACGAACAAAAGATATCTTCTTATATTCATAAACACGAAGAACGAATTCCGCTGAAAAAAATCCCACCAAATACATATGGTAATGAGGTTAATAATCAATTTGACTGGCCGGTATAACGTTATATACTTGTAATATATAAACAGTGATATTTTTAAAAAAGTTTTTATCTAACAATTGCAGTTAATTTAGCTTAGGTACCTTAAATAGTATTAATTGAAAACTTTAATGACCCACTTACAATGGACCGGAAAAAAACATATCAAATGAGTTAAACAAGTAATAAGTGGCTTAAAGTAGGTTATTAACTATCGTGTGCCCAAGACACATACACAACATGTCGCCATGTTTCTAAGTTATTTTTTTGTACTTATGATGCTTTACTGTCACACCACCTGGTTAAGTTGACCATCATCGTTATAGATGTTGTGGGCCTTCTTTATTTAATGTTGCACGTAGCGTTGTTTCATTTCCTTTCAAAATAGCCTACCTCACAAATTTGGAAAGCTAAGGCATTAGACGTTAATGCCCCAGCAAACAGTGCTCCAAGCATGTCGTAAGGCTTCTACCTTGGTCTAATGCGCTTCTAAGACTTATGTGTCCATCACAAAGATTTGCTTTAACCTCTTTTATTACATGTCTTATATTTGCTAATATCATAGGATGATGCAATTCAAGGTAGAATCAACCTAAATAGTCAAACATACTTTGAAAGCATAAGTTTACAAGCTTTATTATGCTAAGCTCACGTTATCGTATTAGAAATTACGCACATGATAATGAATGCTCATTCATGAATGTCATCCCCGACACTACAATTGAACTACTATACAAGAAAATAAATATGTTAATGGTACATCAACCGGCTTCTAATGGTTTGCTCACATTTACGCTTCTTTTACATGCGTATGTACCTCGTTATAAGCATCACATTAAAAGGTTCCATGCTTTTATTATATTTCATTGGAAAAGTTTAAAGTGTTTATGATATAGGTAAATGTTCAGCTCTTTTCTAATGTCTCCATCGGGGGCATATGCAAATAGGTTTTAATTTACCATTTTGAGGTGACGAAGAATCAAGTGGGTGAAACACCAAAAGCTCTAACAAATAAATTCTAGCTCTCATGAATTATTTTCTAATGTTTTTGACAAATACCGTGAAGCACTCGAAAAGGGTATCAACCATTAAAGAACCATATTAACTTTCTATTTTTGAAAGAAATAGTTGTATGCAAATGTAAAAATATAAGAACATAAAAGTTATCAAATGTATTTTTGGATCATTCAAACTATATTTACGTTATAAACACCAGAGGTAAGAGTTTTATTATTAATAAATATACATAAACATTTTAAAATTTTTATTTTAAAGAATAACTAGATACAAATTAATTTTTATTTTAGAAAAATTAAGTCTCATTAAAGAATTTTTAACGGAACCTTATTTATTTTTAGAAAGAAATTATGATTACTATAGTATTAAATTATCATTTATTAACAAAAATTCTTAAAGTCAAGATATTTACCAAAAATTGTAAATTTAATGTGGTGAGTATATGTGGACCGAAGTGCAGATGATGTGAACGTGCTCGAAAATAACCATATGACTGATAATTATTTTGCTTTTGTGTAGATGGGCAATTTTAATCCAAAACATGTTTTACTGTTAAATATTTGCATTAAATAAAAAATAATCAAAATTTCAACCAAACTGAATTCCAATTTTCAATTTTAGGGGTACCTTCTAAACAAAATTTTGAATTTCTTTTCAATAAATTTGTGATTTTTAATTTGATCTGTCTATCCAAACTTATGTACTTTGTTGCTTCCATTCATTTAAGTGTCTCTTGAAAACCTTAGATGAATTGTTTGATAGTATGTCACAATGACTTCTAGACGTGACATGTGATATGGACCAATGGTAAATGGGCATTGTTTTAGCATTTATAATATATTACACTATTCACATTTGCGTCAATAAATATGGGTTTTCTAATAGCGTCATCGTTTATTATTTGTGCAAAGCATGTTTAAGCGTCAAATTTCATTCATTGCCTTACAAGAAGGGTAATAATCTTGCTATACAAGAGTCTTTGTATTATTGTATATGCTCCATTAAGAGTTTGTTTCATGTTATATTTTTTATTGACAGAAATATCTAGTCTGGCACCAATAAATTTTTTAACTATGTTCCAATGAACCTACACATTCCTAAATCCTTTTGTAAATCATGCTTTTATGACATTGAATTAGGCTCCCTTTGACTTGTATATTCACTATTGTGTCAACTTCATTTCTCATAACTCAAGGACAAAATCCCTCAATAAGCAGTATTGATGTTAGCAATATCCCTAGATAGTTTGATTAAAGGAGCACTCAAGGAAAAAAGTATATACGTTTGAGAAAAGAATAGTGCAATACAGAAAAATAAGAATATATATAGGCCAAGAATATTAATAACTTTTAACACAATTATACATATATAATAAAAACATGATATTACTTTCTATTTAAACAAAGCCCGCATAATAAAAAACAGGTTGGCTTTCATCACATATTCTTTAATCAAACAATGTAAAAACTTTTAAAAAACTGATAGTTACAAAGGAAAGTCGACTCAAAACAAAAAAAAAACATAATCTGACATGCCAAAGTTGTGTAATATAACTATTTGCATAGTTGTATTTTCAACGTAGCACTCGTCAGGAGTTAAAATCACTCCCCCTGATGAGTCTGATAGTAGGATGCCAATGATCCATATCAATAAAAGAGATGGCCTTCAGGCTACTAGGTGTTGCACATGGACTTAGTATGCTAACTTCATCACATTAAGTCGTCACATTAAGTCGATACATGCCCTTTTCCCGTTTTAAGTTGGTTTATGCTTGTTTTTGGCTGTTTAAACCTATTTTGGTTAGTTAGGTCCATTTATGTACTTGAATAAACTCAAGTGCTCACCTTGCCACACTCGAGTCTAGATCAAGGCGCTCACCTCAATAGTGCTTTATAAAGCCACTCGCCTCACGTGTGGTTGAAGCGTTTGTGTAAAATCGGGTTAACACGGTTGATGTTAACTGGTTATATTTATTATTGAAGATAAATAATTCAAGGTTAAATTGAAAAAAAAATGTTGGCAAACTATGTTGATTTTAACTAAATCAACCAAAATGTTAATTTACTTCATATGTGTATATTTTGAAGGCTATGATCTTCAGGCTTTGACCTTTATAAATAAATTATATACACGTACTTTCGTAAGTGTTTGATTTGAATGTATTCCTGTATGATTTTACGGTCAATAATATGAAGTTTGAGATCATGTGAAATACTTGGAATTCCATGAAAATTACGTTTTTCATTAAAAATCGTGACATTTACCATTTTGACGATGAGAACTATAAATATAAGTCTATAATTATCACATTAAAATTATATTACATAAGATATATGTACATTACTTTCGTCTGTCTGTAAGTATTTGGTTAAGAATGCTCTCAAAGCCGAATGTCACGATACGTAAAGTACCAAAGTCTTTAAACGGGTTCGGATTGGGAATACATGGGTTCAGGTTGAGAATTGAACCATATTGTCATCATTATTGAGCTAACCAACGATAATTTGATCCTTAAACCTTAGTTTCCAAAACAAGTTGAACCAAGTGTGAAAGAATAACATTAATAAAAACATATCCATAAGAAGGAACATACATAATTCATCTGGTTTCAAACTGACACCAATATTACATGCTCGGTTTAGTAAGCATCGATCAGAGCTATATTCTTGAATGTTGAACCAATGAGAGAAAGCTAGAAATATTGTGGTCAGAAGAACACGAGATTGTGTCAGGTGATAAGCTTGGTAGTCACTTTTTAACTGCAACAGGCTCCTCCTTGAGCGGGGGCGCCATCTCTTCCTCCTGATGGCCCAGGAGCCCCACCATAACCGACTTTGATCCCATAAGACTGTCATAAAACAAAACCAAAAAAAACAAAAGAAAATAGCTATTGTTAATTGAGAGTCTGAGATGGGTGTGGTGGCAAAATAATACCTCTCAACATGGACAAATGATTCATAATTAAAACTCATCTATGAACATGGTTGTGGGTCAACCCAAGCCGCTCTAGAAACCAACTGGTTTAACCTGAATCGGTTTCAACCCATTACCAACCCACCTATCTCACAACCTCCAGTGAACAGAGTCCTATTACGTTTCTATATGAAATTGTGTCCTTGGGACATTTGCTCCATAAATCCGAACTATAATGGGACTTTTAAAATAGTGGAGTAAATGAGCCAAGCCTCATGAAGCCGTGAGCTGCCTGATATCAACTAGCTAAAACAGGGGAGTAAATGAGCCAAGCCTCTAATCAAGTCAAGCTTGAATGAGCTCGAGTCTAAATTGAAGAACATGAAAAAAAACAAATCCTGACCTGAGGTTCATATATCAAGCTTGACTATTGTCACTATATCACAACTTTTTTTAATTATAATAAGTATATATCACCTAATATATATTATGCTGTATATAAAATAATAATATTTGTATATAAACAGAATAATTATAAAATTTTATATTAAAAAATATTAAACAAGCTAAGCTCGAGCTCTGTTTAAATAAACGAGCAAGCCCGTCTACACCCCCTATAACCCTAATGGTCCCTGTAAAAGCCATGGAAGTGATTGAACAACAAAAGACGACTAAGAAAGCTGTTTGAGAAAAAAAAGACACATACCTCATTTGATACGTCAAAGACTCCATCCTGAATCTTCTTGTAAATTGTTCCTGCCGTGTTTATAAATGCCTGAAAAAGAATTTGTAGATCAGAAAGGGAAATTTTGAGAAATGATCAATTTGTAATTAAAAAAAGATAATAAATTACCTCCTCAACATTCTGTGCAGTTTTTGCAGACGCTTCCATGAATACCAGACCGTTTTCTTTGGCAAACTGTTCTCCTTCTTCAGTGCTAACAGCTCTTCTGTGTGCAAGATCACACTTGTTACCAATGAGCATAACAGTCATATTTGCATTGGCATGCTGCCTAGCATCCTCCAACCAGCTTGCAAGGTGATTAAAAGTTTCTCTCCTGCATTGCACTCAATATATAAAGACAATGTTTATCAAACAAACAACACCATAAAACTATTCGCCCAGATAAAAAGATATTGGGCATATCCCAATCGTGTTATAATAAGCTTTTGGAATTGAGAGTGACGTCATTAATTAGAGGGGTATAACTCGTTGAATTTGTAGAAGAAAAAATAAGTCTGAACTCAAGGCGTAAAGAAATGTCCAAACTTCCTGACTTGGTTCATTTTGAACTTAGTTTTTGAAACAAAATGAATTTATTATACACATGATACGCAAAGCAAACAAATATACACAAAAGCACAATTTTCCATTGATGTTTATTATCCATGGACACATTATAAAAAAAATCATATAGAACAAAATATTGATCTGGTGCCAAAATTAGAGTTTGGGACTTGCATACAAGCCAGAAACCATATAATGCATGAACATTTTTCACACCATGTTAGGAACCAAGGTTTAAAAGATAAAGAAAAGTTACAATGGGAATCATACCTGGTGATGTCATAAACCAGAAGTGCACCAGCAGCACCTCTGTAGTAAGACCTTGTTATAGATCTAAATGATTCCTGGCCAGCCTGTCATCATACCAAAGGCGTAAAAAAGAAGGTCAAAGATGAATATAAAAATGATGGATAGTCAGAAGACTCCATAAGAAAAGTAGATTTACTACCAAAACAAAGAAACATGACAATTGTAACAATGAAGGTGCAAGTACAGAAGAAAGGACAGAGAACAAAAAGAAAATAACAAACCGTGTCCCATATCTGCAGCTTTATTGGTTTGTTGTCGATGGTGATCATCCTGGCACCAAATTCAACACCAATGGTTAAATCATGAACCGGTTGAAAACGCTTGTCTGTGAACTGCAGAAGAAGGCATGATTTTCCAACTCCTGCACAGTAATGATTGTTAATATTTTCTGTTTCATTGATCGCCGTACATGTTTACTTAATAATGCAAGGAAACTTATTTCATATGTGATGCAAATGCTACAATCATTGACTAAGAATCATCTATAAATGGCTGGTTCACAAGACATGTTATCATGTCCTTCCCATGCTTGCCTCATAGCCCAACACTTTCAACAGTTCATACATGAGTCTAACCTTTCAAGCATAGTTAACTGTTTTGTTTTCTTTCTCCGAATGGGCTTGTCAAAAGTAATACATAATGTGTAGATAAAGTAGTTTAACTGTTGATTTTCATGAGTTGGGTCCATGAGGACCACATATATGGCGAATTAGCCACTGAACACTACTTGGGCAAAGATCTCTCAGAATTCAATATTCAGCACTGAGAGACAAATTACCACATGATTTATAAGTACCAATTGGTGCACATATAAAGTTATCTGGAATATAAGGCAGGGGGAAGATCATCGAACTTCACTAAAGGCAAGCATTACGGGGGTCATATGCCTTAGTCAGGGGTTGAACCACTCATAACTCCCAAAAAGGATGTAAGCGTGCTGCCTCAGCTTTGTTCAACCTTTTCCACTTTGTTAGTTGTTACCCATTAGCATCATGGATGCTCTTAGGTCATGGGCTGCTGTACTTCCCAGCATGTTTATAAGTTGATTTTGGACTTAAGAGGGAATCATATTTGGTACTAAAGCAATAGAATGAACTCTTGCAACTCAAAGGATAATAACTATGGAATTATGTTTGGGGACCTGCATAAGCCTGTCAAAATGAAGTGGGGGGTTTGTGACATATGGACATCCATCACACGATGATCATAAAAGTAAACTTTGTGTTCAATGAACCAACAACTTCCCAATGATTTAAACTAACTATTGAGCTAGTCCTATACTTTAAGCTAGTGACATTACATCCAAATGCCAATCTAATATAAATTTATGAGACTGCATTATTATGATAACTGACCAAAGACTAAACAAAATCAAGTTTGTGCTCAATTTTTCCATTTCCTATATACATAACAAGTATTACAAGCTGCATTGACAAACCAAACAATTTCGATGAATCGAACAATATTTTAATCCTGCCAGTGTAAAAATCATTAAAAACGATCATAAGCAAGCGTCTGGCGTTATAATCATTGAAATTCACAAAGAAGAAGCTACAATGAAAACGAATAACACATATTATCAACAAAAAGTACACGTACAAAGAGATTAAACAGAGCAAAAAGAATCAATTAGCATCGCGTGATTCGTGTCTAGATGAACATTATACAAAACAACGAGATAAACACAAAACTTAGATCATACACACAGGAAACGAAAATCAAGGGCTGAACGATAGAATTCAACACGAATCAAACAGATTACCGGTATCACCGATGATGATGTACTTGAAAAGGTAAGCGTAGGACATGATTCTTCAGATCTCTGAGAATTGACGACGAAACAGATCCAAAAACACCAATCGAAACGACTGAAATTGAATATCAACTGTTGCTAGTGTTTGAATGATCGATGAACTCAACAATGATATGATCTAATGATTTAAAAAATAGTTGGAGATTGGTGAAGACGATCCTTCGTTTGAGGTTTTCTTAAGAACAGAATTAAATTTTGGAATCGTGTTTGCAGTTTATTTAGCTGTCGTGGAAGCAACCTTTACGGATTTTGCCGAAGTTCTGAAGAGTTGAAGGCCCAAATCTAATATACCTTGGGCCTACTTATTTTTTTAAGCTCGGAAACAGTTTGAAAAAAGCTTGCTCAATGGATTGGTTTTAAACTGAACCAAACTGAGCCGACTCGGTGATAAAATGAGCTGAACTCGGCCTGGTACCGAGCCAACTCGGTTTAGCTCGTTTTAGCTCAGCTCGGTATGGCTCGGATTATTTTACTTGTAATATAATACATTTTTAACTAATTTTTTTGTTAAAATATTAAACTATAATGTTTGTTTTGGATCGTTTCATTTGATGCTTCTATATTTTTATATATTAGAATATATTATTCAAACATACTTTTAATTTATTTACCGGTTGTATGTGGTGTTACGGGTTTTGTTCGTTCGATTTAGATAATGGTGAAGTTATTTTTATTTTATTAAAGTTGAACTTAGTTCCTTTAAACTAATTCATATTTTATGAAACTTGATATAAACTAGTAATAAGTTATATAGTATTATAAATTTATTTTGCATTTTGATTTTTATTAATGTCGTTTATGAAGTTAAAATTAAGCCAAAAGGAACCAAGCCAAGCCAGCTCGGTTAAAATTTGAGTTGAGCTCGAGACTAGATTTCCAACTTGGTTTCAAAACAGAACCGAGCCGACCTGGCTCGGTTTAAATTGGAGCCGAATTCGAGCTTGTCCTGGCTCGGCTCGTGACCTTGTGCGATTTTGCATATTTAATTCACTGTGAAAATTTCATGACCCATTTACCCTGACTATGACCTTATTACATGTGGCACATGATAAATTCTCACCATTTTTAGTATAACTCTTCTTTATATGTATGATTATTCCTTAATATATTTATAATTTTGACTAGACACAAGGACAGATAAATATATAATAAGGCTTCTATTAATACAATACTAAACAATAAGTACATATAAAATACAATCTAAGCTAGGTAGGTGGCTATTAAAGAAGAAAACTAAAATAGTAAGATTCAAACCTTAACATCAAACTATCATCTCTAGTATATGAATATTGATCCTGTTATATAATTATGAGGCTCCACATCTCATCGTCACCAAACAAAGATATTCAGTATATGAATTGAAATTTCTAAGAATATAATTAGGTTTAGTAAAGCTAACTGATATAATATCACAAACATATGAATCCATTGATCTCAACCACCAAAATCTTTACTTATAATTTTTCAATGATAGTTTTTCTGATACATGTGATATATTTCTCATAAGATACATCAAAATTCAAGACTATAAAAACTGTAACAACTAACAATTCACTTCTAAGGGCTAACGATAATCTCCCTAGAAACACCACACCATAATCGCAGCCCCTTAATGCGTTCCTGATGATCCGTTAGACATCCCTTTAGTAAGATTTAAATTCGTGACCTATAGATTATCATGAGTATGTCTTATCGCGAAGAAGATCAATTCGTCTAACCATAAATATGCAAGTTCAGTCGTCTTAACCATAATGAGTGTAGAATCATATGATAAATATCATATCTTTTCGCAGGATTATTAACCAAAAAGTGGCGTTGCACCCTCTTACATTCTCCTGCAACCTAATATACTCATCATCCGATATTCCCAACAAAATTCTCTTCAAGTTGCGTATTTCACCTACTGACACGCGAATTGAAAATGCATCCCAATTGAGAACATCACTAAACGGTAGCACATAGTGCTGAGAAATCAACACAGGCACACACTCAGCATAGATAGCTTCCACTATTCGTGGGCTCGCCACTTCATATCCACTCGGGCATAAGCAAAAGCGACTTGTTTTCATCATGTCATGATACGAAACATTGTTGGGTACGCGATCATATACTTGTATACCTTCATCTTTATCTTTCCAATGTTGGAAAAGAAGTGGTCTAATCTTGCCATGAAACTCGCTACCCGCAAAAAATGCCAGGGTTGTCCTGTTGGATGCTGGTAGACCTCCAGGAATCATAGCGTTCTCGCCTCTGTGAAGATAGATTTGTGGGATTGACGCGTCTTTTCTTGGATTGAAGAACTCCGAGGTGTTTGCATTGCATAGTAGTCGTATCGAAGTGAAATATAATGAATGAACAGACCATGTTGCTCTAGGCCCCTGCACCATCACCAAAATCACAACCCCTAAAAACTTAGTCTCTTTAGCAAGTCTGTGTATACACATTTTCTTTTGCAACAATCACAAATGTACAGTTTGGTTAAATGTGACAAATAGGACGATTTGTTTTAATTCAAAATATCCTACAGATCGAAAGCTAAAAAGGGAACATGTCAAATGAGTTCAAAGTCACACTCCTAATGTGTTTTATGCTTAGATTTAGATAGTTAGTATATTATGTTATTTTTTGTGATCATAGCTCACGCATTATATAATTTGTAGTTTGTAAAGAACCGAATGAAAAAATGTTTGTGGGTCAACCCAACCTGCTAACCTGTTTTGACCCATACATACTAAATGATAGACATGTTTTACCAAAAGTTGTTATGACATGTTGTCCCATGTGCTCGACCCGTTCACTTTGACACCTCGAGTTGATGCGAATAATAAAAGTTTTGCACAAAGGATTTGAGTAACTACCTACCCAATCATGGCAAGCAAGCATGAAATGGTTTGATCCTAGGCTCTGATTCCAGTAAGGATACCTTGATGAAACCATGTGCACGTAATCACCAATAATGCGCTCGAGTACACCTTTATCGCGGATGATGGGATCAAAAAGGTAATTGAGGATCATGGTGACACTAAATGGGAGAAAATAGACATGAGCTCGATTGGGGTCGGATATCCGAAAATTAGGGTCATTTTCTATCAAGTTAAGAAAAACACCTTCCATAGAGTAAATGTCATAGGTAGGACCTTTGTGAAATAAGGGTGGTTCTCCTTCTTCATAGATGTATACTTTGAATAGCTTCTCCATAAGCAAGTAACTCCTGCACTAGAAACATTTTAATGTTTGAGAAAAATGTGACATAATGTTAATTAAGCTCAATAAGATATTAATAGAAGTAAAATATAATGTTTGAATAACTCTTTTCAACACATCATGCTAACCAGACATAATATGATCAGTTAATCGCATTGCTATCCTATTAGTTTATATCTTTTATTCCTTTTATTTTATTTAATCTTACCATAGAACCTATGATATTTGTTTGAGCTCGAATGATAAATGAATTTCGGATTTGAAACTAAGGTATAACATCTAATAGTTTAGAAGTACTGGTAGAGATAATTAGAGTACGTTGTATTGATTTAACATTCTAGTGTTCCTGCATGTAATTATTGGTAGAAATGAACCAATTATGACCTACATTAAAAAAATGAAAAGCATGTTATAAGCACAAATAATTGATTATAGTCACCATTCAAATTTGTTTTAGGTAGAAATATGATCCTAGTATTAGTCCTTCTAAATGTGAAATTTTATAGAAAATGCTAATTTTTGTCTAAAAGTGACTTAAATTGTCTAAACCATGAATTGGTTGCTACATTATTAGTCATTAATGGTAATAAATGGTTTAATATACTCCCAAATATATATTTCGAAGCAATTCAAGGTTTTTGTTTATTAAATACTTAAAAATTACTTAATTATATTTACATATAAGAAGTTTTAAAAATGCGTGAAGATTCATTTGGTTGGTTTTGGTAGCGTGTAACCGAAGATGACATAGTCAATGTTGGTCCTAGGTGGCCAGGTGGGTCAAAGACTCAAATTAAGGTGGTGTGATCATCTATGGTGTATATATAATAGTAGAAATGTAGAATAAAGACTTATAAAAGTGGGATTTTACACGAGGCAATACGTATATGTAACTATTCTACAAGTGAAAAAGAGTTGTTAATCCATCTGTAAAGCTTTACAGGTAAAAGTTTCACCAACATATATTTAGTGACATATCATCAACATATATTTTATGACAAACACTGATGACAATAAAAAATTAATTTTGTTAAGGATTTTATTTGATCTGTTAGTAATCACTGATAAAATTTTCTTTTAATGAAAACTTACTGATAAAGTTTGATTTTTATTTGTATAGATATTTTACGAACATCATATTTAAAGACCAAGAATGTTATAAGTTTCGAAACTCTAGATGAACTTCATAATTATATATAAAAAATAACAACATTTATTTTTAATACACACCACAAGATCATCTTCATAATTTAGTCCTTTTCATATTCATAGACCAACCTCGAAATTAAACTCATGATTATTTTGTCTCTAAGGTATTTAAGAGTAAATATTTTATTGTTGGAACTTTAATTTAGGAAAACACCAAAACGAACCGACAAAGCATCCACGATTGTTGTGAGGCATGTGGCATCTCTTGTTCATACTGAATTTGTTTATGTTGAATCATGATCACATGTATCAACGAATGGGGCAACGTTAAGGGCCGAGAATCTTGCTATCATATTTGAGTCTCATGCATTAATTGCTTACTAGAGTAGAAAAACATTTATTTCCTTTATACAATTATATAATATCTTTACTTGACCAGTTTAACAAATGCCTATGCTCTCACCCTAAAAAAACATTTACAAAACACTTTTGTGTCACAAATGTATCGTAAAACAAAATTTGTTACACATTTGTCACAAAATCATCTGTTGGATAAATTCTCGTGAGAAATGTTTGTAATGCTTTTGCTATATGCAATTTGCGACTTTTTTGTGAATAATATTTGTGTCCTGAGTTTGCTATGCATTTCTGACAATTGCTATAGTTTTATGAATTTGTAGCTTTTGTTACTTTATTGTTGATTAGAGTCACCGGAAATATAGAGTTACAGTTTTCGTAGGAAATTTGTCACAAACGTGTCGGAATTTGCGACCTTAGCAAAGAAGGGTGTTTTTTAGCGATGACTTTCTGAACTACAATTTGTCTTTTCAAACTAGTACTTAATTTATGGCCTAAAATATCAAAATTATGATCATTGAATGTCTTAAAACATTTTTAATTAATGCCGTTTATTGTATATAGTTAGATCATATAAATGCACTTAATTTATACCTGAAAAAAGATTATTTTGTGCGTAAAATATGTGATCCACCAGCACCTCACGTACATTAAAAAAAACTAAACTAATATCAAACTAAACTAATATCAAACTACAACTAAATGAAATAATAATAATATTACCTGTGAAAAACGTAAGGGTTTCTGTAGATACTCCCATTAGGGACATAATCAGGATCATGAAGACGAGAAGCTGATGAACTTCCGTTTCGATTCCGTCCGGCGTCCCTTATCAGAACCCTTGCTCCGGCGAGCTCCGATTCAACCTTCTCCATGTTCTTATCTCTCTTCTTCTTCTTCCTCCTCAACAACGTCTCATCTTTTAACTCCTTTATCAACTTACTCACCACCATGTTCATCTTCCCATTCTGCTTCTTACACGAATCCGAATCGCACTATTTGCACCAATAAAACACATCAAAACCTATCAGAGATTCGATTCGATATATATTCAAAACTTTCAAAAGCAGTCAATCAAACAGTTTTTTAGATAGAACCGTAAGACTGCAAATGAACCGAACGAGCACGAACAAAACATCATGTTTGTTTTCATTCATTAACTTAAGGATATGAATATGCTTATGAACCGTTCACAAACACTTGTTCACGTTCATTCGTTAAGGAAATGGACATTCTTATGAACCGTTTAGAAACACTTACTAAACGCAAATAAAATCAAACAAATATCTAAATGCAAACAAACATAAACGAATATTCATGAACATAAACAAACATAAAGAAAGAAAGAAAGAAAGAAAGAAAGCAGTGAGTTTGATGAATTACATTGAACATGGAGTAGAGTGCAGTTTTAGGGTTTATATACGGCGGTGAGGGTGGCGGTGAGGGTGGCGGTGATGGTGGCGGTGGCGGGTGGTGGAGGTTGATCATGGAGAAGGTTGATAAGGAAGAAAAAGGCCAGGGTGAGGCGGGGAGAGAGAAAAGGGAGAGGCGGGATGAGGCGTAGGAGACTGCGGCGACGACGATGGCGAGTGCGAAGAGTGTGAGGGAGATGAGGGTGGAAGATTGAGTGTTAATTGATCTGCAAATGATAATCATGTTGTTGGATGAATATTGTGTTAGGGTTTGTTTATGTTTTTCTCTCTAGAGATGAGAGAAGGGGGGGTGAAAAAACAGCAAATGGTCTTGTTTGCATGCAATTCGGAAAGTTCCGATTCCTTATCGATGGTTTTATCAATGTACGTAATGGGTTTGAAACTATTTTTGGGTTGTTTGTCTATCGTTAAATGTCATGTGTTTATAAATTGAAAATTATTGAAGTCTTAAATTAATACAAAGTAAGATTACATTTGTCAAATTTCATAAGGTTAGGTCTGGGTCTAGTAAATGTACATAGAACAGAGTTTGAATTTCATGAGGTTAGGTTTGGGTCTAGTAAATACACGTAAGAAAGAGTTTGGTTTAACGATTTACTTTTGTTTTATATTACCTCTTTAAAATTAGCTTTGTTGTAATTATTAGAACTAGAAATGATCTCCGTGCGATGCGCGGGTAAGCCTATCACGAACTTGAATAAGAAAACTTAAATATAAGAAACATACTAACGGCTATTACTTCGACTTTCAACTCGAAGACATTAAGCAAACGATAGAAATAAAACATCAACAAAACAAAATAAACTTAACAAACGTGTCGAACAAAAACAAATTTTTACATATTTTATGATGAAATTTACATTGATAGGTATTAAAAATAAATTTTAGTTACTAAAATAACTTGAAAACCAAAAAAAACAAAAATAAAACCACAAAACTTTTATGACTAAACCACAAAAAGCAAAACTCCATGTAGCTAAAGAGTTCACTTTTATATAAATAGATAATTTATTATTAAACAAGATTACTCGGTTACATGTAGCATAATTTTTGGTTAAAAAATGTTAGATACAACACCACCTTTCTAGATAGTAAATAAAATAAGATTTAGAAGGTAGATCTAAACACCATCTTAGACAACGGGCAAAACTATGCTTTAAAAAACGATTCAAATTACCCATTGAGCTTTGAGCTTTGAGCTTTTAGACACTGATGTAAGGTATAATAACGAATTTTTAAATGAATTTATAGTTTTTCGAGAGCCCGGTGACCTCATTAATATTTTTAGGTTCACATCATAACTTAGATATGTTTTTAGTTCACTAGTTAACGCAAGAAAGGTTGCGGGTTTGACTTTTGCAAGTCTGTAGGTTTTTTCTTCACTATTTAATTAGTAAATATACAAATTTTCCTTTACTATTATAACACACATTAAAACCCTAACCCCAAATACTACCCCACCATCGACCATTGTTGCATCGACCCCCCAACCCATGCTGCATATCGGAAGTGTTGGCGCCTTGATGCCATCGAGTCATCGAAAACTCTAAGTTGCTGCCACCATTGACACGTTAGTTTTCAAGCTTTTAAGTTGCAACTTGCAATGCTAGTTTTCTAAATTGTTTATTTAAAGTTCAAACCTTATATTTTGTTATGATTTTGGTATTTTTATTGTTGTTATTGACTTATTTATTAGTTAATTTGTTTGTTGATTTCAGTATTTAGAAATCTAGAGTCTAGATTGTGTTCGAGCCCTATTTGATATATATTGGTTCTTTTGTTCACTACAATTCATAATATGTGTGATACATTTGGCATTTTAAGAACATGAACTACTTCGTTGTGAAAAGAAAATCATCAAATGTTGCTTCTTGGTCGGTTGAAAGGGGTAGTTTTTTTAATATTGCAGTGCTAATGCATTGTGATAACTTGGACATTAGTGTTAGATTGCGTACTATATATAGCCATGTGAATTTTAACATGAAAGCCTAAGATTACAAAAGTCTAAATTATCATTACAACAATTCTAATAAATGATTTACAGTTGAAAATCATTGGTTGGTGGAAAATCATTGGTTTATGTTTGTAATGTAGTGTGCTTCTCTGCATGGTTTTTTTTATAACTTCAAATACACTAAAGTTTAGTGTGACTAGGTAGACATTAAGGTTTAGTAACGTGGTGATTAAAGGATTAGACATAAGAATCGAAAAATGTGTCTACCTTTTGAAAAAAGACTTCAAAATTTCATTTCATTTTGAGCCCCTAAGAAGGTTGAGCTGCTTCTAACGGTTTCAAAAGATAAAAATGTGTAGAAACAACTATTGTATTTTGATATTGTATTTTTCTTAACAATTTAGTGGAATTTAATCATGTCTATTCCTATCTAACCCGACCAGACTAGATCAGACGACCCCAAAAATTTGATGTTTAATTTGAATCTAATCATCAAAAAATAGTAACCCCATGAAAAATAGTTCCATAACTATATCAATGTTTTAAAAGGTATCACACACACACATTCGATTACCAACATGGATCTAACTAGTTATATCCGGGCGTGTAAAGTGATAGCATCCCTTCTCAAGTGATCGAGAGTTAGCGTCATTCTGTGTATAATGATTTATGATTAAAAGTGTATTTGATTATTGTTAAAATATAATCTTAGATTTGTTATTAACAAGATCATATTTATATTAATTTTTCTTGCTCAACAAATGGTTATAACTAAAGCGACTTACATAATCGTCGGAAATCCTTCGGTGAATATAAGAGACGTCGTCAATCAGATGGTGAAAGTCCATTAGGATATTTATCGCGAGTGGGTAAAGACTTTATTGTGCAGATTATCAACAATTTTTACCAAAGAATCACCGAAAAACATGTCACCGGGGAATAAATTCGCTAGATCGATCATTGACGAAAAGACACATTGGTGGTGAATTTTCCATAATGAAAGTTATAACCTCTCTAAGAGTGTACAAAAATGGTTAATTAATTAGCCAAACAAATGAATTCTAGCAAAAATTTGGATTCATGTGTATATTAGGTACTAGTTTTAGTAAATCCGTGTATTACACAGGTTAAAAAAAATAAAATATCAAATAGAAAAAAAATTATTAGTTTTATAAAATGATATATTAAGATAAAATATGATTGAAATCATATATAATTAAGGACTATAAATAAAAAAACAATGACATCTAACTTTTTAATTTTTTTTAATATTTAATTTTTCCAAAAGAGAATTTTAATAATTTTGTTACAAAAGCAAACATTTTAAAAATGTAAAATTTTAAAACTTATTATAACTCTTAATTTTATTTATTCTTTGTATATAAAAATTTTACTTAAATACATAAAATTTAAAATATTTTATATTTTTAAAAGTTTAATGTTTTAGAAAAAAAATTATTTCCTTAGAAAACATATTAATAAAAAGATATTTTCTTAATTTATTATTGGTAATTATTATTAATTAACTAAATATTTAATAGGAGAGAGAAACGGAGAAATTTTGATGAGATGAAATGTGGTGATGACCAATGTTTTTAGAACCGGATCGGACGTCGAACCGGACGTCATACTGGTTTGGTGGTCGGACGGGTCAAACCGGTTGGACCGGATTTAACTATATTTTAATTATATTTATATATGTAATTAAATATAAATAATTTATATATGATTTACATATATATTTTATAGTTATATATAAAACTTAACTATATTTGTATATCCGATTTACTAATTTATGGTTTAACAATTAACACCCCGTTTTTACCCATTAAAATAAAAAAAATAATCAAAAACCGGTCTGAACCGGTCCGGTTTCCCGGTCCGACCAGTGGTTCGGGACGAACCGGCCGATTCGACCAGTCCAAACGAATCGATGCGAACCGGACCGGCCACAGGACCGATCCCCAGTCGAACCGGTCGGACCGGCCGGTCCGATCCAGTTGCGAAATCATTTGTGATGACACATGTACATCATAGTTACCCTTTTATTAGAGTACGAAGACGAAGACGAAGACGAAGACGAAAACGTAGACGAAGACGTAGACGAAGATGAAGATGTGTAAGGTTTGTTTGTATGTTTTTTTTGGATCTGACAACTTACACATTAATTTAATATTAGTTTTATATTCCTAATTCTACTTCACACGATACTTATAACCATAACCTTTATAAAAAATAACATTCATGATAAGAATACATGAGGTTAATTAAATATGTGAGTTTGTATGTATGTAAGAAACTAAGAACGGAAGTGCTATATATTAACCAAACCCACTGGTCGGTTTGTTCAATCCGATCAACCAGTCTAAACTATCTTGGTCGGCTACAAATTCAAAGCTATCTTATTATAAAATAATATACTATTTTGTTTTTTATTGTTCGTTACAGTAAAGTAAAAACATGTTATTGTCTTCCATGAATTAACGTTGAAGTTTCCGAAATAATATAATATAGTTATCTTATTATCTCCTAGTACTTTAATTTAGTTACACATTCTACGGATTGAAGCTGATCAGCATATTTTTAAAAAACATTAATAACACTTGAAAATTCGTTTATTTGTATAGTTTAATGGGGAAAAAACCATATCTAGCATGGATTTTGGATCTGTTCTAGAATCCTAATGTAACACGTACTATTAATTAATAAAATAATAAGTACTATTAATTAATAAAATAATAAGTACTATTAATTAATAAAATAATAAGGATCATAGAGCTCAGATTAACCGTGGGATTTCATAGAATAATCGAAAGTCGTATCCACTGGTGCATGGGCATTAAAGCATAACTCAGGTTGTTAAAATTAATTATAGAGTTAATTACATGAAAGCTTATTGTGTTTAGCTTTGTTTTTATTTTCGGTTCTCAAATTTAAAATTTACAAAGTCAATCCACATGTTTGATAAAATATAACATTAAAGGTTCACGTCATGAATGACTTTTATCATTTTCTATTAATATTCATAAAATGATTAAAATACAATTGGTTATTAAAAAAATTAATACTTTTATATTAAATAATACGCCTATGGCCCACTACACACTTGATAATAAAATATAAATTTCAATTAACATCTCTTTCTTGAATTGTACATAATAACCATCACTTCACCATCTTAACCTGAACCCGCATTTCACCACCACCTGAAACCAGCCGCCAACCACCACCATCACATGAACCTCCTGTCATCGTGAGTTGTAGCAGCACAACCACCAACTAACGCCGCCCCAAACCCAAACCAAATCGGGTCAGATTTGAAGTTCAAGGGGGTAATGGCGGCTGATTGTAGCGACGATTAGTGTTGTGGTGGAGTGTTTCAAGCAATGGTGGGGATGTGGTCCAATTGACAGCAATGGCTGAATGGTTATGATGGTGAAAGGTGTTATAGATGATGAGCATCTATGGTGGTGTGCCCAGGTTGTGGTGTTGGAGAGGCGGCCAACGGTGTAGCGGGCGACAGTGGCGGATCTAGAAGTAAAGTTCAGGGGTAACGTAAAAAAATTTTTGCCGTATGTTTATGTTAATAAACGGGTTCAAATGAAGGTCATTCAAATCAAATCTATTTGAGATCAAAGGAATTGAACTCAAAGTAATTGTCGACGCAATATTATAATCATTTTTAGAACCAATATCCTACTCTTGCAAAAAAAAATTTGAAAAAATTGTCAATAACAATTTGTTTATTCATTTTTCAAATCCCTAATTTTATAACAAATAACACAATAAGATTACAAATAGCATTTACAAAATAACACAATTCAAATACCTAATTTCAATATCAAACCTAGTATTCATCTTTTAAATCTCTACTTCATATACTTAATTGCATAAACCATAAATACTAGAAATTGAACCAAATAACTATTAATTTTTATGACAAATGACACTTAAATATTAAAAATTAAACAACATAAACTCAAAATCTTTAATTTCATAGTGTCATAAAGATAAAAAAACTAGAAATGTTAACTTGAAGTAAGCGGTGAATTGATGAAAGATCACATGTGGGCGATGGCTAGTTAGGTTTTTTAAGTTGTTTAATGTTTTTTGGGTTTATATTCATTTTAGACTTGTTAATTATTATTATATTGGACTATTGAGTATTTTGAACTTTTTAGTTATTTATGTTTTTATAAAATGTAATGTTTATTTATAAAATATAAGATTAGGTTTTATAAACTTTAAAACTCTATATGAAGTGTTGAGATTAAACTTTTTTAGGGTAACGTAAAACCGTAAATTTTATTTCATATAAAACCGTAATTTTTTTCTCTTTACGCTACCCGTAAAAGGTTTAGAGGTAGCGGATGTTACCCCTCGACGGGTCCACCCATGGCGGGCGGTGCGATTGCTGGAGGTGGGTAGTGTTGAAAGTGAAGGTCAAAATGTGGTATTTCTTTTGAGTAAATTGCATGTGTGCCCCCATTAGATTTTTTTTATTTAATTTTTTAAACAAGGTGATAATGGTCATTTATGAAAATTTAACAGAATAAAATAACGGCCATCCACGACGGAGACTATGTATGTTACGTTTTTTCAAAGGTTTGTAACAACCTTGTAAAGAGTGAGATGACAAAAAATCTCAAGTTCTTCATATGCCAAATCGTTTAAAACTTATATAAAAAGGTTTAAACTTTGACAATGGAAGATGATGAGAACACGATTAAACTTAAAATAGATTAATTTATCAAAAAATTACCTAAAAAACATGTCATGACAATAATAGACGAAAACCACACGAAAACCACATGATTTTTGAAGAAGATTGTTATACTACTCCATCTTTAGTTGGCATATTCGTTGCATACACACAATCACAAAAAAACCTTGAGGCTTCGACTATTAACATACGCATAGGCGAACCCTAGTCCCAATTCCAGTGACGAACAGTGGAATGACGAAGGTTTACGAGAGAATATCCGGTGAGGTCATTTGCGAGAGAAGAATATTTGGTTTTGTAATCTTGAAGAAAGACTATAGGGGGAGAAAGAGTGGAGTGGAGTGATGTGGGGGAGCAAAGCAACGAACATGATTTGGAGGTAAGGATCGATAATAACCTCATGATTCTAGGCAATTTAAATGGTCAAGATCTAACCTTGCATATGTCGAACAGTTATGATCTAGTGTGAAGATGGTTAATTTATTCTCGGGCAATATACTATATAGAATTCGTATCATGAAGTCCACAAATATATCGAGCTTTTATTTCTTTATACGCATGAACTTGTAATCTTGTATTGTTTCCCATTACATGTTTTTAAATAATACACGTGGGCTACTACCCATTCTTGAATTCTTGGGACTTTTTTTCTTCATTCAATCTTACTTTTGAACAACAAATCAGCTTCATTTAAAAATTTCAATTCATGTGGCATATTTGATAATAAAAAATTAAATACGAAGCAACTAATTCGACTCCACGTCTCTTGCATTAACATCAATATAAACACATAAAAACTCTAAAAGATGTTATGACTTTTAAAGTTTAATTTCAACTAAAGATCCTCGCATAATCCTTTAAGATTTTTATATAAATCTTTTATTAAATTTATATGAATGTTTTACGTATCCATCACTCTCAAATATAATATGCTAGTTTAGATTGTGGTCTCTTGAACTTTTGTATGCACAAGTTAAAGAGCTTGTGAAAGATTGTAGTATTAATAAGAGAACGAGTGTTTTTTAGAATTGGTGAACTTAGATGTGTCATGATGTCATCTAACACAACGTGTTCGTGAATTATATATCGCTTAGTAACAACGATGGTCTTGTGACAATATTAGAGTTGAGTTTTATACCAAACCAGGTTCACTAGTATTATTATTATTTTTTGAGGCGGGATTGATAGTATTTTTTTAAAGTGATTTACACTTGAAATAAAAAAATGTGTTTATTTGTCTAAAATACGATAAACATAATTTGAAGATTCTTAAAAACGATATATTTGTCCTAACATCATCTTGGCTTAATTTTAAAGTAACACTCTTTTTCATTTGGAAGGATATAATCATGCATCAAACGTATAAATCAAAACATTAGGAGACTTTCATTGCTTAAGCTGCATCATACATGGCTGGCTCTTTCATTTTGTTAAAGGCATCACCATCACTAACACATAAATGAGCTTTGATCTCTAGTAAATCACCATGATCATCAACATCATCTTTGTTTGGAGGATGGTTATTAAGATAACCATCAACCCCATCTTCGGTTGCCTCGATATGACGATCCTGCGCAACATCAGTCTCTGCAAGCTCTTCATGAACATCATCATCCTTAGTTTCTGCTGCATCACCATCATCATCATAGCCTTGATCTTTGTCGGAAACAATTAGACAATTCCCTTTATGCTCGGTTTGCTGCATTTGAAGATGATCCATCATCTCTAGCACGCAAGCATACAAATCACCATGGACTTGTTCCATCTCATCCTTCATTTCTTTTGCATAAACATCAAGAACATGATCAGCTTCATCATTCTTTTGGCTGTGCTCAGGCACATCAAGATTATTATCGACTCCATCGTTCTGAGGAAGATAAGTATCATTAACTCCTTTGTTTGGAATATCATCACAAACTTCATTGTTGTTTGGATGATTATTATCCAATTGCAATGCATCATTCTTCAAAAGATCAGAATCAATTTCTTTACTTTTGAGAAAATGGTCTTGAACTTCATTCTTCAAGTGTTGATGATCATGATCTTGATCCTTCTTTAACAATGCATGAGCTTCATCTTCTTTGTTTGGTAAATGTTGAATTTCAATTTGATAATCATCATCAACCCTTGGTAGATCATGATCAATATTAACTTCATCATTTTTCAAAAGATACCCATCATCAATAATCTTAAGTAACTCAAGATCAACATGAACTTGATCACCTTTCTTTTGATCATCTTTCTTCAAGAGATCACCATGCTCACAAACATCCACCATCTCTAGTACATGAATATCAAGTTCATCAACAGCAAGATGATTCACTAGAAGATGAGCTTCATCTTTCTTTTGAACAAAAAGATTGTTATCAGCTTCACCTTTCTCTAGAAGGTCATCCACTTCATCTTTTTGAAACTTGTTATCATCTTTATCGCGCTTTAAATGGTTTTCACCTTGATCTTCCTCCTCTATCTTTGATACATTAACATGATCATAAATAGTATATGCCTCACTAAATACTTGTGTTTCATCATCATGGACTTGATTATTCATCTTCAACACATGAACTTGATCTTTTTGTAGTAGATCATCTACTGCATCATCTTGAAACTTGTTTTCAACTTTATCAGGCTTATAATGTTGTTCACCTTGATCTTCCTCCTTTGTCTTTGATACATTAACATAATAATAAACCTCATTTTCCTCACATAAAACTTGAATTTCATCATGATGACTTGATTATGCATCTCCAACACACGAGCTTCAACTTTTTCTAGAAGATCATCCACTTCAACTTTTTGAAACTTGTTATCAACTCTATCGCACTTAGTATGTTCACCTTGATCTTCCTCCATTATCTTTGATACATTAACATGATCACAAACTTTATCTTCCTCACATAAAACTTGAATTCCATCACCATGAACTTGATTATCCATCTCCAACACATGAACTTCATCTTTCCTAGGAAGATCACAAGTATAATGATTCTCAACAACCTTTGGTATATAGGGAATGAACTTAAAAGTAAAAGCACATATGATAGGGAAAGACTTGTTGATGTTAATATCCCCTCCTCTTTTGTTGTGATAACCAGGATAATCACTTTTTTGAAAATCCACTTTCTCCTTCAAAGTAAGACCAGCTTTACGAGCCAGCGAAACGACATTCCGTCATATGGATGGTCATCTCTATGCCTCAAATGCACCTCACCACCTTCAGTCAACATCTTGCTAGCACTTCTAAAGTGTGCTTCCACCAAGTCCTTATGCATCCTGTTACAGTCAATCATGCACAATATTTGAACATAAAACCAGTGCGTGCATTGGTCTAAATGACTATGTAACCACATCTCATAAGATGTTTTCACTACTAGAAATTTACTACTAGAATATTGATGGGTCCTGTGAGTTTTTCGATAGTAGTTATTAAAGTTTGTAAGAATAAGTATATATCTAAAGTCCTACACACTTTTATTATCATTTATATATGATTATTATAAGTGCATATTTTTATCCATACAATTAAACTATGATCACATATGATTTTGGTACTCAAGCAGTGAATTAAGAAGACCTAATGGAGTTATAGTTGTTGGATTTCAACTTACTCGATTAATTCGGGATCACGTTCGCATAAATAATCATAATGACCAGCATGTGGGAAGTTGTAGATGATGATGTCAAACTTCTTCTTCTTGAGAATGGGATGAGTGTCCATCTTGAAGACATCAACATTATGCAACAATAAGCAACCTAAGTTCTCCAACTCATCAAGGTGTGGTATGCTCGTCCAATGTTTATAAATCAGCGTCTCTATAACATTGTGCGATTAACATCATAACTAATTAAGAGATTTTGAGTCAAGTATATAAGCTTAATTACCTCTATCGAGGTACGAGGTAGCAACGATGTTTTCAGCAGTGCGAAAGGCGCGAACTAAACAAGCGGAAAAGGAGAAATCGCCTTCGCCCACGAGTAAGATCTTTTGAGAGCTATTGTAACAGTGAATCCATCTCTCTTTTCCGTTTGATCTGTTCATGTCTCTCTTTGACACACACACACACACACTAAAACACACAGTGATTAATCTTGATGTGGTGTTATATATGAAAGTAGCAGTTGATGTAGAGGTAGATGTAGCATTTTGTGATACCTCTTCATATTCTTCCATGAATAGGAGTTACAAGTTAATCAACTACTAATTAAGTGTTTTAGTAAAAGATGCAGACGCCTAAATTTCATGACTTTTATTCATTGAGTGATGATGATTTAGAATTTCAAGTAAGAATGCGTGATTTTTCAAGTTTGAACCTATAGAATTTATATGATCAATTGGTACATATTTTGTCACACACCATGTGATCATACATTTAAATTACGTATTTTATTTATCATATAACTTAACACTCAATTACTTATTTAGGAAGAGACATTTGTCACACACTTCAATATGTATCGTTATGTCACAAACCCTTTGATATATCATCTAAACTTTTGTTTTCATTGTGGCTTATAAAACTACGGTAATCAGGTTTAATCATGTACCGAAGTGAGAGTTTAGATAAAAAAAGTTGGACACACAAGTACCTCGGCCGTAATAGCAACAAGTACTTTGCCCAAACGGTAATGTTATCCGAACCGAAAATTCACACTGAAAACAGCTTGAAAAGAACGGGTTAGGATCGAGACCGAACCACCAGTTTATAATCGGTTTGCAATTTGCCTCGTTGAAACTAGTTTAACCCGAATTAGACTGGTCAAAACCGGAACCAAACTAAACTAACAACTTCCCACTCTATAGTTTCATATTCCAAACGGCTCCCAAATATGTGCTTAAGTTTTGTTTACCCAATAACAAAAAAGGAACAGAAAAAATGTGGGTTATACACCTCTTGCCTCTTGGGTGTAAGCATTCATGATAAACTTCCACATTCTCATCCCATTATATATAATTAACGAAAAAACCATCTATCTTTTAAAATTTTTATTTATTTTCACATTTCACATCAACTTTCCTATCCTTATTTAAATTAAATAATACATAATTGTATATTTATTAACTATTATTATATTTTTTTTACTTCCACCCATGACCACTTATAAATATTTAAAATAATAGATTTGATTTCCCTTAAATATAAGGAATCATTAGGGACGAGCAATTTGTACTGAGCATGGTACAATACCGAACCAGCACCTACCAAATATAATCGCCACTAAACCCGGTATTCGTTTATATAGGTTTTCAGTATTGGTACCCTTCGGTTTTCGTATTTTTAGGTATTTTCAATGATACATCGATACCGAAAAGACAAAATCGGTATGACATTTGGTTTACGCTTTTTACCTATTTTCGGTATTAGTATTTCTTGGTACATTACAAGTACAAGTTTGATACCGATCTTATCTCTAGGGTTCATTGTGATTTCCATGTTTCTCTTATATAGGTTAAGGATAATGAACGTGGATGCGATTTCAATGGGTTAGGAGTTAAGCCCTATTTTCTAGGCATGGTCGCATGGAAAACCTTTTAAACACTTAAAGTTGGTCCTGAGCCTATGTTATGCTTTGACAAGAGATTACATTTTAGTTTTTGTTTTCCAAAATCTCATTTCTTTTATGTTTTACTAGGCTAAAAACTCATGTAACACACAGGTTAAATAAAAAAATATTGTTGTTATTTAAAAGAGTTCATAAGTTATTATATTGTTGATTATACTTTGTATATCGACTTTTATGTATAATTATTAACGTTAACTACAAATGATATTATTAAGTTTCTCTATTAATATTTATACGTCTAAATACTGTATAATATGAAATAAAATCTTTTTACTCTAATAAAAAGGTAAATGTTGTGTCACATGTCCGCACCACAATCATCATCACCTAAAGTTTCCTATTTTTATCTCTTATTAATAATTACCTTAATTACTAATAATATTATATTAATATTTTTAATATTTAATAAATTAAGAAAGAAATCTATTTATTAAGGTTATTTCTAAAAAAATTAAAATTTATAAAGTAGATTTTTAAAAACAAATAATAATCAAATCTGGGAGAATATATTTTTTTTAAAAAATGACATGTTTATTCAGTTTGTTTTATAACAAAGTATTTATTTAAAAATATTAAAAACAAAAATTTTAAAATTGATATAACTATTTTATTATTTCAATCATAGCATATCTTGAAATATAATCTTATAATTAATAAATTTATTATATTATTATTTTATTTAGTAAACCCGTGTAATACACGGGTTTACTAAAGCTAGTAAACTTATAAATAAGAACTTTAAGTAATAAAAAATTAAATTGAACATGAAAAGTAATATATCAAATTCATAAACCCAAAAATTTATTTGTATACAACATTTGATGTTTTGTTGGTGATTTTCCATCACTATCTATATTGATAATTTTAGTCTCTGTCTACTTTTAATTCGAGATAATACAATATAAAACTAAATATGATCCATGTTTAGAAACAAACCAACCTTAGATTGTGATTGTCAATGGCTTTTGTTTATTGTCATTACAAAACACACTACTAACATAAATTGCCTTCTTTGAAATTCAAAAGAAATCTTTTTGTCTGAAAATGTCAAAGTCAACTATGAAATAAAAGTATGATTTTCATTATTTCATTTCCAGATTCGTCAAAACAATTTGCACGTATCAAACGAATTCTAAGCAAACATAATAATAATATGACATTACACATAAAAAGAAATAAAAAGTTTAAAAAGTAAAAGCATATAATACCTCGTTACTGATGAATTGTTGAAGTAGATCGCCTTCAAATAAAAAAAATGAAAGTAAAATAATATTAATCCAAAAACACAATTATAGACAATGATATGATAAATCATAATCGCAGTGGATGAAAGCTCAAATATAATAAAAATAGCTTTTGGTTGAAGAAAACTTGATAAAACCGAAGCCAAAATGAGAACGTTGATGAAGTCTGTCGCAAGGTGATATCATCATACTTTATAAAGACAAATCGCAAGGATCGTAAAACTGAGATGGTTGAGAAATATTTTAAAATCATGTATGATTTCATAAAAAAAACAAATACCCATGAATTACTTCAAATTAGAGAATAATCGATAAAAAAATCCCGTAACTTTTTATCAAGAGTCAAATATAAACCGAGTATTTAATGAAAAAACACAATCAAAAAATCGATTTCATAGATGAAGAAAATCATAGATGAGTTGTACAATTTTTTGTTGATGGATTATTTGAAGAAAGAATGAATATAAGTATGATTTATTTCCAAAAAAGACGTGCTATAATTTAGGGTTAAATTTCCAAATTTTATTTAAATATCTCTTGTATCATAAGTTGACTTTTAGTCAAATGAACTGTCACACCCCAACCTTGACGGCGGAAACGTCGAGGTATGAGAGTTAAGATCGTTCACAGCCACATAACGCTATTAATAACCCAATATATATTAAACAAAATTTCCAATTGTACTACTACAATCATAAGTCTCAAAGAGATAAAAAAATATACGTAAATAAACATAACAAGTCTTTTTATTCCATTTATTTATCTAGGTTCAATCCTAGATATGAAAGCTTCAAGGAGTAGAAATCAAGCTAGAGTATTTCCTGAAACATGTTAAAAATAAAGGGTCAACATAATGTTGGTGAGCATTCCATAGTTTTAGATACATAGAATATATAAAAGATGGCAATTCAAGTCATAAATTAGTGAATAAAGTGATTAGGGATGTTATGATCAATGCAACAATCAAACCTCGACAAAATTTTACAAGTCTCAAACATTTACAAGATTATACGATCAACTAAGTGTACTTGGATCAACCAAAGCAGGCTTGTCTTGCTCATAGATCTATGACTTCGCTGGGCTACCAATAGTTAATGATTGTACATATAACGCCATAACATGGTAACCACGAAAGTTCAACTAACCACAACTTTACAAGGTGAAATGCCATAAGTTTACAAGTCTCAAATAAGTTTACAAGTGTAATTGTATAAGTTAACATGTTTCACCCCAAGGTGCGAAAATAGGAAAAAGGGGTATAGAATACTCACATGGCTAAAAGTATAAGTATGAAGATTAATAAGATTGATAATAAACGTTGTTCCAAGATGAACGTCACAAGGCATCTAAATATATATATATATATACACAAGGTTAAAGTTTAATTATAATAAGTTTAACGTTTTAACGGAAACTAAGGTTTTAAGTGGAATTTGAGATGTTAACATGGTAAATTTTGATTATGCTTTGAGTCTATATATTATTTAATCGTTTTAATATCAAAAAATAAAAGAAACCATTTGTAACAAGGTCTAAATATAATTTAAAACAAACTTTTAAAATAACTCTTATTTTAAACAATAATATATACTTGTATTTGAACAAGTAATGATTTAGTGAGTTATAACAATATTTAGTGTTTATTTTATAAGAAAATAATTTAAACATGATATTTGAACAAACAACTATTTAGTAAATTAAAACAATATTTTAAGTTTAACTTAAAAAAATATTCTAAATATATTATTTTAACAAATAATGATTTAATAGTTATTCAACATATAAAGAAAATATACTTTGTAAGAAGTTGAACTAATTATATCATTTGTTTTATAAAAATATACGAGTATTATAAGAACATAAATTTTTCAGAAATTGATTAAGTGACTTCAAAATAATTTAGATTTACAAGATTGATTTTTTTTAATTTTTCAGAAATTTTCTATTTTTTTTAAAGGCTGAAAAAGCCCCAAAAATATGTTGGAGGTCGCCGGGTTCGAACCCGGGACCTCTAGTGTGGAATGCAAGTGGGGAACCAGTGAACCAAGACTTTAGCCGCGGTTGAAATTGGTTTCCAAAACTTAAGACCAATGAACACAGAACCCGCCCAAATTCACATGAACCCTAAGTTCCTTCGATCCCAAATTGACAGATTAATCGATTCTAGGGCATTGTTAACCATGGGGCTTTTGTTCCCCATGATTAACCGATTGTATACATGTAAGCAATTTACCCGTTTGATTAACAATTGAAGGTGCACACGTTGATGAACGAGTCGCGACCGAGAGGTGAGGGAACGATGTGTAATGTTGATGATAATCCAATTCACTTTGCAGGAAGCTTCAAATAAGTTAAATGATGAAAAGCCCTATGTTGATTTTGAGTTTTGAAGCTCTGAAGATGACATTCGAATAGTTGTAGGTTCGCGAAAGAGATGATGATGGTATGTGGTGTGTGCGCGAGTTTCAGGTGAAATTGCAAGTAATGGTAGGTTAGGAATAGTTAACGATGGTTTATGTTCAATTAATTGAGTAATTACCACGATTTGCACGTTGAACGGTTATGAAGTAAATTGGGGTTCGGTTTCAAGTGGGTTTTTGATAATACAAGCGTTTTTAGATTGATTAAACAACGGTTACAAGTTCGATTCGCGTGCTCGGTTTAATTTGAGGCGATTTGGTGATAAATTTGAGGCGTTTAGGTGTAGTTTGGACGTGGCCGGAAGGCTCGCCGGCGGTGACCGGAATAGTCCCGCCGGAAACACGGGAGAAACAGGGGGGGGGGGAATTTGGGTTTTGGTTTTTTGACACATTTAGTCCCTGTGGTTTTATAGTTAACATTTTATGTTTAAAAACATTCTTTTAAAGTTTCAAAAGTGACAATAAGCCCCCCTAACCTTCTCTTAACCCCTTTTTTAAGTTTAATATGTTCTACAATTATAAATTTTACTATGATTATTATTAATTTTACTATGATTATGATTATTTTTTATGATTACTATTATAGTTATTATTATTAATAATATATTTTTTTATTATCATTATTACTAATGTTATCATTATTAGCTTTTACTATTATTTTTTTGATTATTATTATTATATCATTTACTATCTTTTCTTGTTAGAGTTATTATTAAAAATCTTTATTATGCTTGTTACTTATTTAATAACATTAACAACCTTCAAGTTAAGTAAATTAAAGACGAATTAAAGCAATATGCATAAGAATTCCATAAGTTTCATATTAGGCAAACATGGTCCTTAAACAAATTTAACAAGGTTAACTTTATATTTAACCTAAAAATACAAGATGTTACAGTCTCCCTAACTTAAAAGAATTTCGTCCCGAAATTAAGAATAAAGTTAAGAGAACAAATGCGGGTATCTCTCCTTCATATGATCCTCACGCTCCCAAGTGAACTCAGCTCCACGTTTGTTTTCCCAACGAACTTTAACGATAGGTGTGGTAGTTGTTCGGGTCTTCTTCAAGGTGCGATCCATAATTTCAACAGGCTTCTTAACAAAGTGCAATGACTCATCAACTTGAATTTCCTCTAGTGGAACATGCCAATTTTCATCAGCAAGCACTTCCTCAGGTTTGAGACATGAAAGACAGGATGAACTCCGCTAAGTTCAGAAGGTAACTCCAGTTTGTAAGCCACTTTCCCAATTCTTTTCAAAATCTTGAAAGGTCCTACAAAGCGTGGGGCTAACTTACCCTTCTTCCCAAAACGTACAACACCCTTCCATGGAAGACTTTAAGAAGAACCATGTCGTCGACTTGAAACTCCAATGGTTTGCGTCTTTTATCGGCATAACTCTTTTGGCGACTTCTAGCCACCTCAAGGTTATTTCGAATCTTGGAAACTTTGTCAGTCGTTTCCTGAATAAGTTCCGGACCAGTGATAAGATTTTCCCCAATGTCAGTCCAACAGATTGGAGAACGACATTTACGACCATACAACGCCTCGAATGGTGCCATCTTGATACTTGAGTGATAACTATTGTTATACGAAAATTCCGCGAGTGGTAAATGCGTATCCCAATCACCACCAAAATCAAGGACACAAAGACGTAGCAGATCCTCGAGGGTTTGGATTGTTCGTTCGGTTTGACCATCGGTTTGAGGATGGTAAGCCGTACTTAAATCCAATTGAGTTCCCAAGAGTTCTTGCATCGAAGACCAGAAGTGCGAAGTGAAACGAGTATCTCGATCGGAAATGATGTGTAAGGGCACGCCATGACGACTCACAATTTCATCAACATAGATTCGGGCTAGCCTTGAAACCTTGTACGTATCTCGTATGGTATGAAATGCGTTGTCTTGGTCAAACGGTCAACGATGACCCAATGCTATCATGACCACGAGGTGTACGAGGTAACTTGGTTATGAAATCCATGGATATATGTTCCCATTTCCACATAGGGATTTCAGGTTGCTCCAGTAAACCACTTGGTCGTTGATGCTCGGCTTTGACCCTTGCACACGTGAGACACTTAGAAACATAAGACGCGATATCTTTCTTCATTCCAGGCCACCAATATTGACCACGCAAGTCCATGTACATCTTATCGGAGCCAGTATGAATGGAATATCGGGTTTGATGAGCTTCGTTCATAATGAAGTGTCGAAGGTTGTCTCGATTCGGGATCCAAAGTCGATTCAAGAAATACCACATGCCATTCGGTTTTATTTCCAGTTGTGACCGAACATTAGGCATCAAATCTTCATCCTTCCCTTCGTTAATAAGTGCCGCTTGTTGAGCCTCGCGAATGCACAACTCGAGGTCACTATCGATCCTTATGTTTTGGAGCATGATAGTAGCCTCGTTGACACCCACATGAATCTCGTATCAAATTCTCCTAGCGTATCAAACCATTGCCTTCGATCTCGAATTTCTTGAAGCGAGACAGTCTTATTGTGAACCTTGCGACTTAGTGCGTCGGCTACAACATTCGGCTTTCCAGGATGGTAGCGAATATCGCAGTCGTAGTCGCTAATTAACTCGATCCATCGTCTTTGTCTCATGTTGAGATCCTTTTGGTTAAACACGTGTTGGAGACTCTTATGATCGGTGTAGACTATGCATTGCGTCCCATATAAATAGTGTCGCCAAATCTTCAATGCGAAAACCACAACACCAAGTTCGAGATCGTGAGTTGTGTAGTTCACTTCATGAACCTTCAATTGCCTCGACGCGTATGCTATAACTCTGCCTCGTTGCATGAGCACACAACCAAGACCTTGATTAGAAGCATCGCAGTATACAGTGAAGTCATCATTTCCATCGGGAAGTGTGAGAACAGGAGCGTTGCACAACTTGCGTTTTAATGTCTTGAAAGCCTCTTCTTGCTCGGGTCCCCATTCAAAGAGTCGATTCTTTTGGGTTAGCGCCGTTAATGGTTTAGCAATTTTCGAGAAATTCGCTATGAATCTACGGTAATATCCCGCTAAACCCAGAAAAGAACGAACCTCGGTTGGGGTTGTGGGAATGCACCAATTCTTCACCGCTTCAATCTTAGCAGGATCAATGTGAATACCTTGGCTATTCACCACATGTCCTAAGAATTGAACTTCTTCCAACCAAAATTCACACTTGGAAGCTTAGCGTACAATTGCTCCTTCTTCAAAAGTTCAAGAACTTGTCGCAAGTGTGTCTCGTGATCGACTTTCGTCTTGGAATAGATAAGAATGTCATCAATGAACACAATTACGAATTTATCCAATACGGTTTACATACTCGATTCATGAGATCCATGAACACGGCAGGTGCATTGGTCAAACCAAAAGGCATAACCATGAACTCGTAGTGCCCATATCGAGTACGAAAAGCGGTCTTTGGAATGTCATCATTGTGAACACGTAGTTGATGATACCCAGAACGTAGATCGATCTTTGAGAATTGAGTCGCCCCTTGAAGTTGGTCGAAGAGATCATCGATTCGAGGAAGAGGGTATCAGTTTTTGATAGTAAGCTTGTTGAGTTCCCGGTAGTCGATGCACATACGAAATGAACCATCCTTCTTCTTCACAAACAGTACAGGTGCACCCCACGGTGATGAGCTAGGGCGAATGAAACCCTTATCGGTCAACTCTTGCAATTGACTAGCTAATTCTTGCATTTCAGACGGTGCAAGACGATACGTGATTTAGCCACAGGGTTTGCGCCAGGGATTAAGTCAATCTTGAACTCAACTTCTCGCACGGGAGGTAATCCTGTAAGATCCTCGGGAAAAACCTCGGGAAAGTCTCGCACATCAGGAATGTCTTTCAACTCCTTACCCTTGGCTTTCGTATTAACTACATATGCCATGAAAGCCATGTAGTTTTTACTTAAGCACTTGCGGGCCTTGATACAAGACATGAGTTTGAGTCTTTGGGATGATTTCTCTCCAAAGACCTTCAAAGTATCTCCAGTCGGTAACGGAATTCGGATACACTTCTCGAAACATAGAATTTCCGCACGGTGTTTGGCTAACTAATCCATGCCAATGATAACATCAAAGCTTCCCAATTGCATAGGAATAAGGTCACGGATAACTCGTGTTCGTTAAGGCTCAAGGTGCAGTCGCGTATCACGACATCAACGACAATAGATTTTCCATCGCGACCTCGACCGTGAAAGATCTCTCCAATTTTGCACGCGGTTTAGAAAGTATAGGTTCGAATTCCAAGGACACAAAACTCCTATCGGCACCCGAATCAAACAATACAGATGCATAATGATTATTTACAAGATACATACCTGTTTGGTAACAACCTATTATTGATATGATGACATAGATGGAAAATTTTGCAAACAAGAAAAGGACTAGAAGAAATTTAACAGCGTACCATTCACCACGTCGTTGTTGGCTTGCGCTTGGTTGGCGTTGATGTTGAAAGCCCTTCCACGAGCCGGTGGCACAGTTCCCGCATTGCGAGGACATTAAGGGCGAATATGGCCAGCCTCGCCACAGTTGTAGCAGGTTCGTGTGGTAAGCATGGCAGAGTTATTTGGTGCACGAAGACAGGTAGCCACCAAATGACCATACTTTCCACACAGCGAGCAGACTCGGCATGGAATATTGCTTGAATGATGGTACTTGCACGTGTTACACATAGGATGTGGACCAGCATAAACTTTAGCCATGGGAGCTTGATTCGCAACCACCATTTGTTTTTGAGGAGCATTAGGGGCGGCCACAGCATAGTTGCGTGTCGAGGTGAGCTTACGCTTCTTGTTTTGAGAAGATGACTCGCCTTTACCTCCTTTGTTGCCTCGGGTGTCACCTTCGCCATAGCCTTGGAACCCTTTGCCGACATCGTGCCAGCTCTTATATGATTCTCGGTGAGCTGTGCAGTGATAGTAATCGCTTCCTTCAAAGTTGTGGGCCTACTACCCACCACAGCATCTTGATTTGAGGTGGCACCCCCTTGATAAATTTCTCGATGTTACGGGGCACGATGTCCACCATGTGTGGTAGAAGCATACTCAACTCATGATGTCGGGTGGAATAAGCCAAGTGATTCCCACCATCTTGTTTAGGTTCCAGAATTCCTCCTCCAGCTTTTGTAACTCGCTTCTTGGGCAGAACTTTTGGATCATAATATCTTTGAATTCCTCCCAGGGCATTGCCATCGCAACCTCAGTTCCCCGGTTTCTCTTTTCACTATTCCACCAAGTTACGCTCGTTGTTGAAGAACACTTGTGGCATAGCGAACCTTGAGCTCGTCGGGGCACTCGCTAATAATAAATGTGTTCTCCATACTTTCAAACCACTCGAGAAGTCCCGTGGCTCCTTCTTTTCCACTAAAACTAGTGGTTTGCACGAGTTGAAGTGTTGAAGGTGCAAGTACGATTGTTCCCTTGTTGATTATTCCCGTTTTGATTGTTGCTATTGTCTCCATTAGCACCACTATTGTTCTCATTGGTGTTGTTGTTGCTATTAGCCATTAGTGTGCTATTAAGTTCAGCAACCATAGTCGGAAGAACGAACGCCATTTGTCGGGCAATCATGGCAGCTAGCTTACGGTCGGAACTTCCACGCTTTCCATGGTGACGAGACATCTGGATATACAAAATGAGTTAGTTACAGGAGCGGGGATAACAGAGGATAGTAGTTTAACAAAGATAAGCTAAGAGTTTTAAGGTACACATGTTTTCCATTTGGTAACGCATTACCATTTGAAAACGTTGACACGTCAAGGTGAATTGACCCATTTACCTTAGAAACTTGTGTATGTTGACCATAGTTTATCACTCATCCCAGAAATCCCCAGGTAAGCATAACTAGTCCCGTAGGATTTATGCGATATGCTTGCCTTAGCCCGAGGGCCTTTTGCCAGGAAACCAGGATACAGGTGTCTATGTGTCACACAATATTTCTTAGGTTCATAGAATCAAAACCTTGATGAGATTTATATAGATTAGACGTAACGTCTAAAGATCCAGTCATAACATAAACAAAGATTCCACGTGTCGACGAGAATAAGATTAAGAGAGTTCATGTTCGGGGAGTCAAAGAGTCAAAGTTAAGTTTAGGGAGACAAATAACAATGTTTAGGCAATCCTATGCTAAGGCATCAAATTGCACATAAGAGGCATAGCATTATGTAGCATGAAAGTATATAATTTACAAGATAGAAATGTAATTCTATAAGGTTCATGTATACTATAGCCTAGGTCACCATTTCTAATAACCTAGATCCCTATAGTTATGGGCTCTGATACCAATCTGTCACACCCCAACCTTGACGGCGGAAACGTCGAGGTGTGAGAGTTAAGATCGTTCACAGCCACATACACGCTATTAATAACCCAATATATATTAAACAAAATTTCCAATTATACACTACAATCATAAGTCTCAAAGAGATAAAAAAATACATAAATAAACATAACAAGTCTTTTTATTCCATTTATTTATCTAGGTCCAATCCTAGATATGAAAGCTTCAAGGAGTAGAAATCAGCTTGAGTATTTCCTGAAACATGTTAAAAATAAATGGTCAACAATAATGTTGGTGAGCATTCCATAGTTTTAGATACATAGAATATATAAAGATGACAATTCAAGTCATAAATTAGTGAATAAAGTGATTAGGGATGTTGATCAATGCAACAATCAAACCTCGACAAAATTTTACAAGTCTCAAACGTTTACAAATTATACGATCAGCTAAGTGTACTTGGATCAACCAAAGCAGCTTGTCTTGCCCATAGATCTATGACTTCGCTGGGCTAGCAATAGTTAATGATTGTACATATAACGCCATAACATGGTAACCACGAAAGTTCAACTAACCACAACTTTACAAGGTGAATGCCATAAGTTTACAAGTCTCAATAAGTTACAAGTGTAATTGTATAAGTTAACATGTTTCACCCCAAGTGCGAAAATAAGAAAAAGGGGTATAGAATACTCACATGGCTAAAAGTATAAGTATGAAGATTAATAAGATTGATAATAAACGCTGTTCCAAGATGAACGTCACAGGCACCTAAATATATATATACACAAGGTTAAAGTTTAATTATAATAAGTTTAACGTTTTAACGGAAACTAAGGTTTTAAGTGGAATTTGAGATGTTAACATGGTAAATTTTGATTATGCTTTGAGTCTATATATTATTTAATCGTTTTAATATCAAGAAATAAAAAACCATTTGTAACAAGGTCTAAATATAATTTAAAACAAACTTTTAAAATAACTCTTTTTTAAACAATAATATATACTTGTATTGAACAAGTAATGATTTAGTGAGTTATAACAATATTTAGTGTTTATTTTATAAGCAAATAATTTAAACATGATATTTGAACAAACAACTATTAAAATTAAAACAATATTTTAAGTTTAACTTAAAAATATTCTAAATATATTATTTTAACAAATAATGATTTAATAAGTTATTCAACATATAAAGAAATATACTTTGTAAGAAGTTGAACTAATTATATCATTTGTTTTATAAAAATATACGAGTATTATAAGAACATAAATTTTTCAGAAATTGATTAAGTGACTTCAAAATATTTAGATTTACAAGATTGATTTTTTTATTAATTTTCAGAAATTTTCTATTTTTTTTAAAGGCTGAAAAAGCCCCAAAAATATGTTGGAGTCGCCGGTTCGAACCCGGGACCTCTAGTGTGGAATGCAAGTGGGGACCAGTGAACCAAGGCTTTAGCCGCGGTTGAAATTGGTTTCCAAAACTTAAAACCAATGAACACAGAACCCGCCCAAATTCACATGAAGCCTAAGTTCCTTCGATCCCAAATTGACAGATAATCGATTCTAGGCATTGTTAACATGGGGCTTTTGTTCCCCATGATAACCGATTGTATACATGTAAGCAATTTACCCGTTTTGTTAACATTGAAGGTGCACACGTTGATGAACGATCGCGACGCGAGAGGTGAGGGAACGGTGTGTAAATGTGATGATAATCCAATTCACTTTGCAGGAAGCTTCAAATAAGTTAAATGATGAAAAGCCCTATGTTGATTTTGAGTTTTGAAGCTCTGAAGATGACATTCGAATAGTTGCAGGTTCGCGAAGAGATGATGATGGTATGTGGTGTGTGCGCGAGTTTCAGGTGAAATTGCAAGTAATGGTAGGTTAGGAATAGTTAACCGATGGTTTATGTTCAATTAATTGAGTAATTACCACGATTTGCACGTTGAACGGTTATGAAGTAAATTGGGGTTCGGTTTCAAGTGGTTTTTTGATAATACAAGCGTTTTCAGATTGATTAAACAACGGTTACAAGTTCGATTCGCGTGCTCGTTTAATTTGAGGCGATTTGGATAAATTTGAGGCGTTTAGGTGTAGTTTGGACGTGGCCGGAAGGCTCGCCGGCGGTGACCGGAATAGTCCCGCCGGAAACACGGAGAAACAGGGGGGGGGGGGGAATTTGGTTTTGGTTTTTTGACACATTTAGTCCCCCGCGTTTTTATAGTTAACATTTTATGTTTAAACATTCTTTTAAAGTTTCAAAAGTGACAATAAGCCCCCCTAACCTTCTTTTAACCCCTTTTTAAGTTTAATATGTTCTACAATTATAAATTTACTATGATTATTATTAATTTTACTATGATTATGATTATTTTTTATGATTACTATTATAGTTATTATTATTAATAATATATTTTTTTATTATCATTATTACTAATGTTATCATTATTAGCTTTTACTATTATTTTTTGGATTATTATTATTATATCATTTACTATCTTTCTTGTTAGAGTTATTATTAAAAATCTTTATTATGCTTGTTACTTATTTATAACATTAACAACCTTCAAGTTAAGTAAATTAAAGACGAATTAAAGCATATGCATAAGAATTCCATAAGTTTCATATTAGGCAACATGGTCCTTAAACAAATTTAACAAGGTTAACTTTATATTTAACCTAAAAATACAAGATGTTACATGAACCTAGACTAACATTAAGAACATATGCATAATTAGGCCGGGAATGAAAAAAATAGAACTATAAGAGAATGCCACGTGACATCAAAGTTATTATTTTATTAATAAGTATAGATTTTTAACAAGTTGGTTATTACAACATTCACATTAGTTTATTTATCTCTATCATCATATTTAGGGGTGTCATTCGGGTTTTTTAATCTGGTTTCGGGTTATTCGGGTCGGGTTAGTCGGTAATCGGGTTAGACTAAACCATTAAGATTTAATTATTTGCTATCTTAAATGTTTGTTATATATATATATATATGATCAAAATGCATGTATTAGATTTAACATGTGTTATCAATATAGAATTTTGTTTATTATCTTGATCGGAAAGTTTTTGCATATTTACATTCACTCTATAAAGCATATTTAAATATTAAACGACATTCTATATAAATTATCCTCAAAGTTTATATAATAAATTTAAACCAAAACAATATAATATAAAGTTTGGAAAATCATGTTTTCAAATCTTGTAAATGGTAGCATAATACAAACATACATATAAATCTTGGAATTTTTTAAAAATTAATATTTGGGTTAATCAGGTTGACCCAAATCTTACAAACTCAACCCAAATACCAAACCATTTATAAAAATCTGGTTCGGGTTAGTGTAATAATCGGATTGTGTTGCTCGGGTTAGTTTTTAATTGGGTTCGGGTTGATTTTATTCGGGTTCGGATAAAAAACACACCCCTAATCATATTTTCATGAAAACACTATTTTTTTCTCTTTTTTTGGGAAAGCACAACACAACCCTCATAAATTCTCTTTTTTTACTCACAATCATCTCTATAATACAAGACACACTCATATATTTACGAGTAACATGCTGTGAGTGCTCTTGAGACGAACAAAGTAACCCATTAAGTGAATAAGAGATTCTAGATTTTAGAAAACCTAATCAGTTAGATAGTTAAAATATTCATAGTAGGCGGCCTATTTTAATGTGAGTGTGCCCTATAATATTGGGGATGAAAGTGAGTGGTTGTGAGTAAATAAGAAAAAACAAATTTTAGTGATTATACGTGATTCTTCATATTTGAAAAAAACACAGTACAACCCTCATAATCTTTTAAATATATTTAAAAGTAGTTGTGAGTAGAGGTAAAAGAAAATTTAATAATAAAGATATAAAAATATTATTTAATTAAAATAAATAATAAAAAATAATGTTTTTAGTTTAAATATGAAAATAGGAAACTAGTGTGAATGCTTTTAAGTTACTAAAAGTCACTCTCCAGTACGCACTATTCATCTTTATTTTTATAATTATACTAAAAGTTTTTCTCTTTTTATTTCTTTTTAATAATATAATATTTTTTTAATACTTTTATTATTACATTTTCTCTCTTATTCACTCAATTACTTTCAAAAAATTCGTAAAAAATTAATAAAGATGAACAGTATTTTATCAAATATAAAAATAAACAGTATCATGTATCTATCCTTCACTCACACCCACTAATAACATTATCAATAATATAAAAAAACACTCACAGATTTATAAAAACGAGTTGTGAATGCTCTTAACTGTTTCGATCCCAGTTAAGTTTTTATTTCGGTTCACGTTAACCCGTTTTTTTAGCAACTTTAGTTTTGTCCTACCAAATACCAATTGAATTAGTACTTTGGGTACCATAGTTCATCGAATACCCAAAATCAACAGGTAAGCAATGAGACAGCTGCGACGGTGATATTCATCTCCGACGACGTCGCCGGCGCCTTCGCCACCGCCATCGTTGACGGTCTTCAACCAAACCCTAGCTCTCCATTCGAAACATCGTTAGTGTTTCTACCAACTTTTCTTTCTATGCAAGTTACTGCTTCGATCCGCTTAGGTGAAGTGAATAATCGATTATCTTTTGGTTCTTCATTTTACAGAAAGAGTCGTTCGATCTGCCTCTGGATCGGTATGGAATCACGGATACCAAAGCTTCCGGAAGCGTTACTCACTTTGTGGATACCAGTGGAGTGAATCAAGTAGGTGTTTCTCACTTCTCTTGATATCATATCAAGTTTTTTGTATTCACTAGTATTTGTTTGTTTAATTTAGGTATACATTTGTTAGACTTATGTTATGATTGAAGACATAGAGGAAACTAATTCAAGTTTGGAGGATGATTTTATCATGTTTGTTTAGTTGAAATGCTGGATTTGTGTAATTATGCTTTGTTTTTTACCTAATTGACTAATTAAGGCTAGAAACACAACTGGTATGTTTATGTATATGAGTTATAATCTAAAAGGAGTGGTTACTAATTGGATTATGACATTGGAGATGAATGTTGAGCTCATAATAGGTGGATTTTTGTTATGTGTTGTTTGTGGTTTTAATTAGTTTAGAGATTGTAACTATGACTGTTCTGTTCTGGACAATGTTTATTTAACTGCGCCAGTCATCGAATAAGCTGCTTTAACTGTACACCGTTCAAACCATTTTCAATAACTGTTGACGTAGTAAACAGCTTAAAAGCTAAAAAACATGTATATGACTAATATAAAACATAATTTGAAACTACTTTATTATTTGGTGTGGATTTGTAATGGTAACAAAACAAAAAGCCAGGATTAAACAAAGTATGGAGCTTGAAGTAGCAAATGAAAGAGTAAACAAGATAAAAAAATTAAATTTATTTGAGATGTGGTTCTATATATGGAGGCTGAATTGGTCGAGCCCTTTGCGCTTCGAATCCACATCGCGCCTTGGGTGCACCTTGCGCCTTTTACTGCCTAGGTTATTGTTTGATTGTTTAAGTGATATGCAACATTTCATGTGGATGATAAATAACATTGTAGATTTCCACCTTTCATCAGGTGTCCATCCTGGTTTTAAAGAGTATGAGACTCCATATTGGCCTGTGCCATCAGTGAAGTATTGTCATCATTAGTAGGAGAAGACACATCAACCATGCCTTCATTGATTATCCCATTCCTTGTAGATTCCTCAAAGCTTAAGCTGGAAAGAAAAAAATCACTCGATGAAATTTTTATGGCATCCAAATCGGTCCCCAAACTGATATGATACAAGCCGTGGCCATAGACATGTAAAGGCACCCTCATCAATGCAGATTCATCATGACCCCTTTCTTGTGTTCTTCAGTGGTGCGTGTCCTGAATACGGCTTCATTTATTCTTATTGGGCAAAGTGGTCAACATAAAACTCATACGGATGACTTTGAGGTACGTATCCATTTTGTTTATCTCTTTTGAAATTAATGCAATGTGCTTAGCTTGTTTTGTTTTTTTTCTCTGTGTGTGTGTGTGTCATCTTGTTTTGATCTCATGTGGCTCCTTTTGCTACTCTTGAAAGAGTATGGGCCTAAATTTGAAGCAGCATAGATAAAACACGGCACACATGAACCAATCACCCGATTTATAAATGAGGGATTGTCATTGTCACCTTTTAGCTACACATAATGCATTAACTTGACTAAGAAATAAGAACATTGTATGCTATTAGCAGCTGGCCGAGCTGTCAGGTGCAAGTACTGCCTGACAGTAAGTTAATGCAGCTGCAACATTGAAGTTGTTGTGGCACAAAACCAGCTCTTCCTGTTAAAGCTTACACAGGAACAAGATTGATAGTGCTGTATATATTTTATTCCTATTTTGCAGCGTCAAATGTTGTAGTTACCGAATGCTTATTGATCTTGTCAAACAAACCCATGCCTAACACCCTTAGTTTTTACCAGAGGCTGCACAATGGGTGTTTCGAATAACAGGTCAAACTGGGTGATTCTTTGATCAGTTTGGAACGATTAATTATTTTCTTCTGGGCAGAAGTCGGAACAGGCCTTGGTTTACCTGAAACACTCTATCTCAATAAGACGATTTAGGAGGTTGTATGCATTAATTATAAATTTTGGACGACTTTCGACCCGCTCGGTCCACTTTTTCTTTACATGTTTGACTGATTAGGGAGATAACATAACCCTGAACTAACCCATTTATATGCTATATAATTAATATAAGTCAAACAAGTAATAATAATTTTAGTAGCTATGTATTTGGTTGACCTTTTGGTTTTCTTTTTCTAGATTATCTGTGAGATAGGAGAAATATTGGCTCGCGCCACATCCCTGCAATTTGTGAAAGAAAAAGTAACATGGAACCCAACCAAGGTGTCCAAAGAACTGGAGAATGAGCCATGGCGTGCGCTGTATGGTTAAAATAATGTTTATTTGAGATGTTCAGGTGCGTCATATAGCATCATTATTTTACATGTACTCTTGTAATCATACTTGAAAAGTTTAAAAATGAAGTGTCTGCTTCGACTTTGGTGATTGCTAGAATTTTGCCAGCGTTAATGCCAAATGTAATCGAGAACTGAACTTTGCTAAACATAGTGTGGACCGTTACAGCTTGGTTAGCCCAGTTTAGTGATTAAGGTTTATACACACTGATCACGTTTTCCACTTGATAATTATAAATCTTTCAACTGAATTGGTGATAAGTTAATTCTAGTTAAAGTCATCAGCTTAGAATAAATTAGTCAAGATCTTAGAGAGATTCAAGCAAGATTTGTTTCTTGCAATGTTTGAGTGGTTACATCTTTTAGTTAGGAAACAATTAGTTCTTCCCTCTAAATAGGCAATAGAATAAGTTATTAGAAGTACCAATTTCTTTATAGATAAATTGAATTTTAATAATTTAAATTATTACTTACTAGTCAATAATAAATAATACGCATTATTACCTATTTATATGATTAAATTCAATTTGCCTTTTTATAGCATCCTAAATAAAGTTTAATGAACACATAATCTAAATTATTACTTACCGGTCAATAATAAATAATATGCATTATTACCTATTTATATGATTAAATTCAATTTGCCTTTTTATAGCATCCTGAATAAAGTTTAATTAACACATAAAATTGTTGGAGCATATATAGTCATATATAGTATGTTCATCGCTTGTCGAATAGTCTAGGCTTAATGTTATACACTTGATATGTTGTAAACACATGAAACTGGGTCATTCGTAGGAGCATATGCGAATGAGACTCAGTCGTACGACTGAGCCATGCTAATGGACCAGTCATGCGACTGAGAGATGCGATTGGGACATTCGTAAGACTGAACCATAAGAATGGTCCAGTCGCACGATTGAACCATACGCATGGTCCAGTCGTACGATTGAACCATACGCATGGTCCAATTACACGAATGGGCCCACTCGCATCTAATATGGGCCGAGACCTATATATACCAGTTTCAATGTGTAGAGAGTTAAGGATGGAGAGGGAGTCTGCCCGGGCTGCCGGATGAGAGGGGAGATCATGCTAGATCTCCCCTTTCCAAAAGTCTTGATTCTTATGTTGTAACGAGCTTGTAATCGTTAGTTTTATCAATGAAATCAATCTTTGATAGTTCGTGTTATTGATTTGACTTTTGGTTGACCGTTATCCTTCTGTCAAAAACATGCTCCAATGTTTACCGATCCAGCCGACCTCACAATATTCACAAAAATCATAATATGATAAAGTTTAATGAACACATAATCAATTCACAAAATTCATAATATGGATACATATATCGTAAATAGCTTGAGGCTTTGAAAAAGTGAGAACCAAGAAAATAGACTAATCTAGTCACTCTCACGAAACACTTTTCAGGCAATTTAGTTATATTAATTAAGGCATAGGGTTAGGATTATTTAAGAACCTATAAATATCTTTAAAACTATAAGAACTCCTTTTAACATAATTTTTTTAGGTTTAATATAAAAACTAGAATTAAGTCATCTCGCGTAAAACCATGCCAAATATCACTAATGTCACACCACTGCCGGCAACTAGAGGTGGCAAAATGGGCGCGTTGGGTTGGGTTCGTTATTAGGTTAGGATGGGTTTGGATCAGTATGAGTTTGGGTTAAAATAGATCATTTAAAAAAAAATTAGGATGAGTTCGGGTCAGGACTCGTCATTTTAAAAAAAAGAGTCAAAAACTTTAAATTGAACTTAAAACTTTCGATGAGCCTCAACCGGATAAGAAACAAATTAATCATCTTCCATTTCTTCGTACGTCCAGTGACTTGTTCATTTGCATCACCACATATAGATTTCATAATCAAAATATCAATCTTCCAATCAAATTTCCCTTTTGATCAAGATTTTGCAGTTGATTAAGGGTGCATAGATCTTTTCACGAAGACGATGATACGATTTCATCATCTGGTTCGTGTATTCCACACTACTTCATTTCAACAAGTTAAAGTTTTGAATATAGATTTAGAAGGATCAACATACATTTTGATCACTTGCATGAACTATACTTCATAACCATCATAACTACTTCATAACCATCATAACTACTTCATTCCCAATTACATAATAACAATAAGTGTTTATAGGGCTGCAAACGAACCGAACAAACACGAACAAGACCTTGTTCGTGTTCGTTCGTTAAGAAATAAACTTGTTCATAAACTGTTCACGGACACTTACCGAACGAGATTTCTTGTTCGTGTTCGTTAATTAAGAAATGAATATGTTCATGAACTGTTCACGAATACTTACCGAACACAAATGAACACAAACAAAAGCAAACGAACACAAAAAACTATTCATGAACATGACAAACACAAAAAAAACTCATAAACACACACGAATACAAATTATTATAGATTTATTTTAGAAGAAAACTTATATTTTTTATTACAAACATTACACAAAATCAATAAAAATAAATAAGTAGTTAACATAAATACCAAAAAATACTTGATATAATAATCATAAAATTAACTGACACATTAGTTAAGAATATAAACGAACACCTTAACGAACATAAACAAACACATTATCGAACGTTCACGAACGAACATTAATGAACATAAACGAACATTCACGAACATAAATGAACGAACGCGACTTGTGTTCATGTTCGTTCATTTAACTAAATGAACGGAATTTTCTTGTTCATGTTCGTTCATTTACTAAACGAACGAACATAAACGAACTTCCCACCGAACGGTTCACGAACTGTTCGCTGAACGTTCAGTTCATTCGCAGCCCTAAGTGTTTATATAAGATCACTAATCTCATCCCTAACTGATATACTACCCATCAATTGAATAGTTTACAAGTAATTTGCTAATATAAATGTCATTTAACAGCTTGATAACAATCAATTAACAAAAACATACAGACCAAAAACTTGATTCGAATTAGAGCTGCGAATTGGATCCGGGGTCGCAACTACTCTCCTAGAACTAAACAAATTAGATTGACCTAAAAGTCCAAAACGATCATTAGCAAGAACAACAATAAAATCACCGAACCATCTTTTCCCATTCCACCTCAATCAAAAATAATTTTTTAATCACTCATTCTGATAATATTTTTAATAGATATTTTTTAGTAGATATTTTTTTAGTAGATATTTTTTTAATCACTCATTCTGATAAAAATAGGATTAGAGTGAAAAGTAAGTTTATAAAAATATTTATTTTAGTAGATATTTTTTTAATCACTCATTCTGATAATAATTTTTTCACCAACACTCATAAAATTACATGTTGGTTTTAGGGTTTTTCTCCTCAACATGAAAAATGTAAAATCTTAAAACTATTTTATCATGGATATAACTAAAAAAACAAAAAACAAAATAAAACGAAAAACCAAAATTAACAATAGAGCATTTAATGACTATGACTTTGGATAGTAGTGATTTCTTAAATATTTTCTTAACGATAATTACGACTCTGTTTCAAATGATGTGTGTTTTTAGTTGGACCCATTATATCCTTTTTTTCATTGAGACCGCACCCTCAACTCTATCGTAAGAAAACCCACAACTGAAAAAAAACACTATGCTCAATCTAGAATTTTTTACCTTGATTGAGACTCGAATCCACGACCTCCCATTCGGGAAACATAGGGCTACCACTTAGGCAAGAAGGGTTGCGGTGATTGCTTAAAAACTTGTTGATAGGTTCGGACCTATGTGTTGCGTAAGGGTCACCCATATCCCAAAAACTAACCAACCCAAAAGAAAGTTGGACACCGACCCTCTTAAAATTTTGATATTGATTTACATAAAATGACATTGTTAACCCTTAACACAACTTGACACCAAAACCAAAAACATAAGATATAAGATTTTATATATAGAAACTATTGTAAACTAATTAACACATATTTTACAAAGTTTATAAACCAAATATATATTTATACAATTAAACTCATTACTCCTATATTTATTATAAACATATAGTGTTTTCATATTTTGTTTTTGAACTAGATATGTATAACAATATTGATCTTTTTATATATGACGTCAAACAATTCTTATCTCCAGTTCAACTGATCTGATCGACCGGCTAGCTAACCTCTTATGCGTATGGGTTTAAAAACATTGGAAATGGGAGTGATATGTTAATAATTATATATGTTTACAATATATATGTTTCTTGCATTTCAAGTTATTTTTATTATAATTTCATTTCTTTAGAACGTATTTGTGTTTTATTTGAACTTTGTAGTTTTTGAATGAAAGTCGATGTTTTTTGTAAAGAAACTAAAAACTTGAGGAAGTTCAAAAGGAAAAAAGGTTTCTAACATGACCATATCAAAGTGTATATGACCATATCAAAGTTGTATATGACCATATCAAAGTTGTATATGCTCATATAAGCTATCAATCTCCAAGAAGTTTATTTTAAAGTGAAATAGCCACATGGCTTCTTATATGGTTATATTTGGACTAAAAACGGGTTTATAACCCCAAAACACCCCGTTTCCAATATAACTTTCATTTTTCTCTCCCTATATTGGAAACAAGGTGTTTTGGGAGGGGTTTAATGCGTTGTAAGCCCCATTCCCGGAGACCACACAGTTGGTCATTCATTGCACATAAAACATTATAAATACATTTGCCTTACGAAAACATTACAGCGGAAACATAAATAAAGTATAACTTTTTATATCATTACAAATTTTTTGCAAGTTAATACAAGCGTTCATTTCAAATATCATTCATTCGCATTATAATGTAAAAACATTAACAAAAGAATGCCATCCAAAAGAGCTGAGTAGCCCTCTCGTGCCATCCCCAGCAATGTTTACCTGCCAACTAAAAATGTATAAAAGCCAGCGTTGCTGAGTGAGTTCTAGTTTTATAAATAAAACATACTTTTCTTACGAAAACCGTTCTTTACTTTCTTTCAAAATCATATTATACTTTTCATTCATCCGTGATCATACGTCATACGTACATACATATAATATCATGATTATCTTCTTTAATCTTTCATGCTTTACCTTTTTCTTTCAAACAACCATAAACCCTTCCCTTCTGTTCATGGTACCGGACCTAGGCCTATCATAGACCTTCTATAATGGTGCATCGCACCTCGTGGTCACAGTATCTAAGGTAAAATTTAGGTTTACTATGCAATACCTTTCTGTTCGTGATTCTGGGCCTAGTACTCTCATATACCTTCTAAAACGGTGCATCGCACCTCGTGGTCACAGTACCTAAGGTATGAATGTAGGTTTACTATGCAATACCTTTCTGTTCGTGGTTCTGGACCTAGGCCTATCATAGACCTTCTATAACGGTGCATCGCACCTCGTGGTCACAGTACCTAAGGTATGAAGCAATAGTTTCTATGCAAATGGTCAATCACAAAGAAGACCCCGATGTAGATGCCATGCTTACAAGACTATCTCTACTTTCATTACTCATTAATGCATGCATTCTTACTTCATATTCCTCTTTCCTTTATATTTCACTTTACGTTACATAATACTTCATCTATTCATTAACATCACACGTAAGTCATGGGAAAGATAAACATACATCATCATAAGGACCATATACATGTCATTCATACATCATCAAGCAGGGCATCATACACACATAACCACATCATGTATAACCATGCAACATCATCATCATCATTCATATAACATAACATGCCCATCATACCATCTATGACCCCAAAAGTCAACTTACATAGCCCCCCCCGGGATCTCCCAAGTTAAGCCTACATTACACTTTTTCCCCAAAAATCAAGAAAATATTCTAAGTCCTTAGGCGCACGGGCACTATGCAGGTGCATGGACACTATGTAGGCGCATGGGGAACACTTAGGCGCATGGGAAACTTTCAGGCGCATGGGTACTATGCAGGCGCATGAGTGCTTAGGCGTATTAGGAATCCTGGACGTCTGGACACTTAGTCAATTCCAGCCCAAACTCTAGGCGCATGGGTACTATTTAGGCGCATGAGCCACTTGGGTGCATGGGCACTATTGGGGCGTATGGGCACTATTGGGGCGTATGGCCCTACACTTAGTCATCCGACTAATATTTCTAGGCGCATGGGCTATACTTAAAATATTTCTAAGGTAATCTTAGGCGCATGGACTACTGTTTAGACGTATGGATTACACTTCTTTCTAAGGCATTTTCAGGCGCATGAGCCTTATCTAGGCGCATGGACCCTCTGTTCAACATGTTTCCAGTATGTTTTCAACCCAATCATCAAACCCATCTGTTCTAAGCTTAATGTGGCTATTCTAAACATGAACAACCTATAACCATTCAAGAATCAACGTCCAATCATGCACATTACATACGGGTAAACATACATAACCTTGTAAAAATCGTTTTAATACATTTTCAGCCCCAAGATGTTTAAAACAAGTAAAACCGGGGTCTAGAACTCACCTGATGCAACTTGGGTATTTCTTCCTTTATAACCCGCTTGCAATGAGTTCAAACACCTAAAACAACACCCAACACACACACCCCGAGCACATACACAAACACATAAGCACTTAAGCATGCAACCGGGATAAAACCCGTCATAAACACATAAAAACCACGATCTTACCTTGAATTCGTTCACTTCTTCTTCTTTTTCTTCATCCGAGAACTCCTCTGCTCTCTCTCTAGAACCGAAGAAAGATGATGATGTGAGGTGAGGGTGGGCGGCCATGCCCACCTTTACACCAACTTTTTCGAAGTTTTGTCCTTTTGGACACTTTTAGTCCCTCCACTTGGACTTATTTGCCTTTCTTTCTTTTTATTTCTCATATCTTGTCTTTTAAAAATAACCGGGTGTTACATGCATTTAGTATTGTTTGTTAATCACCATTGCGATTTGAATCCACCTATTATATAAATGAAATATAACGATAACCACCTAACAGTGAATCATTTCTTAGTTCTTAAAATATATACACTGCAAAAAATTATAAATAAACAAACAAATCATGTAACACAAAACATTTGTACTATAACCATAAAAGACAAATCATTATAAACTTTTCGATGCAAATAGTAAAATTTAATCATTTTGACTAAAAAACCAGCCCACATGAAAAGTTTTACATATACAGTCTCTTTTGGTAATTGCATTTACGATTTGATTCCATGGTAATCTTTTGTTGTTTTGATTTGTTAATGTATTTTGGTTTTGCGATCATGTTACTTTTGTCTATCTTGTTAAATAATAGATTTTTTTTGTTTAAAGTTTAATTATGATTACGATGATAGATATTTTATGATTATTATTTATAGACTGTTAATGTCATAATGTTTATTGTTTTTTACTTATATGATAATTTGTCTTTTATGATTATGATTCAATGGTTGTGTCACATGTCTTGTTTGTTATTTATATTTATTTTATGGTGTATATTTTATAATTTAAAAAGGAGACATTTTTACATGATTATCATTATATATTATTATATCTAATATGTGGATTCAAATAGCAATGATGATTATCAAATGAGAATGAATGCATAAAACCTCACGTAGAGTTGTTTTTTTTATTTTGTAATTTATTTGACAAAAATGCCTCTAATGTAGGAAAGTGATCGAAATAAGTTAACGGTGTTAATTCAGAGTAGTAAATGGATTCATTAGAACTTTTATAAAACATTTGGACACAATGACAAAAGTTAAACTTTTAAACTCAGATGATAATTTTTATAACACCTCAAGGATGAAAAACACATTTAACACTAAAAAATAAAAGGAAAAAAACCTTTTGCAATATAATCAAACCAAATGGTGCTTAAACTAATTACAATTGATGTTGCAGTGTTTAGAAATCGTGTCAAAGTGACTATGATAATAACTCTTAGTTTTTTGCTTTAAATAACAATGTAATTAGTAGAAACAACATGTAACATACAAGTTACCAAGAGCGAGATGTAAATCCTAACTATTAGCAAATTAGGTCTAACAAAGTAATAATTAGCAAAATACTAAGCAAGAAAGGAATTCTATAGAGCAACAAAGGTTGGCCGGAAAACTTCGAAACAACCCATGAGCTCGAAATGACAACATTAGAAGGGTCTAGAACATCCCACAAGATACTAGATAACATGATATGAGGGTTGCAAAAAAGGACCAACTAAATTAATCTTCAATAAGCATGAAAGGTCTAGAAACTATTACAAAAATCATGGATGCTTCATGGATGATTTATGCATAAACTAGGCAATTCCATAGAATTGTCTAGACCTAGAAATCTCTAATTCTTAGAACAAATTTTTGTATAGATATATCTACATATAGAATGATCTAGAACAATATAACTTGTAAACATAGGCTGGTGATGCATCATTTACACTCACCCAAGTTATTTGTAACATTAAAGCCTTGTACACTTGTGTTTCAAAGTAATACAAGCATCTTACTTGGGTTGTTAACCAATACAAGCAATCTATTTGCAAACATACAATCCTAAATTCTCTTTGATAGTCTTCTGCTGCTAAACTCATCCAACTAAGAGCAAAAAAGCTGATGTAGAACTAATCTAAGTGTTGCATGAGAGTTAAAGAAATCATTTTGTTACAATTAGCTCTAGTTTTGATAAGCCTTTCTTGAAGAGGTATCAAATGGTATTTTTCAAAGTAAATAAAACAATAATGATTAAACTTATATACATCACAATAACCATAAAATAAATAATTGAAAAATCTTAAAAATTACATTTTCCTTAGTAGAGATTGATGAAAAATAAAGTTGTATTGGTACTTAGGTCTACACACACAAATTAATCAAACATATCATTATAAGCTAGGATCTAACAAATGGGCAATTTAGTTCTTTAGTATTTTAGGCATTCAAAGGGCCTAACAAATTATGCATAGTTAAGCCATTTGTATAAGGTTTGTGTTGGCCTATCTTTTTATAGTCATATATATCATCCGAACGCTCGATTAATCTTGAATACTATTTTATAAAACTTAATACTATGCCAATCAACTAACCCTGTTGAACATTTGTTCCTTATTAGGACAAGCAATTCCTTCACTTTAAAAACAAACATTCAAGAACAAGCAACATGATGGATGTGTATTATCAATCACAAGGACATAAATAAATGAGTATTTATAAACTTCCTAGGACAAATATGAACAATTGTCGATCTGTCACACTTACATGTTATGTTTTTTATTGTGTCGTTAACTACCTTTGAAAAATCAACATTACAGAAACATCCTGTACAAGAAAGTATAATAAACCACCACTCCTAAGCATGATATCTAACCATTCTTAGTCATGTATTCACTTGTTGCGGTTGTGAGAGAAACAATAATATCCCAATACGCACAACCACATCTAGAAATGTGTCTCTATTTATTGATGTTACCATGATAGGAAGTTGTAAAACAACATCAATCTAGACTATACACTAAGTTTTAAGACTATTGATCTTATTAGAACACGAATACAATTGGGAAGAACAACACATATCAGATATCTGAGTACGTAGTTCGGAAGCAAACGAAAATTTTACATTAAACTTTTCAGACTTAACAATAATAAACAATGTTACAGCATTGCAAGTCCAACTCTAAATCAATATTTCTTAAACAACATTCATTCTATGATATAAGGTACCCACCCCTATTCACTCCTCTGTAATATAATCATAGGAACCACAAATAGAGAACTACAAGATTCTTCATATAAAGAATGGGGTAAGCTTTCGATACACTTGCAAGATACACTAGCATATTAGTGTAGAAGAACCCAAATCCGGTAAGAACAAAGGTGCCATTAGTTTTGAACTTTGCAATAAGAAAAACACAAGATCCATGCATGATGCAATTGGCATTATCTCAAATGCATCATGAATCTAAGCTGATTGATCGTCACAAAATGTTTGGCTAGCCACAAGCATGAAAAGTATACCAACATCAGCTAACTTGTTAAGCCAAGTTTTGTTATTCTGTAATTTAGAACAATATGAAAAATCGAGTTGGTCCCCCAATTCCAGATATGCTTAACCAAATCCAATAAAGCATTCAACCAGCCTAGAAGACCTTGAAAACTAACCCATCTTATCTTTATCGTATACCCAATTGATGAGGTTATGAGAGAGACAACAAATATCACAGCATGCACGCCAACGTCCGAATAAATGTTTCCAATTATCGATGTTACTGCTATGGGAAGTTGGAAAGCAACAACAATCCAGACTAAGCATCGAGTTATAGAATTAGTATTATATAAGAAAAGGGCTAAGAAGATCAACACATATCCAATCACCGGATACATAGTTATGAAGCTTATGCAAATAAAACATTTTACTTTTTTGGCCCCAACAATGACAAAAATAGATTTGCAAAGCATGTGCAGGTTTGAGTTAATAACTCTTCCCATAAACGGTCATTCTCTACAGGATGGTACCTGTAACATCTCGTATATTTCGCTAACTAAAAGTTAACTTTATTTTCCTTGTAGAGACTAATTATGCTACTTATAAAACTTATGGTTCATTCATGCTTATTTTCTTATTGTATATATTTGTTTAATAACTATATATAATAATAATAAAAATGATAATACAATAACTGAGAATAATAACAATAATAATGATATTGTTAAAATATAATAATTTGTAAAAATTATTAAACTTAAAATGTATAAAACTTTATTTTAAAAGTCAAGGTTACTTTTTTCAATTTATAAACCTTAAAACAAAGTTTAAGACATAAAATGATAAAATCAAAATAAAAGGGACCAATTGTGTAAATTTTCAAAAATCAATCTTTTCTCTTTCTCTCTCCCCGTAAAACCGGCGGAGCTCCGGCCAAACTCCGCCGAGCTCCGTCCACTTCAAAACCGCAAATATATTGTTTTCGAGACCCAAAACCATTCCCCAATCCTTCCTGTTACAGCTTTGAACTTGAATGCACTTTAATTTCGTTTAATAAACGATTACCAACACGATTCAATCACATAACCGAACATCTTCAACCCACTAGCCGTTCGGGCATTAACACTTCTTTATAGGCTAATTAAACTAACCTAAACGATACTATACCATTCGTTAATCGAGCACCACACTCAATTACATCAAAAACAAACACAATCTTCGAATATGAGCTTCATCATTGTCGTGAACCTGCAACTTAGTAGGGCCACTGTCCAAGCAATTTGGACCAAAATTAGCAAGGGGCTTTTGGTCCAGTACACAAATCGAAGCTTCATACAAGATTAATTGAGTTATCATCAAGAATTAACCATCGGTCGATCATCATTCGGTTACGAGGTGTTCATTGTCGTGTGTATCATCAATATCTAATCAAAACGGGTATTGAACTCACCTAAACAATCTTTTTATCATGGAAAACAAAAGCCCCATGAATATATTCGCTATCAACATCGAATTGATGCTCAATTTGGTTCGGCTAATTCTAGGGTTCTTCGGGTTTTGAGGAAGTTTTTAAGTGTGTTTAAATGATTATGGAACCAACATAAACCGCGGCTTAGAGCCTTGGTTCATTGGTTCCCCATCCACATGCTAACCTTGAGGTCCCGGGTTCGAACCCGGGCACCCTCAAACAGTTTTTTTGGGCCTTTTCAGCCCTCAAAATAATTGTAGAAAATTTTTAAAAAATATAAAATAGTTTTTGCAAACCTTAAAAATTTCCATGAACACCAAATAAAATTCTGAAATTTTCTAGTAATTTTAAAAATTAAATAACTGTTTTAAAAACATTTTAACAAACATTATTTTTGGTTAAATCCTATTAAAAGTGGGTCCCAACTAATAAAATAGTTTCGGTTCAAACTTATTCCTTAAAAATCATGGTTATCTTAAAATGTTTATTTAAATTTAAACCTTGATTACAAATGTTTTCTTTTAAAAATAATTAAATAATTATTTATATGCTTATGGACTTGATACAATAATTTTAAAAATCATTTAAAATAATAATGGGCATAATATTATCTTTATTAATCTCTAAAATTTGGAAATTATATACTATTCTTAGAAAATATTAGGATTTAATTACATCATTATTATCTAATTTCATTTCTAAAATACTTAATCATATAAACCTATATATTCCTTCTAATGGAATGAAAATGTAAATAACTACATTTAAACTTATTGCTTAGCAAAAACCTTAAAATATTAATACCCTAATTCTTGTGAACATTAATCGTATTGTTAACCTTATCTTTATCTTGTAAAATATATATTTAGGTGCTTGTAATGGATACTTTGGATTTATCTTTTGGATCTTACGTTATCTTTTATATCATCTTGTAATGCCTATATCCAGGTGAGTATTTCCATACCCCTTTTTGCTTATTTTCACACTTTGGGGTGAAACATGTTAACTTATTATCATTGCACTTGTAAACTTATTTGAGACTTGTAATCTTTATGGCAATTCATCATGCAAGGTTGTGGTTAGTTGAACTTTTGTGGTTACCATGTTATGGCGTTATATGTACAATCATTAACTATTGCTAGCCCAGCGAAGTCATAGATCTATGGGCCAGACAAGCTTGCTTGGTTGATCCAAGTACACTTAGCTGATCGTATAATCTTGTAAACGTTTGAGACTTGTAAAACTTTGTCGAGGTTTGATTGTTGCATAGTTCATAACATCCCTAATCACTTTATTCTCTAACTTACGACTTGAATTGCCATCTTTTATATACCTATGTATTGAAAACTGTGGAATGCTCACCAACATTTATGTTGACCTTTTATTTTTAACATGTTTCAGGAATACCCCAAGTATGTGTTCTACTCTTTGAAGCTTATCACATCTAGGATTGGACCTAGAAATAAATGGATGATCATGTTATTTGTAGCATTTGTACATGATGTATTCTTTGTTGAAACTTTTGCTTGTAATGTTACAATTGAATCTTATGATTAATATATCTGGATTTAATAAATAGCCTTATGTGGCGGTGAACAATCGTAACCCTCACATCTCGACGTTTCCGCCGTCAAGGTTGGGGTGTGACAGTACCTACCACTTTTTACTCCTTTGTAATAGACATACAAAGAAGCAAAGGAAACATACCTACAAAAACCTTCACATAGGGAATTGGGTGATCCGTTGGTAAACTTGCAAGTAAAAAACACATTCATGCAAAAGAAACTAACGACAGTCATAATAGTTCCAAAAGCGCCTTCGGTTTTAAACTTCGCCACAAGAAAAGACACGAGTGCCACTGTGACATCCCGTGTCTTCAAGTTAACATCCGTACATTAATAACATATAAAAATATTTAAATGCATCATAAGACTTAATTTATGATAATTAAGGTCATTTAAGGTCTAGCAAAGCCCCTTTGTGGATAAATTTTATAATTTGTAATTTTGAGAAATTACCGGGTCGCGTAGCGATAGAGCGTTTAACGAAAGTTGGTGATAATTCGGTTAATTAAATTTGGTCAATAAGTATTAAATATTATAACTTAATGAATCTCAAGTGAAAATATTATTAGTCAAAAAAAATAATTAATATTATCTACCTTTGTCACACACCCCGACCGACGGCGGAATCATCGGGGCAGACGAATGGGAGACGATTGTTCATAGCACATGGAACCAATTAAGTTGAAGTAATATTAAATATCATTATTAATTAAACATTACACGACAAATAAGTAATTACAAAACAATCAAAATACAACCAAAAACATAAAACTTTCAATTTAAACTAGGTTCAAGTCCTATATGAGCACGAAGAGAAATCCACAAGAAGTAAACCTAAAACATGATAAAAATAAAAGGTCAACTAAAAAGTTGGTGAGTTTCCAAGGTTTTCATACATAATATAACAAGGTTACAAGTAGCAATTCATATCATAGGTTATAAGTTAGTAAGGTTATAGAACACATATCATTACAACCAACCTCGACTTGATTACAAGTATATAAGATTGGCTAAGTGTATTTGGTTTCCATGATGAACAAGCATACGTCATCAGGAGTCGGCAATACATCGACTTTAGCACCAATAGGCTTGTCAGGCCCAAAGATCTAAGACGCCGCGCAGACTAGCAATAGTTAATGATTGTAAACAAACTATGTATCTCATATAATCACTTACAACACACAATAACCATGACAAAAATATGAATTGCAAGTGTTTTACAACTCTCAAACGTTTATAAGTGTAAGATGTATAAGTATCATGTTTCACCCCAAAATAGTGTGAAAAATGTAAAAAAGGGCAAGGAAAACTCACATATATATATAAGATGATGATAAGAAAAACAAACGAGGCTCCAACGATTTCTCTACAGATGCCTAAATGTATATGTTCCAAGATTAAGTTCAATAATAGGATTAACAATAAGACGTGAACTAGGGTTTCAATTGGAATTTGGGGGTTTAAATAATTAAGTAAAATAATGACTTGTTTATGTTTTGGTTTAATAAAGACAATATAAATCAATTAAAAATATCTCAACAATTTAAGTTATTGATTTAATAGAAATTAAGTATAATATGTGAAAATAAGTAAATAATTTAATAATTAAATATTTAAACCTGATAAAAGAATTAATTAAATGCTTATTTAAATGATTTTAAAAAATTATTTAAATGATTTTATAAAGTTTTGGGCTTTTACAATGATTTATCATAAAGGTTTTATAATACAAAACCCTAAAAAAATAAGAATAAAGTAATAAAAGTTACAAATAAATTTATTAACTATTTATGATTTAACATGGTTAATAATCATTGAATAATTAATTATTTAAATAATCATCTAAATAATCATTTGCATAAGTAATTATTTAAATAATCATTGAACTATATATATTTACAACATAAATGACTTTGTAATATTTTTTATAACCTTTTTATTCAAAAAAATATTAATTAAATCTAAGAATATATGTTAAAACTTTTAAAAATTAATTTGATATTTTTGTAATAATTTATTAACAAAATAATTTTTATGGTAATTTATTATATAATCTTAATTTTCTGAATGTAAATTATACAAAAAAACTAATTAGAAACAAAAATGGCAGAGGCCCGTTCGACCCGGGACCTCATGCCTAGGATGATTACTAATTACCAACCGGGCTAGCCCAAGTGTGTTTAAATTCTGCTTTAAAATCTTTTAAACATTAATTTCTTATTTCACCCAAATCATCATAAACTCTAATTTGATTTGGATCCAATTGAACCCTGAATGGTTAAGGTTAACAAATGAAATGTTAGGGCTTTTAAACCCCAGATAAAAGTGAGTATATAGATGTGTTTAATTACCCGATTTCGATGTATATCGATGATGAATAAGATAGGACAGTCGCGACTCAAATGAATCCGGATCAAGGTGAAAATGATGATGATATCCAATTAATCTAACGCGAAGCTCCTAGGATTGCGATGATCAAAACCCCTTAATCAATTGTGATTATTATTGCTTTGATCATGGGCCTCGTATGAGTTGCAGGTCACATATGATGATGATGGTTGTATGTGATATGTGTTGTGTTTCAGATGGAATTGAAGGTTGTATACGATTTGAGATAGATAATCGATCGTTTGTGTTCATTTAATTGGATTATTATTAAGTTTTAATGTCCAAACGGCTATGGGTTTAAGGTCGACGATTACTTCGCTTCAATGGGTTCATAACATGATTTGAAGACGTTTAAAGCTCATAATAGTGTTCGAATCTCATACCCGAAGCGATTGGAAACGGTTCTTGGGTGAAATTCCATGGGGTTTTGGCGTTTTACCCCTTGCCGGAGTTGACCGGGGGGTGGCCGGAGATAGGGTAGCCGGAAATACGGGAAAAGATGGGTTTTTTTAAAATAATTTACACATTTGGTCCATGTGATTTCAATGGTTTTTTATTTTATGCCTAACTTTTAAAACTAAGTTTCAAAAATTACATTTTGAACCTCAACTTATAACATCCTTGTGTTAAATAATTCAAAGTATTTATAAACTCCATTAAATAAATCATTAATTTGTAAAACTTTTTAGACTTTAAATGTCTATAGAATAATAAGCTTTATGTATTAATGATTTATTTTAGTGTATAAATGACATATAAAACTTTACAAATTAAAAAGCTTTATTTTATAAATTATAAAATATTTTATAAATCATAAAATAATAATTTGTTTAAATGATTTGATAAATAATAATTGAATAAAACAACTCGTAATGTTTGTTAAATTACACATTTAATGCATTTGATTTATTAAAAATAATTAAAATAATCTAATAATGATTTTGTTTCATTGCATGAAAGTTCAAGATGGTTTTGGGTTTGGGTTTTAAATTGGAAAAAAATGGCGGATGTTACAACCTTGATCACATAAAATTAATACCTTTTAAGTATTGCCTTGATGCAACGTAAAGTACGTTGCATACTGTTTCATACCGTGTATATTTTTATTTTTGACCTTTTGTCACAATTATTAAATGTTGTGAACCCTTAGAAAGTCTCAAATTAATATTTTAATTTTATAAAAATTTTTCATGTAAAAACCTGGACGTTTAAGATTTTTATTAAAAAACACATTTTAACGAGACCGACACCCGCCTTACACTCGATGACATCTCACTTAAAGATCCACCAACCATTCTTATGATTTAATTACATGATTAGATTTCTCTAATCACCCTTGGTAATCTCCATATAAACCACCTTACACTTCATCTTTTACACACACTCAACCCACCCTTTCTCTCACTAGAAATCACCTACACAATCTTCTTTCCATTCTTTGTAAAATCTCGGCTGGAACATCAAAGAGAAGCCCTCTTTCTCTTGATTTTGATCATCCTAAACTTGTTTCAAGTTTTGATTTCTGGATTTCAAGGATCCCTTATTAGTTTGTTGTAAAACATTACATAAATCCTACTCAAAGAAGAAGAAATCCCTAAAGAAATCATTCTTGAATCTTCAAAAGATGTTCATCTTAGGTATGAACTTTGAACTTTAGTGACATGCAACATGACTCTAGGATGATTGTTGCAAGATTTGTTTACCAAAAACTAGTTTTTCTTGAAATCTAAGGTTCCAACAAAGATTTTTAATAAGAAATGTTTTTTGAAACAATGTGTGTGTGGGTGAGTGTATGTGTGTGTGTCGTACGTATGTATATGTGTATAATGATTTTGTATTTTGTTGATCTTCTACTGCATGCAAGATGATCAAACTTTGGTTTAAGGTTATGAACATTATATGAAACCCATCTCGAAAAGGATTTTACCATAATGATGAAAATGGGTAATACATGATTGCATGTAAAGAATGATGTTCTTGAACCCATCTTACACTTTGATTTCATAAGGGATTGAGATGATCGAAGAATAATGGTGATCATGATCTGAATTCTTTTGGTTTTTAAGTAGGTTTTGTTGAAATGAAAACTAAGAACACAAGATGAAATATATGATTTGGACTATGCATGTATGAAAACATATATGTATGTATATGTGGTTTAAACTTTTATTCTTCATTTGTTTTTCACTTATAAGTTTAGAGATGATTTAAATGATCCATGCATATGGAGGTCAAGATCTGAAGATTTTGGTATTTGTATTCAAATTTAATTTAAATAAAAGATAAAAACAATTTAGAAATAGAAGTACTCAAGTGTTGACGAGACATGATCACTACGAAACCTTCCATAAAATATAATTGACAAACCAAATATCTTTATAAGATCTGGAGAATAAGAAGTTTAAAACCATTAAAATATAGTTAAAAGTTAGTAAATTTACTGAAAATAAAAGTTTTGATGATTGGGTTAACCTTGTAAACGTTTTACGCGTTAAAAATGATGTATTCGGGTCTAAAACAAATAATTTCTCACAAGTCCGGTTTGGAAGATAAAATAATAAAGTGTTTAATTTAAAAACTTGTGTTTTTAAGTATATAACAAAACCATAACAAGAAAGATATTCGGTGATAGTTTTATACGCGCGAAAAAGCCGAAAACCGACAATTTCGGGTCAAAATAATGGATTGTTTTGGAACTGATTTTTAACAAAATATTTCAGAAGGTTTTTGGTATAAAAGATTCATATTTAAACATATAAAATGGTCATAAGATATATGTGGGCTTGATGTACGGTTTAGGTGTGTAAAATCATGCGGTTTCAAGTCAAAAATCATCGTATACGGGTGAAATTTGGGTCAAACATAATAGGTCATCTTTTTATAATAAAACTTGTCCAAAATAGTTTTATACATGTTTTAATACTGAAAACTTAATTATTTACTAAAAAGATTAATAAAAGTTGAGTTGTGATAAATAAAGTAATATTTATAAAGTAATAATATAAGAAATAGTTTACTTTACTAGAACAAGATTATGGATATATCTTATTATTAGTCTTAAATTATGAAGTAGTAAATACTTATTTATGTAAATCTTTATTTTATTAATTATTCATTTGTTTATTTATTTGTTTGTTTGTATAATACATAACTTAGTAAATTTTACGTTACATTTTATATACTTTCACGTGTTTATTTTGTGTGTGTATTGTAGTTGTTGTTTAAGGGATTAATGGTTGATTCAATGAATGAATATTTGTCATACTTAATATAAGTTATTAAACTAAACCGGAAATCACCAACAAGTCTTTTATAAAATGGATTTCAAGATAAGTCTAGTGAGTTGGGTAAACAACTTACGTATTAGACTTATTACTCGACAATTAATAGATCCTTTGTGTTTAGGGCGCTAATTGGTGTTTATTTTTAAGGCTCGATTTTTGCTAGGATCATCTCCTTGTCACATTTGAATGTGAGTACTTCGGCCCCATTTAAAATATTGTTTCATTTAAACTGTTTTGGGGGGAAAAGCATGTATATCATTTAATTGTTTTTATATATATGATGGGTAAACGAGTATAATATATGTTATGACGGTATAAGGTGAGGCAATAGTATCAGAGGATACTATTGGGCTCTAAATCCCCTCGTAATCATTAACCTCGGGGGTGAGGCCGCAGGCTATATTGGTAGATCTATCGGGTTAGAAGGGCCCGCTCTCGCGACCAGTCGTGCCGGTCAGGTTGTAGCGAGGGAGTTTATATGTCTGGATAGTTGTGGGGTAACGACGTGTTTCTTGACTTGATTATGGACTTATGACCTGAATTAATCATAGTACCAAGCTAGTCTATGTTGAGTATATTATCTCGCTACATCATAACTGTTTTAAAAAAACTGATTTGTTATATAAATTATGAAAACCCGAATGCTCACCAACTTATTTTTGACTAGTATTTTCTCATGCTTTTCAGGGTTATTGGTATGCTTGATTTAGGAAAGATGGAATTATGTCTTTGGAAAGACCAAACGTTTTTATATTGACTAATTTAAATCCTTAATGATGAACTTGTTGTTTTGAAATCTAAACTTAATAATATAATATGATTAAATACTTTGTCATGTGAAGATAGTCAACTCATTAAATATTAACGTTTGACTACGACCGTTGGAATAACTCCAACTTCGTTACCACCACGTCACGCGACCTTCTGCTGTGATTTTCGGGGTGTGACACAAGTTGGTAATAGAGCCAAAGGTTATAACGAACTAGAAGATATTTTTTGAAAATCTAGACTATAACCTTTAAAAAGATTATTTGACTCCAAAGACAATTCCATGTCATGAGCCTTATGCTAGATTAGAGCATTATGTGAGCATAATTGTCATATTAAGATTATGATTATTAATTTTATGTGCTAGAACTTTGCATAATTAATAAGTACGCATGCATGCATAAGTTAATGATACTTTTGTACATGTTCTTGTTAAGAGGAATTAAGTATAAATGTCTATAGTTAGAAAATTTAGTACGGATATTTTTGTGTTACGGATGTCTTCTCGAACCCCGTTCATTCTGATCCATGACTCCATTGTGATTACAGGATCCTATGTTCTCTCTTTCCCCTATCACACCTTTGGAGATTTAACACTACTCCTTTGCACTGAAATTGGAGCCTGCTTCCGAGTACGAAAATGGTTGGATTTAGGCGTCCGATGACAAGCGTCCTCCTGCTCTTAGCAAGCCTTATTCGATAGCACCTATTACTCATGAGCTTGTTCTTGACAATCCTGAGCATGTTTTAGGTTCATTTCGTTTACTCGCGAGAAGAAGAGGAAGCCAAAGATGGTTCTAATTAGACTACTAGAGAGACACTAGAGGAGACTGAGCCCAGATGACTAAAGTGCGTAACAGATAGTAGGAATGGTTGTCCGGGCGTCAACAGGAGTAGGCTAATGAGGTGGGTTACCCTCAACATTTTAGGTGGTGAATCGTCCTCAGCCCATCAAGACCTACCGTTAATGGATGAGCCTGTTGATCACACCCTAGTTACTTTAGTTACCCGATGCATCCACCATGAGCACCAGATTTCATCATTACATTGTAATACGGTGTGACGATGAGACGTTGCAGACGATGGATGGAAGGATGATGATATTCAAGGAGGAGAAGGTGATTGTGAATGACAACCAAAACTAGCTACATTTCAGGATTTGTGATTTGGAGACGGGACTGGAAGAGACGAAGAAGAAGCTGAAGGTGGCGGAGCTAAAAGTGGAGATTGCAGAGGCTGGGTTGGTAGCAGCATAATTTTAGGGACTTCTCTTGAGGAGCGAGTGGAGGCAACGTTGATATTGGCGACGATTTGCATGATGATGGCTTTGGTAGTGTTGTGTCGATGTGATGTCATGATTCTCTTGTTAGACTTGTAGGGTCATTCCTTTAGTATCGACCTCCTAGGTGTTGTGCTTGGTAGTTTTGATATTGTCGTAGGCATGGATTGGTTGTCAAAACATCATGCTGAAGTGGTATGCTACGAGAAGACTATTCGTCTACCTATTCCAAGCGGTGGAACTTTGACTATCCAAGGTGATAAAGCAAGACCTACCTTAAAGATTATAAATGTAATGAAGGCTTGCAGGTATTTACATGAAATGTATCTAGCATTTCTTGACAAGGCGGTGGATACTAAGAATGAGAAGCGAAAGTTTAAGAACATACCGAGAGTGCAAGACTATCCAGGTGTCTTTTCTGATGATCTGCCTGGATTACCTTCGTCTAGACAGGCTGAATTTCGAATCAATTTAGTATCGGGAGCTGCTCCTGTTAACCGATCACCATACCGGTTAGTGCCTCAGAGATGCAAGAATTGTCCAAGCAATTAGAAGAATTGTTGGATAAGGGATTTATAAGACCAAGTTTCTCGCAAAGGGGATAACCAGTCTTGTTTGTCAAGAAGAAAGATAGGTCATTTAGAACGTGCATCAATTGCCGAGAGTTAAACAAACTCACTATCAAGAATCGATACCCATTACCAAGAATCGATGATCTATTTGATCAACTTCAAGGATCTTGTTTTTACTCGAAGATTGATCTACGATCAGGTTATCATCAACTATTGATAGCCGAGGAAGATGTTCCAAAAACAACATTCTACATGTTACGGCCATTACGAGTTTCTGGTTATGTCATTTTGGCCTGACAACAGCGTCTGTTGTGTTCATGTATTTTATATATAGAGTATACAAACCTTATTTAGATAAGTTTGTAATAGTATTTATCGATGATGTACTAGTCTATTCAAGAACCAGAAAGATCATGAACAACATCTAAAGATTATCTTGGAGACGTTAAGGAAAGAGAAACTGTAAGCAAAGTTCTTGAAATGTGAATTCTAGATTCGAGAGGTTCACTTCTTAGACATATCATTAATGAGAAAGGCATACATGTAGATCTGGCTAAGATTGAAGCAATCAAGAACTGGGAGGCACCCAAGTCCCCGACCGAGGTGTGTTAGTTTCTTAGATTGGCTGGTTGTTATCGGAGATTCATTGAAAATTTCTTGAAGTTAGCATAGCCGTTAACGCTGTTGACTCAGAAGAATAGAAAGTATGGCTGGACTGATAAGCAAGAGGCAGCATTTTAGTTACTAAAGCAGAAGTTATGTAGTGCTCCTATTCTATCTCTTCCTGAAGGAACAAAAGGGTTCATTGTGTACTATGATGCGTCCCGTTTAGGTGTTGGAAGAAGAAGAAGAAGAGGAAGAAGAAGAGGAAGAAGAAGAGGAAGAAGAAGAGGAAGAAGAAGAGGAAGAGAAGAGGAAGAAGAAGAGGAAGAAAAGAGGAAGAAGAAGAGGAAGAAGAAGAAGAAAAAGGAAGAAAAGAGGAAGAGGAAGAAAGAAGAGGAAGAAGAAGAGGAAGAGAAGAGGAAGAAGAAGAGGAAGAAGAAGAGGAAGAAGAAGAGGAAGAAGAAGAGGAAGAAGAAAGGAAGAAGAGAGGAAGAGAAGAGGAAGAAGAAGAGGAGAAGAAGAGGAAGAAGAAGAGGAAGAAGAGGAGAAGAAGAGGAAAAGCAGAGGAAGAAGAAGAGGAAGAAGAAGAGGAAGAAGAAGAGGAGAAGAAGAGGAAGAAGAAGAGGAAGAAGAAGAGGAAGAAGAGAGGAAGAAGAAGAGGAAGAAGAAGAGAAGAAGAAGAGGAAGAAAAAGGAAGAAGAAGAGGAAGAAGAAGAGGAAGAAGAAGAGGAAGAAGAAGAGGAAGAAGAGAGGAAGAAGAAGAAGAAGAGGAGGAAGAGGAAGAAGAAGAAGAAGAAGAAGAAGAAGAAAGAAGAAGAAGAAGAGGAAAAGAGAAGAGGAAGAAGAAGAAGAAGAAGAAGAAGCGAAGAAGAAGAAGAAGAAGAAGAGGAGAAAAGAAAGGAAGAAGAAGAAGAAGAAGAAGAAGAAAAAAAGAAGAGGAAGAAGAAGAGAAGAGAAGAAGAAGAGAAGAGGAAGAAGAGGAAGAAGAAGAAGAAGAGGAAGAAGAGGAAGAGAAGAAGAAGAGAAGAAAAGAGGAAGAAGAGGAAGAAGAGGAGAAGAGGAGAGAGGAAGAAGAGGAGAAGAGAAAGAATAGGAAGAAGAGAGAAGAGGAAGAAGAGGAAGAAGAGGAAGAGAGGAAGAAGAGGAAGAAGAGAAGAAGAAGAAGGAAGAAGAGAGGAAGAAGAAGAAGAAGAAAGAAGAAGAAAGAAAACCATGCAACCACATAGCTTCCTTGACTCCCTCAGTCAATGCTATGTACTCGGCCTCTGTTGTAAATAATGCTACCACATGCTAAAACTGAGCTTTCCAACTTACCAAGTTGTCCAGTACTTGAAATGCATATCCTATAATAGATCTACCCCTATCCAAGTCCTTAGCAAAATCTGAATCCAATAACCAAAAATCATGTCAACCTTCTCATGTTCATGAAGCCCAAACACTAAACCATAGTGCTTAGTACCTCTGAGATATTTCAAGATCCATTTCATAGTAACCCAATAAGCTTTACCCGGATTTGACAAATACATGTTGACCAAACTCACAGCATACCCAATATCCAGCCTGTACAAATTAACCATCAAGTAAATCAAGCTCCCAACGACATTGGCATAAGGTACTTTCTCCATATATCTAACTTCAGCATCTGACTTAGGACAATCAGAGCTTGACAGTTTAATATGAGCACCTATAGGAACTATTACTGGCTTCACATCATCTATCCTACAGTTACTTAATACCTTCTCCAAGTAAGACTTTTGAGACAGCTTCAACACCCTATGCTCTCTATCCCTTGTAATCTCCATGCCCAATATCTTCTTTGTTTCACCTAAATCTTTCATCTCAAACTCTGACATCAACATCTTTTTAGTAGCTTCAACTTCCTCCAAGTCTGAACAAGCCATCAACATGTCATCAACATACAACAACAAATATACAAATTTGTTCTCACTGTATTTTTTAAAATACACACAACTATATAATTGCTCCTTTAAAACCCATTAGTCACCATATGTTCATCAAACCTTTTATACCACTGTCTAAGGGATTGCTTCAACCCATATAAAGACTTCTTAAGGAGACATACCTTATCTTCTTGCCCCTTAACCTCACACCCTTCCGGCTGCTTCATATAGATAGTTTCATCCAGCTTGCCATGCAAGAATGCAGTCTTCACATCCAACTGATGTAGCTCCATACCCATAGAAGCAGACAATGATAACATAACCCTGATAGATGAATGTTTCATCATAGGTGAGAATATTTCATTATAATCCACACCTAGATTCTATGTAAACCCCTTAGCTACAAATCTAGCCTTGTACCTAGGAAGTTCACCTTTAGAAATCCCATCTTTCAGTTTGAACAGCCATTTACATGACATAGGTTTGTGACTCTCAGGTTATCAACCGACTCCCATGTGCCATTTTTATACAGAGATTCCATCTCTTCTTCCATGGCTTTATACCATTTTTCACTCTCTTTCACAAAAATTGCCTCACAGTATGACAATGGATCATAAATGCTTTCTTCTTCAGCAGCAACAAAGGCCAATGCAGACAAATCCATCCCCTCTCTAAACCTAAGAGGAGGTATCACTTGTCTCCTCTGTCTATCCCTAGCCAACTGGTAATCATCCATACCATCTCCTTGGCTACCAGAGGTACCTTGATCAACACCTTTATCATTCACACCTGCTGCTCTACCTCAATCTGAACCCCACTCTGATCTGCAACCTTTGACTTTCCTTTTTCTTGAATGTCTTTATACATGACATTCTCTTGAAAATAACATCTTTGCTCACTATCACCTTAGGTCTGTCCCTTTCTAGTCTCCATAACCTATACCCTTTAACACCCTCAGGGTATCCTAGAAAAACATATTTACAGGCCCTAGGTTCTAACTTCCCTTGGCTAACATGAGCATATGCCAAAGATCCAAACACCTTAATTTCCCCATAGTCACTCTTTCTTCCTGACCATCCCTCCATAGGTGTCTTCATGTCTAATGCTGCTGATGGAGACCTATTGACCAATATGCTGCAGTAAAACAGCTTCAACCCAGAACATCTGGGTAACCAGAACTAGCCAAAATACACCTCACTTTCTCAAGCAAAGTTCTATTCATCCTCTCAGCAAACATTCACTAAGGAGTCCCTGGCACAGTTCTATGTCTAATACCATGAGTTTTACAAAACTGATTAAACTCATGACTACAGAACTCCAACCCATTATCAGTTCTCAGTTTCTTGACTTTCCTTTCAGTTTGAGTTTCCACTAGTACTTTCCATTCCTTAAATTTACTGAAGGCATCACTCTTATTCTTTAAGATAACCACCCAAACTCTTCTTGAAAAATCATTAATCAGGTCATAAAGTATCTAGCACCACCCAAAGAATCAACCTTAGCAGGACCCCATAAATCAAAATGAATGTAGTCTAATACCCCACTTGTGATATGCCTAGCCTTTGTAAACTTTACTCTCTTGTGTTTACCAAAAATACAAGTTTCATAAAAACCAAAATCACAATTATACAGCTTAGTCATGACCTGTTGCTTTTGCACCTCCACCAGTCCCTAATGACTAATATGACCAAGTCTCCTATGCCACAACATAGCCTTGGAACTACTATCATTTGAGGCAAATACCACCTAAGGTTCTACTACACCAGCACTATCTAGTAATAGATATTATTCTTCCTTCTACTTTCAGACAATACTACCATTGATCCCTTTATCACCTTAGCCTTACCATCTCTAAGACTAACATGGTAACCAGAACTCTCCAACAGCCCTAAAGACAACAATCTCCTTTTAAGACTAAGAATATACCTTAAATCATGAAGATCCACTTCCATGCCATTCTTCATTTTCAAAGTCATTGTGTCATGACCCACAATCTTGCAAGGCCTGTCATCCCCTAGCTTTACTGATCCAAGATCTTCAATCTTTAGGTCTTTAAAGAACTCCTTCACCGGTGTCTATGAAATAAACACCCTGAATCCATAATCCACTCATCCTCCTTACCAATGCTGGTGACAACCAACACATCTGCACTTTCGTATCCATCAAAAGAATCATCATGTGCGTTGTGTCCAGAATGAGTTTTTGATCCACTTGATTCACCCTTCTTTCTTTTCAAGTCAGGACAATCTTTCTTGAAGTGCTTTTCAGATCCACACACATAACACCTTCTTTTATACTTGGACCGGGACTTTGAGACACTTCTCTGCTTGAAGTTTCTTTGTTTAGATCTTCCCCTGACTACCAAGCCCTCTCCACCATCTTCCTTATAATCAGTTCTCTTCTTCCATTCCTTTGAATTGAGAGCTGCCAGCACTTCTTCCATGGTAAGAGTGTCCGTACCATACATCACCATATCCATAAAGTGCTTATAATAGGATGTCAAAGATGTCAAGAATATGATTGCTTGGTCTTCATCATCTAACTCAACTTCGATGTTCTCAAGATCCAACACCAACTTGTTGAATTCATCAGTATGATCTTCAATTGACTTCCCAGGAGCCATTTGGAAGGTATACAACCGTTTCTTGAGATACAATCTATTCGCAAAAGACTTCGTCATGTACAGACTTTCCAATTTTGCCCAGACCCCTGCAGCAGACGTCTCCTTTAAGACTTCTCTGAGTACTCGATCCCCCAAGTTCAAGATGATTGAATTATGTGCCTATTCTAGCATCTCCTTCTTCTCCTTGTCTGACTTTGTATTCGGCAACTTGGATTCTCCGGCCAAGGCATTCACCACTCGTTGGTGAACGAGTAATGCCTTCATCTTCAACACACCATAACCCGAAGTCGTTCTTTCCGTCGAATTTCTCAACTTCAAACTTCGTAGACACCATTTTGCCGCCGATCGACCTTTGATTGAATCTTGATTCTCGATTGAGCCAATAACCAGGCTCTGATACCAATTGTTGCAAAACTAATTGAGAATACGAATGCGAAATATCACAATTCAAAAATGATACAAGAAAAAATAACAATGAACAAGAACTTTTAAATAATTATTATGATCAGAATAATTTTGGATCCCTCACCGATTACATCTTACCCTTATTTATAGTGTTTAACTAACTATAACGAACACTCAACAAATATTAAGAATTTACAATAAGAACCCTAAACTAAATCTTCCGAACAGAAATAACCCTTCGGAAGATACACATACTTCGGAAGAACTCCAAAGTACACTTCAAATTCTTTCCGAAGTAAACATAACCTTCGGAAGAAATCAACTTAGCTTCGGAAGAATTATGTTAAGCTTCAAAAGAATTATGTTAAGCTTCGGAAGAAACTTAACTTCGAAAGTTACCACTTGTTTTGTCTTTTAACACTTCTCATGTATTTAATGTAACATTATCCTCATTTCTCAATTATATTTACCTGTGGCCATTCTAGATCTTATCTCAATATATATGGATCAGCCCCCTTACCTATTCAGGTAGAGCATCTTCTGTATTTTTCTGTTTAATGCCAAATTAATGTTTGGAAGATACAAATAGTCCTGCATACCAATTTCATAGTATAACATTTTTCCTTTCAAAACACTAACATTCTTAAATTTGCATATTTCTTAGCAAAAATAAAATAAAATAAGATTGAGGACAAAAGGTTTTGATATTATATTACGATAAATATGAAATTAATCCTAACCTTGAGGACAACGAACATACACGTAAAGAAGAAAATATCAAAATAAGATTGAATGTTTATGCTATATATATGTGCTTCCTCTTGAATTTGAAGTATATATGGTCAAGTGGAGTTGGTGTTGAATTTATCGTTAAGTTTGTGCTTAAAATAAAAGTAGCAATAGCATATTGTAGGTAACACATGACATTTGTTAAGTTTGTTTTGTGATAGTAGCTTTATAAATTTAGTGACTAACTGCTTCAAGTATTCACATTTGTTACTGGTCCATGTAAGCTTTCTAGTTTTTACAAGATTTCAGTTACTCTTTGTAAGGCGTTTGGTTAAGTGGAATTCGACATATTTCAAGACCGGATTCCATATTTCTTTTTGTTTTCTATTTTTCCTGACGAACTTAATTGTGAGGGGTTTTATTGAAAATATGAATGAATGCAAGAGTTTGTAATGCGTAATCTTCGGCCTAAATATATTAAAGTTAAAAAATCAACTCCTAACAGTCATAAGTTATTTATTTTCTTTTTCTTTGCAGAGAAGGTAAATCACTGTCGTATCAGAAACTGCAATTTGAATTTTAACTTTATAAAAAAACTTGAAACTAATAAATACATTCTAAAAATCTTCAGATTTGATATTCCTATACCATATTGTTTGTCATTCATAATGCAATGGACAAGTTAAATTTAACAACCCAACAATGAGTTAAAAAACAGTTTTATAGCTAAAGCTTTTGTGAAACTTTATTAATTCTATGCTTCACATCTTCAGCAAGATGTTACAACCTTTTTGCATACAGCCTGAGGTACACAACATAGACACTTATAATATGTGAATTGATAAAAGAACTTCATAAACAACTGAACCAATAATATATGCACCCGAAGACGCCTTTCCTATGCGTAATTTGCTCAGCTCATGTGTTACAGCATCAATGGTTGCTTCTGACTCAGAAATAGCAGTTTTGTTTAATAAATTTCATTACTTGATTGCTACAATTGGAATATAGGATAGAAGTTAGCCAAGGGTATTGTCTTGATCTTACCTACAAACAACAATATATCAGTTCACTTCAAGAAACATTCAAGAGTTGTGGATTAGAAAATTCTATATGATAGTTTGACATGTATTAAACCATCCCTAAAACAATTTTGTGAAGAGAAACAGTACGTTAGAACAAAACTTGTTGATTAGCTATTTACATTTATCGTGTAAGTGATGATCAATGTATTTGGTTACTAAATAATACTTTCGAGTACGTTCACCTCAAGTGTACTGACATTGTTGTTACCGATTCTTACTATTAGACTAGTAAAGAATAATGCCATTTATATTATAACTACTCTTTTGGGCAGCATATGAAGAATGTGTGGACAGCAAAGATAACATAGACTAGTTTTGTGCTTAACTTAACTGAAAATATAATCACACATTTTGTTAAAACACAACATAAAACTACAAATGAATGTATGCTACTTATGGTAACACTTTATGTATAAACGCGAGTCAAGGCTTCAACCTGGGCTCAAACTGCAGCCCATCAGCCCATCAGCCCATCATCTTTAAAAAGCCCAATTTGCAGCAATTGCCTACATATAAACTCAATAAACATACCAACACCATTAAACCACTAATATCATTTGCATCCCTGACGTTTGTTTATTTTAACCACTTGCATCCCTACGGTTTCAAAATTGTCATCTGGCCCCTGATGTTTGATGTTATCTTCATTTGAGTCTATACGTTTCATTTTTATCTCCATTTGAGTTCAAATGAGTAACACTGTTAATGTTTCTGTTAAAATTATTATTAAAATGACGAAACTACCTTTAAAATTAAAACACACATAAAAAACCTTGTGGGTCCCATCCATCAACATCATCTTCTTCAAATCACCACCACCACAACCACCCCTATCACCACCACCACAACAGCCCCGTCACCACCGCCACGACCACCCGATCGCGACCACAACAGCTCCGTCACCACCGCCACACCCTGATTTTGTGGTGATGAAGGGGTGCCGGAGCTGGTGTTCGCACCACCATCGTCGCTCTGGTGACTCCACTCGCCGGAACCACCACGTCTTCGGTGGGTCTGCTGCAATCGGAACCACCACCACAACCACATCACTAGAAAAGATTTGAAATTACAGATCTGAGAAGGAAGATGTGATGATGTATAAATACGTTGTATAAATACCAAAAACCCCAATTTGAAACTCAAACCCCATAGTCCCCCTTATCTTTCACCGTACACCCCAGATCCTCCATCCACCACCACCACCATGATTACGAGTCTTTAACCCTCGCCCGACTCGCCCGACTCGCCCGTGACTCACGCCGAGTTACCTCACTCGTTGTTAACCTCAATCTCACCATCTCCGGCGTCAACTCGTCGGAGATGAAACCCACAAAATCGAACTCAAATCCCATGTATAAAGTTGAAGACTTGACAACTCAAATCACAAAATGGAAACCCATAAACAAAGGGTTGTTCGTTGGATCCACCGGACTTCTCGCCCTCGGCGGTGGTCCGCTGTCGCTACCATCGCAGATCAAAGCGACGTCATTCTCGTATTGTCTTATTGATTGTGATTCCCCCAAATCGTCGACTCTGGAGTTCAATTCTGCAACTCCGGCGAACTCCGTCACAGCGCCACTGCTGCGGAACCCTAGAGTGAAAACGTATTTATACGTCAGATTGACCGGAATAATGGTGTTTGCGGATCTGTAAGGGGAGGTTGTGGTGGAGTGGGTTTGTGATGATGTTTGCAGGTTAATGGTGGAGTTGGGTTGTGGTGCTCATGGTGTTGATGGATGGTTTCACCAATGACCGGTGGGTGGTGGTGTTGGTGGGTGGTGGTGGATGTAATGAAAAGAGGAAAAAGATGGTTTGGGTGGTGGCATCAATGGGTGGTGGATGGTGGTGTCGATGGGTGTGGGTGGATGTAGTGAGAAGAAGAAAAAGAGGAAGATGTGGGTGGTTGTATCATTTGCAAGTTGATTGTGATAGAAGAAGATATAGGTGGCTCACAATTTTATTTTTATTTTTAATTCTTAGGGGTATTTTAGTATTTTTATAAAAGAATTAACGGAAAACTAACGGCTTTAGGCTTTTGGATACAAATGGATATAAAAATGAAACGTTAGGGGTCAGATGTCAATTTTGAAATCATAGGGATACAAGTGATTAAAATAAACAAACGTCAGGGATGCAAATTATAATTTACTCTTATAACTAAGTCTGGCTTTGAATTGAAACCCAGATATTTCAACACGTTTAGTTCACAAAATGTATTGGAATTAAAATTGAACCTAAAATGAATTGGATTTGAAATTCTATATATTCCAAATGATTTAGAATTTAAAATAATTGAAATCTATTAAATGAATTTAAATTTTAAATGATTTCAGTGACGAACACTCATAAATAAATTGGAATTTATCATTTATTACAACCTTTTGCGGGCTCCATGACTACCGATCACCATCATGATTTTAGTAACAAAACATTCATTAGTTTCTGAAATTCTGGGTTTAACACTGTACAATTTTTTACTTAAGAAAACTAGTTTTCATGTTGGTATTAGTCCGGTCACATATAAAACGAATTTGTGCCTATTTTTATATACGTTTTGAGATAATCTGCATTTTGACGTAAGTTTTATTCAAGTTTCAGTTGGGCCAAATATATAATGTTTTGTACAATACATTTCAACGTAAATTTGGTTCGAAGATGAGTCGAAAGATTGTAATCTATGTTTTTTATGTATATTTTGACTTGGTTTACGTTACGACATAGCTTTGTTTGGAAAAGATGCAGGTCATGTATATTATTTTTTTGTTCAACGATATAAATCCAAATTATTTTATGATTCAACGTGAATTTCGACAAGTCGAGTATGTCTATATTTTTATCACGACGCGTATGATGTCGCTACAACGAACAACCAGTAAAAACACTAGTTTATTAATATATCATGAGATTAAGAAAATGTTATATGAAACATCAATTTCATATCGATATATATTCTCCCTAAATGAAGGTACATGCTATGTTTACTTTTCATTACATTCCATCGTGTTATTCATTTAAAATATAATTTCCGTATACGAAAGACCCTATTTTTTGGTGGTAAATATATCAAGTTCATATCGACCATCACTATCATACACTTAAATCATGTAACTATAACATGACTCATACGTCCGTTTTATCGAAACAAGTAAAACATGTTGCGAACGAGCTATCAGGCGTTATAATTGTGTTATATAACTTATAACCAAGTTCTAAATGAGTTAAACGTGTTGTATACTTGTAATTATGTAGGCGAATCGTACTAGATTTGTAATAGGTTAAACTCCTAATTAACAAGTTGATGGTTTAGAACTTGTAAATTAAATCTCTTTTATAAGAGGCAAAATTAAAACTCTTTTATAAAAGACAATCGTATGTTTTTCTGTTTTAAACTTATAAAATTACATATTTTTTCAAATCATGTCTGAAAAGCATTATATATATATTAAAAAAACTTATGTTTCAATGAAATACTTAATTCTGCAAATATAGATATTGATATATCATCATATATGCACACAATATTATTAAAAACAACTATCAAGAAACTAGCCGGCAAAAACATAATCAATTTACAAAATAGGCAAGGGCGAAGCATAAGGGAAACCAGGGGGCCGCCGCCCCTTTTTTTTCATCGATAGTGTTAAATTTTAATCCGGTAGTATAATTTTTGATCTGGTAATGTAAATTTTTATATAAATATGAAGTTCGCCCCCTTAAAGAATGGTAACTTCATCCCCGCCCCATTTACGATAATGTTCAAGTTCCGCCACTGAAAACAAACAATTAGAAGGTTCACCCTTTTACAAACATATTTAGACCCGATCCAAAATATGATTATTTCATTACATGCTCCAAATGTTATCAGAAATAATCACCCCGACTTAACTAATTTATCCGAATGTGCTTCATATCTTAAAAAACTTGTATGTGATTCACGGTATCTAGACATTTTTTTCTGAATGCAAAAACTTTTGTCGATTTTATAATGTAGACCCTCGACCATATACTTGGATTCATATTTGATTCATTGTATCTATTCTTTCTTTATTATGCAAATAAAAATTCATAATATATAAGTTATATGTGATCCATTGCATCTCCTATTATCATTTATCATACTTTTACCCATGCGGAAGTCATGAGGGTAGTGGATAGTATATTTTCCTACCAAACTAACCACCATACCAATTTAATAATATGTACACACGAAGTGTATATTACAGATTTGATATTAGAACATAACATATGTATACTTAAACTAAGAATATCATATGTTCTAAGCATCTATAAATAGTTAGAATGTTTTCTGAGGTGGAATATATTGGAATGTAAATTTGTGTTTGTTATAATCGTAGTAACACGACCCGTAGTGGGGGTGTGATCACGTGACTTAGCTCCCTATAACGCGAGAAACAACCCAACCACATGCGTGAATGGCGTTAATACCCTTAGACTCACCGTAGTGAAATTAAATTAGGCGTTAAAAGTGTGATGTGGCAAGGTTATATAACACCAAAACCATTACAATTATGTTAAAATGCAGCACCATTCATAATTACGCCAACACTTTAACGGTGCCACTCTCAAAATTGTTTATATATATGTATTGTGATCTTTTTAATATTTTCATCTATACTTTTTTTATAATTCATTTTATAATTTTCTTATATTTCTTTAGAATATGAATTAGCTACCCAACAATATAGATTCTTGACATATATATTTCTTATATTTCTTATATAGATTCGTGTGGGGGTAAAACTTTTAATCTAGCACGTTTAAAACGTCATAACCAGAACCGCGTAGACGACAACCATCACTAAAACAGGGTAGTGCGAATAGATATTTTTTTAAATAGTATTAAATTTTCTATTTTTTATTTTTACAAAACACTTTAGTATTTTATTAGTATAATGTTTATTGAGTAATCATTGCAATTAATTAAAACCACTAGATTTAAATGAGTCTTTAATGAAATTAATTATGCTGACATGACATTTAGTTGACACTTTAACTAAAAAATTAATGTCAACCACTGTATTAAAAGGTTGTTTGAAATCAAACTTTTAATGGTTAAGATGTTTGAATAATTAAGTATTTAATGATTCAAACTGTCTGTTTCGTTAGTAAATGTTTGAATGGCTCAAACATTTGTCTCTGAATTGTTATTCATTATATTAATGTTAAATTGTTAAGAGGTATAGTGCTAAATGGTTAAGACCTCTTATCTAGAATTTGTGAGACATTTGAATTTGAATAGTTAAATGATATGTTAAATTGTAATGATTCAGATCTTTTAATGATTCAGCACTTAATGATTAAAACCTCTTTGGTTCAAACATTTTATTAGTTTAATATTTAATCATTCAGAAATTATCAAACAGTTTTAAATCTTAGTGACCATTGGGACGGAACTTTCTAGAGAAAAAGTAGCCACTAACAGGTTAAAATTAAATAAAAAAGATTTTTTTTACTTTTTTAAACAATGTAACTTTATTATTTAATAACGCATAAATATACAATTCTTCTCCAAAAAATACATATTCTTCTCCAAACAATATTCATTTTTAACGGTTATCATGAATACATTTATTAGCCCTTTCAACAATTCATTCGATCAATTTCTCTACAACCCGAACCGACCCATCGGCTCGAATAAAATGCAATATTAGCTTTTTCAAACCAAGCAATTAAGCAAGAGATTTGAGAAAAATATGGAATGAATGTTAATACTAATATTTGTATTGTTTAAGTATTTTTTTTTCTTTCTAGCGATTATTATTTAATTTTGATGTGATGTGTAAAATTTGATATTAGTATTTATGTTTTCTCTTATTCCTTTAATTAATACTAATGTTTTTTTGATAATTTGTTTTGTTAAATATTGAATTTATGAATGCACGGCTTGAAATAAGTAAAAACAATAATTTATAATTAATGATTAAAAAATGTATATCACTATCACGCAAATACTATTATTTTCTATTATCACACATTCCCTGCGTGGTAACACTGTTTAGGTGAAGTATACTAGAGATATCAATAAATCAACTATTTCATCAGAAAAAAGATCTAATGAAAGAAAACGACTTTTAAATAGTTTATATTAAAACAATTAATTTCATCTAATACTATAAACTTACATATAATTTTTGTTGACTCCATGAATTTATGTATTTAATTTGATTTAAGTTCGAATAAAGAGGTAGGCTTCACTATTCTTCTTGTAAGAATCAAAGTTAAAGTTCCCTATTGGATAAACGTATTAGAATATAACTTATTTAAATGCTTATAAACACTTCAGCCTAAACATATATACTCGTAATATATTTTTTTAACTTCTTTTTTCAATAAATATATTGCAAGATCCGTAGACACGAGTATATTTAAAACATTAAGGTCCTTCGTGACATATATTTAACCCATCAATATATATTTTATTAGACATAATACGATATGAGACAAAATATAGCAAAACAATTCATATGATATGCATGGCTGCTATGTGAAGACCATGTATTAATAGAAATGAAAAATAGTTCAAAGATTATTGAAGATATTAGAGAAACGACGTATCTTTGGATGAAGTATAAATCAAAAACGGGAGGGATTAGTTGGTAATTTACCATTCTATTAATGTGAATTTCCTCTTGTTTGTTCAAAAAAAAAAAGAAAAGAAATAATATGTTATAGCACCAAGATTCAAATACGTAATCTGATAGATAACTAAAAGCAACCGAATATTATCTAAAACATTATAACGTGAGAGCATACCTCAAATTTGATGTGTCATCATACGATTCCGTAAGGGTAACTTATAAGTACTTGCTTGGATAACACTAACAAATGAAATCAATGCCGTAGCTTTCATAATGCAATAACTTTCACCAATGGTATTTCATACTTTTTGTAAATTCTATCTAATATTATTTAGAATTCTTTTGTTTGTTATTGGTATTGTCACTTGAAGTTACGTAAAAAACATCTGAATAAAAGTGTTTGATAAAATATTCTTATTCTATTCCATCTTGATTTTATTCTATTCTTATATTATATTTATATTTATATAACACATATAGTTTGCTAACATAAAATATCTCCAAAATTATAAACAACTTTATATCAATATAGTAATTCACGTGCAATCTTTAAATTTGCAAAATATTTTTCATAAAATTTAGTTTCCATATGTTAAAATGTTTTAGAACAAAAAGCTAATATTTACTAAAAAAATTAAATTGAGTATAAGTTTTGATTATATTAATTAAATGGGTAGGATTAATGCGATGATAATTGTGTAACTGATTGAAAGTTTTCCAAAAAAATTTCGTATATGATACTAGTGTAATTACAAAAAAAAACATATTTTCAATACGTGAGAATGTAGATGCAGTGTGGGATAAACTAATGTGTTAACTATGGTTGTTTAAAAATATCAAATCCAAAACTGAATCCAATATTATCTAAAATTTGGAAATTTTCAAAATATCCAATATGTTTTCATAAAAATTTAAAATAATATATATTAATTAGAATTTTAGATATTTTCAGACATTTTAGATATTTTAATAAAAATAACTATGGATATTCAAAAAACTCAATAAATATATTTTTATAAAATGTATTAAATAATACAGCTTTTTTGGAATTCGGATATCCGAACGAAATCCGAATCTGAATTTGAAATTCTGGATATCTGAATCACATATCCGAAATATTAGATTTGGATTCGGATAGTGAAATACATAATCCGGGATTTTTAAAAATACGAAAATCGGATCTCCGGATTTCAAATATTTGAATCTGAACACCCTTACGCTTAACACATTTCATTGATGCAAATATGTGTCTTAACACATTTACACCTTACATATATGTGTCTAGGTATATAATCGGTTTTGATTACACATTCTGTGTTTGTTACATGATGAAAATTGTGTCAAATATTTGTGTAGATTTATTTTTGAGTAAATTAGTATTCTAACCCTGTGGTTTAGACAGATTAATTCTATTAGTCCAACAAAAATCTTGTAATGTATCAAACCCCGAGATTACATTTTATAATATATTTGGTCTTTAAGACTAATTTTGTTAATTTATTATGTTAACCGGGTATTTTAGAACATTTACACTTTAGGGGCTATTTATATAATTACAAAGTTTTTAATAGTTAGTGGGCTATTTATGTAAGTACTCTATTTACCAAAAACAACCCCTAAAATTTCCTTTTCTACTAAATGAGTTTTTTGTTTGTATATAAATTTTTTAATTTTTAAAGTTGTTTATTGTTATTTTGATTTTTTTTCTTACTTCGATGAATTATTGTTCATCTTCAAAAACTTTTTTCACTAAAATAGTTATTTTTTAGAACCGTTTATGTTTTAACTTCTTTTTTAAACCTTTCTTTTTTTATAAATGTTTGTTTTTTAAATCCATTAGTTTGCTAAATATGTTTGAATTTTAAATTCCTTGGATTTTTCAAATCATTTGTTTTTTAAATTTATATTTAGAACGATTATAAATAATTTATACAATATCGTTTATATTTGCAACGACTATATTTCTAATGATTATATTTGCAATGACTATGCTGCTAACTCTTTTTAATTTCTAACATCTTATCAATTTAGATTTTAAGACAAAATTAACTTGTATTGTAATTGTATAATTAATGAAAGATTTTAAAAGGGATCAAAAGATTTTAAAATTTTATAATTTTTATTGTATATTAAATATAAGTTTTCTAATGAATGATTTTGAATTAAAAAAGTTTATTAAAAACAAAACCGTTAGAAAATAAGTAATTATTTTTATATTTAAAATTGTCTTATTAAAAATAAAAATTAAAAAATAAAAATAATGAGAAAAGACAAAATAATAGAAATTATTAACTTGTATTGTATAATGAAACAAAAGATTTTAGAATGGATGAAAGATTTCAATTTTTTATTGGAATACGAATGATTTTTGAAAAGAAGCTTATAAAACAACAAAAATTTTTAAAAAGTCGTATTTATTTATAAAATACACTTTAAATTGTATATTGTATAACTATACAATTAAAAACGTATTTAACTTAGGGTTGGGTTTTGTTAATGTATATAATTACATAAATAGTTCTTTAATGTTAAACAAACTCTAAATTTCAAAACAGTCGCTAGAGTAAGAAAAACCAAAATACTTTTGCAATTAACTAACAAAACTTATAAAGTTTATGGTTAGATGTTACCGTTGTAAAAATACAATCTCAATGTCTGATATGTCAAAAATTTTATTTTTTGAACAAAAAATTGTTAAAATGATCAAAATGCAAGGGCCAAAATAGTAATTTAGTCTTTATTTTTTAATTGTAACACCTTGATTTTTAAAAGAAATTCTCAATTTAGAATATAAGACTAGAACACATAATCATTGATTGTAAGGTACATCACTTATCATTTAGGACCGAGTTTCTTTAATCACAATTTCCCTACATTTCTTACTGGAAATAGGTTTAAATGGAATCTAAGAGTAATATATTAGGATATATGTTGTGCGATGGAGTCCATGATCAAGTTATCATTTACTGTTACAACATGCGACGCTAATTGAATACTGGATAAAGCTCCTGATCAAATAGTCTGATCTTGTTATAGATCAAATGTTCACTCATGCCCTCGCGACCTCCCTTACACCTTCTTATTGTGCTTGTTAGTTGCGGTGTGCTCGACCAGGGTAGCCGGCCATGTGGCCCTCACCTTGGTACGCCCGGCTCCGCCTACACATAGCCTTATTTGTTCTAGATCATTTGACATGTGCAATGAATCCTCGCCCAAAAATAAAAAGATAAAGCTTTAATTTCCGATCAACAATTAACAACCAACTGAAAACAAACATTTTGAACCTCTTGAAGGATGTTTTATTATGACCTACACTTTAAATCGTACTCTTCTTATGTACATCATCATCCACTTAAGACCATAGTTGATGAGAAAATATTAAAAAAATTACCTCACAAAATTTAAAATATTTCCCTTGAATACTCGAGTAAATCAATGGTTATAACTAAAGTAACTTACTTCCGTTGGAGATAATCTAAAAACCTTAACTAAAAATGAATGGTTTAATTAAAATCATGTATTAAGAAAATTATAGATATAGACTAGTATAAGATGTTTTGAATCTGACTAAAAAGAATTCGGTATTAATTGTTAAATTAATCAAAGAGATTAAGGGGCTGTTTAATTGTGCTGACCCAGTATGAGCTGACTGAGTCAGAAGCTGACCCAGTCAGAAAATCTGATTGAGTCATACATCTGACTGAAACTTGGGTGTTTCATTATGTATTTGACTGACTCTGTTGACTGAAACTTGCTTTTGTATTTTAACTTGTGTTGTGTAATCAATAGAAATTACCGAACTTTCAAAAGAACATAATAGCTTAAAATTCAAAATGTCATACAAAATACAAGTTAAACATAAATCAACTTAAACATAAATTACACATAATCCGAATAAAACACACCGAATTTCAAACATATTGCAAGAGTTTGCATACAAATCAACTTGAAGCATTTGAAAGTAGTTGATTAGCAATTTAGTCATGCAAAGCAGTCATATATTCAACGCCTTCTGAACCCCACTTCATGCCTTGTGTGTTTTCACCATCGCTTCCTCCACCTTCACCATCAGGAGTAAACATAGTGTTTTGTTCAAAGTTTGTAAATAATTCGTCTTGAATATTGTATTTCCTTATAAAGTTATGGACTGCAAAATAAGCAATGACTACGTCTCTTTGCACTCGAAAAGGATAAGGAGCCATTTGTTTTAAGATTGGGAATCTTGCCTTCAATACACCATAAGCATGCTCAGTAACATTTCTAAGGCACGCATGAGCATGATTGAATCTTTCTTCTTTAGTTAACGCCCTTCGCCGTCAAAAATCGGCTAACCAATACCTTGTATTACGGTACGGAGTCATAAATCCACGAGTGTTGGTATATGTAGCGTCACAAATGTAATATTTATCTGAAAATGTGAGTGTGACATGTATTATATAAAGAATACAAATAATATGTGTAGTAATAAAAGTTATAGTTATATTATAAACCTGGCGGAGGAAATCGAAATCCAGAGGTCGGATTAAATGCCACTTCTTTCAAAACTCATGAATCATGTGTTACGCCTTCCCATCCAGCCCATACAAAGGTAAATATCATATTAAAATCACATATTCCTAGCATATTTTGAAAACATTCACCTTTTCCTCTTTCCCTAAAACAAGTTTGTTGATTAGCGGGCACAACTGCGTGTACAAGAGTTCCATCTAAAGCACCTATTGCTCCGGGAAATATGCTTCTTAACCTTTGAAGTCTCTTCGAGGTAGCTGTAGTTTCGTCTGAAGATATTGGGACTATAATTTCTTTAGCAAAACGCATCATTGCAACTAGAACCTCGTGAAAACATTTATGAACTGTTTGATTGGAGTGTTGAAATCGTCGTTTAACCACACGAAAACATTCACTATGCCCTATAATATGTAGGAACATTGCCATTTTCTCTTCAATGCTTATAGTCCTACTAGGTCGCAACCAATTTCATTGTGAAAAATGACGACATAATAGTACAAATGCCTCACGTGAAAGTCTCATCATTTCTTGACATTGTGTAGAAGATCCATGTAGTAATTCATATGTATATGCATGACCGGTTAAAGCAGAATCATTATCTCTTATTCTTTCAATTCTTTCCTCTCGTTTTCTTTTCCGGGCCAACATCAACCAATACCATGAAAGTAGAAAGAATGATAAAATTTCACCATCCGTATACATATTTGACCTGTTAAAAATCATTCAAAATATTTATACAAAAGTCATCTTATAAAATTCTTACAATATCCATAATAAAAATCATACAAAAACCATACATGAGACATACGATATCCATCCAAAAGTCACACAAAAGCCATACGAATGTCTTATAAAAGTCATACAATATCCATAACAAAAGTCATACAAAAACCATACATAAGACATACGATATCCATCCAAAAGTCACACAAAAGCCATACGAATGTCTTATAAAAGTCAAACAATATCCATAACAAAATTCATACAAAAACCATACATAAGACATACGATATCCATCCAAAAGTCACACAAAAGCCATACGAATGTCTTATAAAAGTCATACAATATCCATAACAAAAGTCATACGCAAGTAAAAAAAACACAAAAGTCAACCAAGTAATCCAAACTTCCTCCCAGCATTTCTCACCCACAACTCGCAGCTCACCAGCTTAAGACCTAACCAAACTTTTCTAATATCAGCACTTTCACCAAATAGCAAAAGAGCCGTGTTGTATCTCGGATCTTCTTCCCCCATTCCATTTGTTCTAGCTTCTCCATGCATGCGTCCATTTCATTATCAACATTATCTTTTTCCACCAACAACTTTGCAAGATTGATTATTTCATTCCCAACTTCTCTTAAATCATCATCTGTTGTTTTTCTACGAACTTCTTTGCTAGTTTTAGTACTTGCCTTGCGTTTTGAACGGCCCGAGGATTCTTCACTTATAGGTGGGAGATCTGTTTCCATCTGAGTGTACTGAACATCATCCACATCATACTCAGAAGAACCTTCAACGTGATGAGGTAGTGTGGATGATGGCCCCCAACTAAAAATGCCGGTCGCGGTCACCCCCTCAAATAATTTCGTACAAAGATCGGGGCAAGGAAGGGGTGCATTTTGTCACACCCCAACCTTGACGGCGGAAACGTCGAGATGTGAGGGTTAAGATTGTTCACAACCACATAACGCTATAATTAAATGTAAATATTAAAATTATAAGTTTCAAAAGGAAAATACAAACATAAGTCTCAAACGTGAAATAAGTTCAAACATAAATCAAAACATAACATAAAATTTTATTTATTAAACTAGGTCTAAGTCCTAGTTTTATTGCAAGCTTCAAAAGTCCACTTTAAACTTAGGATTTCCTGAAACATGATAAAAATAAAAGGTCAACTATAAATAGTTGGTGAGTTTCCAAGGTCTTCATACATAATAATAACAAGGTTACAAGTAGCAATTCATGTCATAGGTTATAAGTTAGTAAGGTTATAGAACACATATCGTTACAACCAAACCTCGACTTGATTACAAGTATATAAGATTGGCTAAGTGTATTTGGTTCCCATGACGAACAAGTATACGTCATCAGGAGTCGGCAATACATCGACTTTAGCACCAAATAGGCTTGTCAGGCCCAAAGATCTAAGACGTCGCCAGGCTAGCAATAGTTAATGATTGTAAACAAACTATGTATCTCATATAATCACTTACAACACACCAATAACCATGACAAAAATATGAATTGCAAGTGTTTTATAAGTCTCAAACGTTTATAAGGGTATGATATATAAGTATCATGTTTCACCCCAAAATAGTGTGAAATAAAGTAAAAAGGGGGCAAGGAAACTCACATGTCAAATAAGTATAAGAATGAAGATTGATAAGATTAATAATAAGCGTTGTTCCAAGATGAAACATCACAAGGCACCTAAATACATATATATTCACAAGGTTAAAGTTTAATATTGAGTGCAACGAATTATTATGGGCTAGGGTTCAATTTGATATTTGGGGTTTTAGTTATCAAACGAAAGCTAATAATATATTCACAAAAATGATTTATTTATATTTTGTATAAAAATATGAAACAAGTATAACATTTATAAAAATGTTATAATATTTGTAACACCCGAATATTTATTATTTTGAAGCCGGTGAAGAAAGAAAAGAAAATAAAGTTCAAAGTTGAAGGACCAAACTCGCCCACGAAAGAAAGTCGGGTGAGGGGGAGTATATAAGGGAGAGGGAAGCCCTTACCCTCTCCCCCACACTCACAAATCAGCCAAAGAAAGGGGAGAAGAGAGAAAGAAGAGAAAAAGATAAAAAGAGGAAAAGTGCCGGTTCGGGTCGGTTCGGGTCGCCAAAATTGTCGTGAAGCAAGCCGAATCGAAGCTCTTGTCGTTGTGCTCGTTTAGGTGAGTTCTAAGACCCCTCTTTTACTTGTTTTCAAACGATTTGGGGCTGGAAAACATCTGAAATCGAGTTTTTCGTATGTGTGTAAGTTGACCCGTTTGTGTATGAGTATGTGTATGTATGATGCGTTTGTGGCTTGAATTCTTGCTTGGTTGTGCTTGAATAATGTTATGGTATGCATCCCTAAGATTTAGGATGGTTGATTTAGGCTTAAAATGGGTTTAGATGAGTTTGGAGGCCGAAAACCCTCGGCTGCAGTCGGGTTGAACTGCATTCTGCATCAGTTAGGGCTAGGGGACCGACTGGAGGCCGAATGGAGGCCATACGGCCGATTAGGGTGCGATTGGGGTTCATTCGTACGACTGAAGGTCCATTCGCACGACTGAAGGTCCAGTCGCATAGGTGATCATCCGCATTGTCCATTCGCACGACTGGATGTGCATTCGCATAGGTGTTCATCCGTATTAGTTCATTCGTTTGATGTTCAGTCGCATGGAGGCAATGCGACTGAAGGGTATCCATACGCCCGAATAGGGCTGTTGAACCCGAGGAAGGTGTAGATTGACTTCTGTCTTTCAGGGGAAAGTGCAGATGTAAGTTTTGACGTAAAGGTTCCCATAAGAGTTTGTAAGATGACGATCGAGGTCTTAGAAAGCAGGTTGGGCATGATGAGGATAATGATGTTATATGTTATGTATGTATGATGTTGCCCTGTATGATGTGATGTTGATGCATGTTAATGTTCCTTAGTGTGATGAATAATATCTTTCCTATGGCTTTACCTATTATGATGAATGAACGAAGTATTATGTAACGTAAAGTGAAAGATAAAGAAAGAGGAACATGATGAATGAATGCATGTATTAATGAACGAATGAAACATCTTGCACGCATCGGATAGCGGGTCCTTCTTTGTGATTGACCCTGAATGTAGAACCTCTACCGCTCACCCCTAGTACTGTGGCATACGTTTAGCTGTTCATTTGTTGACTTCGGCCCAGTAGCTAAGACTGATGGTTACTCCTAGTACCGTGGCATACGTTTAGCTGTTCATTTGTTGACTTCGGCTCGGTAGCTACGACTAACCGGGGTGTAGCACATGGTATTGGTAAGGATGATGTCCGATGCGCAAGTAAAGTAATGAAAGAACGAATGAACGAAGGAAGAAGATAATAACGATATTATCTATGTGTACGTACGATGCGTGATCATGTAAAAGTAACGAACGGTTTTATATGAAAGTAAAGTATGTTGTATTTATAAAACTAGAACTCACTCAGCAACGCTGACTTTGATGTGTTTCCAGTTGGCAGGTAATGGTTGCTGAGGATGGCACGGGCGACTACTCAGTTCTTTTGGGGATGGCATTCTTTTGATTAATGTTTTTGCATTGTAATGCGAACAAGCTATTTTGTAATGAATGTTGTATTAACTTGCAAAAGCATTTACATGGAAATGAAAGATTGTTTTAGTTTTCCGCTGCGATTTATTAAATACAAATGTAATTATATGTTTTACGTGCGATGAAAACCCAGCTGTAAGCGTCCCGGGAACGGGGCCTTACAATATTTATAAAGTTTAAATAAAGTTTTATAACTAAATAAAATAGACACGATTTAAACAATAATTTAAAGGCAATGTTTGGACTAATAATTTGTATCAATTAATCTAGTGGTTACCATCTAAATTTATTAAAAAATCATTAGTTTAAAAAAAATAAAATATAAGGGTATTTTTATAAATAACTTACAGAAAATAATTTAATGGTTTTAGAGTGCACAAAGTTTATAAAGTGATTTTTATAATTTTTAGAAATTTTTATATATTTTTAAAACCACAAAATAACATTTTTTTTAAAATGGTGGTCACCGGGTTCGAACCCGGGACCTCTAAGATGATATGTGTGCAAGGAACCGGTAGACCAAGGCTCTGAGCCGCGTTAGGATTCAGATTTTAATTATTAAATACAAACTCAAACAACCCCCTAATTTCACATGAACCCTAGAACGCTTCGATCCCAATTGAACCCCGATTCGATTCAATTACAGGTTAGATTCATGGGGCTTTTATTCTCCATGTTAAAATGATCACGTAGATATGCTTAATTGCCCGAATGAAGATGATCTGAATTCGAACACTACAATGAATGAACCGCAACTATGTCGTGAACGATTCGGATAGAAACAAGATTGATACACAAATCCGTTTTGCAGAAAGCTTCAAGTAGTCACAGTGATGAAAAGCCCTATGTAAATTTTGGTTTAAATCACCCGAAAGATGGTTCTCGCTTAGCTTGCAGGTTCGCGACTAAGTGGGTAATCAAAGTTGATGTTTGGGCTTGTTTTAGGTGAAATTGAACGTTGTAGTCGATTAGATACAGATAAATGATTGTTTGTGTTAAGTTGATTCGATTATTGTTGTGTTTTAATGACGAAACGGCCATGAGTTAAAAGAGTTTCGGTTATACGAACGAATACACCCGGTAACCGATGTATAACTCAATTATTAGGTGCATTCAAGTCCGAATTACGTATACGAAACGATTCAAATCAATTTTGGGTTACGAAATGAACGGTTTTTTTGTTGTTTTAGACTCGTCGGACTTCGACCGGAGTATGGCCGGAGTCCCGGCCGGAATTACGGGAGTGGGCGGGGGTTTGGGTTGAAACTTTGAAACTTTACACATTGGCCCCTTTTAGTTTAATAGTTAACATTTTATGTTTAAAATTTTTATTTTAAGTTTCCAATTGACAAATAAAACCCCCAAACTTAATTTAAGTTTATGTTTTAAACATGGTAAGTTTAATAACCCTTATAAATTATAAGTAACCTTATTATAAGTAATCTTATTATTACTAATATTATTATTCATTATTATTACTTATTATTATTGTTACTTTTATTAAATTGTTATTATTTAATATTTATATTTTTAACTTTCATACATAAAAACTCAATGAAAATAATGAATAAGCACAAACAACACATGAGTTTCAAAATTGACAATAATAACCCTTGTAAGAGTAAACGAAGTTAACTTTTAGTTAACAAAAATATGAGATGTTACACATTTCTCAACCTTTCCACAAACTTGTTCAACTGTTTGAAAATTTTTATAGTTATAATCAAGGTAGTAACATTAAATAATCTTTTAATAAAAAGGTTTTCATATTAAAAAAATACTTTGCCTCCGCTTCCCATTCTTCATCGCTCATATTGAAAGTGTTGGTTATAGGATCATAAATATTCCCTGTTTTGTTTTTCACTTTCACCCAAGCCTCATACTTTGATCTCAAGTAGTCATATCGATTCTTCATTTGTTTATGTTCAACAATGAAATTATGCTTATTTTTTAGCTTTTCCGCAACAACTTTCCATAAGGATCCTTTTAGGCTACTACCCTCTCGACCATTGATTGTTACATCATGTATACACGCTTCGAGAAAAGTTTTGTCAACACATTCTAACTTCCAAATAACTCTACTTTTTTTTCTGCCATGTCTATATACAAGTAAATAATCAAGAAGTAATATCAAAATCGATTTCAACAACCCATATAAGCAATACCATATAAAATCAATAAACCATTTAACCAATATCATACTGAACCGAACCAAACTTCTTACCTAATCATGAAGAACTAATACACACATCTAAACATCACCTCAAGTATACAAGTAATAACTAGAAATTGAGCAAATTAGCAACTAATCATAAGATCAAAAAGTAATATCAAAATCGATTTCAAAAACCCATATAACCAACACCATATGAAATCAATAAACCATTTAACCAATATCAAACCGAACCGAACCAAACTTCTTACCCAATCATGAAGAACTATACACACATCTAAACATCACCTCAAGTATACAAGTAATAACTAGAAATTGAGCAAATTACCAACTAATCATAAGATCAAGAACTATAATCAAACGTAACAACTAATCATAATGAAGTAGTAGGTACTTTACCTCGGGAGGAAACCAACAAGGGCACGATGGGGGCAGGGGAAGAGCGGCAGGGGCACGACGGGGGCAGGGGAAGGGCGGCAGGGGACGGACGACCGTAGGGGAAGGCCGGCAGGGGACGGACGGCCGTAGGGGAAGGCCGGTAGGGGGCGCACGGCCGTAGGGGAAGGCCGGCAGGGGGCGGACGGGGGCAGGGGAAGGCCGGCAGGGGGCGGACAGCCGCAGGGGAAGGCCAGCAGGGGGCGAACGGGGCAGGGGAAGGCCGGCAGGGGGCGGACGGCCATAGGGGAAGGCCGTCAGGGGGCGGACGGGGGCAGGGGAATGGCGGCACGGGCCGACGGAGGCAGGGGCGAAGGCTGACAGGGGCGTGACGGAGGCGCAGCCCGCGGCAGGCGGGCGGGGGGGGGGGGGGGGGGGGGATGGAGGCGGTCGATTGTTTGTTAGGGGGAAGAGTTTAGGGCTGGTTTTTTGGGAAGAGTTTGATCAGACAAGTAGAAGAGGATGACTCGGTCAGCCCTTCTTTTCGAGTCAGAGCTCCCAGTCAGCTACATCAAACGTACTGACTGGCTGCCCGGATCAGCCAGGGGTCAGAAGCTTGGTCAGACGAATCAAACAGGACCTAACTCATTTGAAAGCTGACTAAGCGAAAATATCATGTATGATGCTATGGACATGAAAATGAGAGTAAGTATGATGCAAAATGCATCCATAAAATGTATGCCAATTTTCGTTTTTGTTCAAGGGAATTTAGTGTTAGTTCTTAAAGTAGTTATATGTGGTATATAATAATCAAAATCACTAACTAATTGTAACAAAATAGGTGATGAGTTGTAATTATTTTGGTTGAAATTTAGATGAATAAATAACTTTTGGTTGTGATTACAATTTTTAAAGTTTTGATGATCAACAGATCCCCAGAAACCATTTGAATCTTTTCCTTACTCGGTGAATATTTATCGGGTTTTCCCAAATTATCTTTATCATCAATCACCACCCTTCATGTGCCTTGTTTTTGTTTTTTCCTCATTCGCCTCACGGGACGATACCATGAGCTCTTACGTAAGCATTTCAAAAATAAAATGGTCATAAATAAATAGATAATTAATTGACAACAGTGTTTCGTGGCTGATTATTCATTTTACCAACAAAACCCACGCAATAATTGATATTTTTAAACGCGATAATCAACAGCAAAACACGATCCCAAACACCAGTTGAATGTTATTTTGGAAATTAGCAAGAGAAATATTATTTATTTTTCTAATAATTTATAATCTAATAAGGTGGTAGGTACAATGGTCAAAGGCAGATTTGTGGGATATAAGAATAAAGATTAGTGGGTTTGGCAAGATATTTTTGACACTTATTAAGAATATCGAGGACTTCTAATCATTCTCACATTTCGTTTTATATATATTTTTATCCAAACGGAAAATTTACGAGAACATACCAATTTGTCCTTATGGACAATTAACATATAATATTACTATGATAAATAAAAAAAGTTTTAAAAAGAAATAATATTTCTATATTAATTCTCAAAAAAAAATTCTCAAAATGTCTCTTTAATCAAGATTTTCTTTTTAAAATGACTCTTTAATCAAACCATCCCCAAAACATCTCCACTCAACAAGAAGTCGTCTCCCCTTAAATAAAGTTGCCCCAAACTTTCGTTTAACGAACCTGATTGTCCATACATCCAAAATACGGTTGATCGAACATATATAAAGTTCGACCGAACATTCTTACAAATAAGTTCGATTGAACTTGCAACATGGTTGAATGATTCTGTTTAAAGTTCAAAAGACCATATTTATGTTCGAATGACCTTTTTAAAATTCAAACAACCTTATTTGTATTCAAAGAACTCTAATTGAAGTTTGAACGACTCTATTTAAGGTTCAAACGGATCTCTTTAAGATTCGTACGACCCTATTTAAAATGAACACATTTTTTAGAATAGGTTAGTCAAAGAGATACTTTAAAGAAAAAAGACGGTCAAATGGACATTTTTAGACTTTTCCCTTATATTTAATAAGTAGTGAGCTTAAGGAAGCTTATGACACGTTGGGATTGTTCGTACGCGAGATGTGAGACTATTCCATTTAGTATACCTTGTTGATTTTTTAGATGGAAGCTTTTGAGTGTAAACAAAACATAAAGTGAATTAGTTTGAAATAATTTAGAAATAGAAGCGATATACATTTGTCATTAAAAATATTTTTTATTTGTCTTTAAACATTCATTGGATACGTTTGCAATTTGACAAAATTACAAAAAAAAATGTTCATGTATAAAGTTGCATGTATCATATTTTATTTTTAAAAATTACTTTAAACATCTTTTATGTTAATATGTTGTAAAAGATTTTGTCTTTTAGATTAACTGTTCTTAATTTTTTTTGTTAATTAAATGTAATTTAGTCTTTTTATCTTTAAAGAACTATTAATATAACTTTTTTCAAACATAAAAGACGTAATTTGTAATTTTTTATATTTTATTTAATTTATATAATTTCATAATTATACATATAAATATGATTTTTATATAACATAATATATATTATTTAATTACTTTCATCAACGTATTATACATAAATATTAATTTTGTAAATAGTTTAATAATACAACGGTGTTTAGTGTTAAATAAATTATATAATTATATTTATGAATGAAAATAAATATATATTATTGTTTTCATCCACATATCACCGTTGGCCGCCACCACCAACCACTGCAACCATCACAGCCGGTCACCACCACAACCATCACCACCGGTCACCACCACAGCCGCCACCACCGACCACCACGCACCACCTCCCTCGGCCACCACCGTTGCCGCCGAAAACCACTACCAGCCACCAACCATCACCACCATAATCACTTTTATATATTATTTATCTGTTTTTTTAAAACAAAATAAAAAAGTATATTTAATAACAATGGTGTAATTTTGATTGCTTTCGCATCTAAACTTAAGTGCGTGACAACATAATATTCAATTTCCCCCAATAAAACAATACATAAGTTAATATGTATTATTAATCAATTAATCAATTATATATGTGAATATAACAAGTGTAATTACAAAAAGATAAAAAAATAAGAAAAAACTAATTATATCACATCTCTTAACTATGATAGAGGCAATTACGATGTATTTATATATTAATAGTTACCAACTTTGTTATGCTTAGGTTGTGTTTGATTTCCGTTGATCAAGGGCTGATCACTGACTGGCTAACTCGGTCAGTCGGGTCAGCTGGTAAGGGCGTTTGATTTGTTTGGTGTTGGCGACTGACGTGGTTGCTAGAGTCTGACTGAGACCGTAAAATCAGCATCGCTGACCACACAGCTGACCCGATCGCTCCTGCCTTCCCTCCCTCCACCCGCTCCTGCCCTCCCTCCCTCCACCGCTCCTGCCCTCCCTCCCTCCACCGCTCCTGCCTCCCTCCCTCCACCGCTCCTGCCCTCCCTCCCTCCCCCGCTCCTGCCCTCCCTCCCTCCACCGCTCATGCCCTCCCTCCCTCCACCGCTCCTGCCCTCCCTCCCTCCACCGCTCCTCCTGCCCTCCCTCCCTCCCCGCTCCTGCCCTCCCTCCCTCCACCGCTCCTGCCCTCCCTCCCTCCACCGCTCCTGCCCTCCCTCCCTCCACCGCTCCTGCCCTCCCTCCCTCCACCGCTCCTGCCCTCCCTCCCTCCACCGCTCCTGCCCTCCCTCCCTCCACGCTACATATCATCTTTACAAATTATTTTCGGTGGTGATTATCAATTCTTTTCAAGATATTGTTTAGTTGTGTTTAATTCATCTAAGTCTTTTGTTTTTTTGTTATATGATTTAGTAAATACAATAAGTAAAAAAACAAATATAGAAAAATACAATTTTTTTTCTTGAACAATAAAAAGAATCGTTGACTTAGAACAATGGTAAATTTAAGATGGGGACTATATGGTCAAAATTTGCCAAACTATGCATCTTTTCACTCAAGTCAATTCCTTTGTACCAAAGTGTCATCCATCTTTGTATGTTACATCAAAATCAACGGAGAATGCTTGGCTTGATCAATTTTAAATTTTTAATTACATGATTCTTTTTAAAATAGGAGATTGCTATAGTTACACCATCTCATATTAATTAATTCCACACCAATATCAAAAGACTGTTTGAGCTTGTTTTCAAACGGTCGTTTGCAAGTTTTGTCTTATTTTAAACGGTCATTTGAGTTTGTCAAACGATCATATCCATGTTATGTCAAATCTCATAGCTTTCCTTCCTTTTATATGGTAGTTTAAAATGAAACACGAACGTCCGTTAGCAGGGGCGGACTTACTTGAACTACCCCTGAACTCTCATTTCGATATGTAATTTATTTTATTTTTTTTACGTTTGTATGTATTGGGATAATCCTGAGCAAAAATTAGGATACCCGTCAAATTAGAAAACCTTAAATTAATATAAGATTAAAGTCTAACTTGAAAAGAAGTTTATACAACCCCTAATAAAATTTGAGACCAACACAATTATTATGAAATGACCTCATAAAATAAATAACAAATATAAAACAAATAGTTTGAATATCTAATTCATTTATCTTATTAATTGCTTATTTGATATTTAAAAGATTATTTATTAGATTATTTATTAGCAGATTGCTACATGAGATTATTTGATTTATTTAGTTGAGTATATGTCTGAATGTTATCATGATTGTTAAATAGGGTTGTAAACAAGTCGTGTGGAGCCTAATATTGTTTTGACATAAGAGAGCTTGATCTCGTGCTCGAACTCGGTTCGTGTAGAATGTTAATTGTAAGACTCAAGTTCGTCTCGTATAAAAGTTTAATTTTAGTACTTTTGTTTTTCTGTTTTTTGGAAACTTTCAAACTCAAGCTCGGCGTAAATCCCTTGTTTATAGTTTAATTATTTTTATCGTAGTTTTTTTTAGCAAATTACAAATTAGTCCTTTATCAATATACAAATGACATGATATGTTCTTTAGTTTTAATAATAACATCCAATCTCCTTTTTTTTAAATATATGTACACCTATTGTCCTTTACACTAACTTTTATGTAAATGTATAGTTAACTCAGTTATGTATTTCTCACAAGATGTGTATTTTTATCATTTTTTCCATATCTAATATATTAAACAAATAAAAAAACTAATATTTTATATAAAATATAAAATTAAAAGATATCGGCTCGTTTTGTAAGTTAGTGAACCCGCTTAACTCTTATGTTCAACACCATTAAGTCCAGCATCCCCTCTATTTGATAGTCCAATAGCAGTCATCTTTACCACCACCTACAACATTTCAAACAACATTGAAACCCTTTGAAGTCGAATAAACAACAATTGTAAGATTAAAATCCCCAATTAACTTTTTGTAATGTATTGTTTTTTGAATTTTTGACTTATGTTATTATGTGATTAATGAGCAAATCATAGTTTATTTTCTGGCTTTTGTAATTATATAAGCAATTCAAAGAATCACATGTAATCTCTAATTTGTGTTTGTTATTAAAGATCTAAACTTTTGTGTTCAAACAAAAAAAAGTTGTAGCTAACACTTTCGTTTTATATGGATATATAATATATAATATTAGAATATAAGTTATTAATTGGTGAATTGGGTTTAGTTAAATAGTCCTAACAAATCAATAATTAAATGAGATACTGGGTTAATTAACTAAGCTTTGAGTTATCGTGAATAGTTTTTAAGATTGGACTTAAATCAATAAGTAAATAGTTTGTATTTGTTAATATATTATGGAGCACAGTTTTAAAGTTTATTATGAGTCGGTGTCTACATTTCTTTCGATCTATCTTCAAATGTTACGTGGGTCAACATCAAAATTTTATGAGTGTCGGTCTGGATTTGACTGTTTATTTATTATCTAGAAAAAATATATGGTTTTGGACGACCCCGTTCATAAGGGCTAGGTACGCCCCTGGTTTTCTCAGTATCCTTGTGACAATGAACAACCAGCTCTCTCGGTCTTTTTCCTTTCGATGTGTTAATGACGTCAAGATGAGAGAAAAGCTTATGATTAGTTGTGGATATTTGGTAAGGGTAGAAGAAGTAATTTGTGGTGTAAAATAATCATTTCGTTTCAATTGGTATTTTCAACGTCGTGGTTTTGGACCAACCACGTTATAGTGTGACAAAAAGTTTAGAACTAAATCCACAACTACGTAAGGTTCAGCTTCATAATTTAGATTATTAATTTTAATACTGGTTTATTTATTTTAGTATTGATGTAGTCCACAAAATTTATGCCTTACTAATTATTATTTTGAGCACTCACAATTAAGTCTTTAAAATTATGTGAGTATGTTTGGTATATTATATGGATTGGTTTTGAGTGGTTGTGAGTGAACGAGAAAGAAAATGTTATTATGGATTGATATATTTAAAAAATATTGTTTAATTCTTATAAAATTTTTAATATTTTTTAAAATAATTGTGAGTGGAGTAGAAAAAAGAAAATAATGATAATGATATAAAGAATTTTATTTAATTAAATATAAAAAAATATAATAATTTTAATATAATTATATAAATAAAAATAAAAAATTTTGAATATCACCGCTAAAATTCATGAGAGTGAAAAGAATAATCTAGAGTCTAGACCATCATCAAGAAAGATTAGTGAATAGGACTATTCACTGACAATTTCAAAATAAAACAAAAGGTAATTATGAAAGAGAAAGATAAATGCAAAATAACACCATTAGCGATCTATGCTCATAGATGTATTGTTAGAGCATTCACATTACATGCTCCGTACTTGTTATTGTATTTATACTAAAACATTATATTACAGTTTTTTCTAATTAAATAATATATTTTTATATTTATATTATTAATGTTTTTTTTGTCATTCGCGATTATTTTTAAAAATATTAAAACAATTATGAAGGTTATATCATATTTTCCTAAATATAAAAATTACGATACAATTCTCATAATATTTTTTCTCACATTTACTTATAATTATTCTTATAATATAATGTACACACTCACATCAAAATAGTAAACATACCATGAATGCTCTAACTTTATTTACTTTCTAATGCTTTTAAGCAAAATTGTAGCACAAATCAAGTGTTTTATTTTTTCAATTCATGTTTTTATTAAATTAACAATGATATTCAGCTTGAAATATTGAGATGAAATATCCCAAATATTCATTAAAGTAAAAAGAAAAAGTTTTGTAGTGAAGCGTCACCCAAGGATTCTCTCACATATGGTAAGTTTTTTAAGGGTGGTCGCGGGTTTTGTATTTGAGATCTCGAGTAATGGAATGATAGAGTGGGTCAACGATTTATCAGTGATCCAATTAACAGTTCAAAAATATAAATTTAAAAGAGTTTTTTTTTACTTTTGATGAATATCATAAACCACATTTATAATGCGTCTAATCCTAATTTCTTTTAATTATAAGTCACGATTTATTGACATAGTAGCATTTAGTATTTATCAATATGGTATAAAGGTTAGGTTTTAAAAGAAAAAAGATAAAACCTAAAATGTCTAAAATTAATTTTAAAACACTAATAATTGGCCCAACAAACTCCAATTTAATCCATTTCAGCAGCGTCGCAATCGGCTCATCAAACCCTACGTTCTAAGCTTTTGCTTTTAGAGTTTACCTCAAGAATAGATTTTTTACCGCTTGAAATGAGTTAAATCAAAACTCGTTAAGCCTACTATGAATATTTTAAAATTCTTTTTTATGTAACATTCCCCCAATAGCATCAAAATAGTATCTTTGGGAGCCATATGGCCCATATCGAACAAAAAATAGGTGAAGTTTAAGGAGTTAATTTTAAAAAAGTGTTCACATTCACCGTTAAAAAAGTGTGCGTATAACCTAAGCCTCTATCCGTGTTACACGATGTGTTAATCCCGTAGAATAGTGATGAATTCTCACTGCCTCACACTATTAAGCCTTTTTCAGTCCATATATATACACACAAGTATAGACACACTACAAGTAGGCGGTGTGATTTCTCATCATCAGCAACACCCTTCATCTATCTCTTCTCCAATCTTCTCACTCTTCTATATTACTGATATTCTAAACAACCCACTTCAATCTTTCATTCAAATTCAAGAAATTGAAACACCCATTTCCTCTTCAAACCTCACATCGGCTTTAGGTATCTTTTTCTTCCTTAATCTCTGAGAATCTGTTGTGTTTCGATTTTGATTGAAGTTACTGGTGTAGTAGGATGAATAGTTGATGTTAACAGATCTCATCATCTGGTTTCAGTTGATCTGTATGATATGCTTGTTATTGGAAGCTTTTGTGTTAGATCTTTTGTGGGAATTTGATTTGGAAAGTGGATTTTGATTCGTTTTATGCGAGGGATATGTTGGAGATTTGTTTGTGATTGATGTTTTGATCTTTGTGTTGATCTAAATCCTTATTCGGTGTGTTTTCTTCCCCAATTTGATCAGTTTTTGGCATCAAATTCATTTGTATTTTGGTTCTATTGTAAAGTATTAGGGTTTCATATTCTTCTTTTGTTAATTTTACCCCTAAATTTATCATTATCTTTAAGGATGTATGAAGACATTTATGAAGCCAAGAAGTCAATTTTAATGGGGTGTGTCTTCTTGAGATTCTTGTGCTCTGCAAATTTGTTGAATTTAATGATTTATCTTCTTGTTTCAAGATTGTTTTTAAAAGATAACATTAGTTTATAAAGATATTAACTTTGACAATCTTGGTTTCATTTAATGATTTATCTTCTTTTTTCAAGATTGCTTTTAAAAGATAACACAAGTTCATAAAGATATTAACTTTGACAATCTTGATGTCATGGATCTAGGTTAACAACAACATGGGTCTCTCACCATACCAAAGTCCATCAGATGCTGGTGTCCTGTGTGTCATTTTGGTCAACACAGTGATGTCAATAACAATCATGAAAGAGATAGTCTGTTCCATTCTTCACGTAATCGGGATCCACGTGGCATCAGGAGAGGATTACTCGGGTCAAACGTTGACTGAATCGGTCGAATGTAGAGGAACCCCTTCTGAAACTTACATGGGTGAGTTCAGAAGCCGAACGCCATCAATCCTTTATGACTCCTTGTGTTGCCAGACCAAACAAGACTGTTCTGTTTGTTTGGTTGAGTTTAAACTGGATGCAGAGATCAACCGCCTGTCGTGTGGGCATGTTTTCCATAAATCTTGTCTAGAGAAATGGTTAAAGTCATGGCATGTAACGTGCCCGCTTTGCAGAAACCACATGCTGATGCCGAAAGAAGTTGAAGAGAATACCTGCCCAATGTGAGGTCTTTGGTGGTGGTAGCTTATTAGTAGCATGGTGCACAGGGGTTTGTGTATACTGCAGACTCGAGTTTTTCGGATGTTTTTTAGTGCTTTTTAGTTAGCACCTGGCTTGTTTTGTTGCTGCACAGTACAGTCGGTTTAGCTGGCTTGAAATTTACGCGCTTTGTATATAAAATGTGTTTTGGTTTCCGGTGTTGTATGCACCTGAGAAACTGTTAGCTTTGTTCTTTTTGGTTTTGAGTCGGGTTTGAATCAATATGAGGTTGATCTTTCTTGTTTTAATAGGGTGATCACAGCGGCAGGATTCATGTGAAATAAATCAATAATCATAAAGACAGATAAGATACAGCTTTATTGGTTCTTTTATTCCTACAAAGGGGACCAAAGATACTTATTCAACTGCAAGTATGAACATAACTTTACTCGAGTAGATAGTGATAATAAATGATGCACAACAATAGTGTAAATATTTCAGCTAGAGTTGGTACATACAAAAAGAAAAGAAAAAAAAAACAAAATACGTTTACCTGTGAAATGTTTAAAAACTTCAAGGACTAACACCATTTTTTGTGATATAAATGTCATGGCTACTTTTTGAGGACGATGAATCATCACTTTATCGATTTTAAGCACTTTGAATACGTAACCAAAAGACATGTCAGCCTTATATGAACTAAACACGTATGAACTAAACACGACATGAGTAACAAAAATATATCCCATTAACCCAAAATTGTGTTTTACCTTCATTTTCATTACATGTTTTAAGTTATTTATTTATTTTAAACAACAATACTTTATTTTGAGCACCATAAACTACTTCTGAAGATATTTGAATCTATGTAGTCTACAAAAATCTCACCTCTAGACTAACAACCCAAATTCATTACATATTTTAATATTCATAAAATAAATATTTGAAACCATAAATACAAATTTACGTAAAAGAGTTGCGTTTATACTTCATAAAAAGCAAAGTATACAAAAATTTCACCTCTAGTCTACAAAAATCTTAAAAAATCTTCTTAAAAATCTCACCTCTAGTATACATATATTTTAATATTCATTACATATTTTAATATTCTTAAAAATCTCACCTCTAGTCTACAAAAATCTTAAAAATCTTCTTAAAAATCTCACCTCTAGTATACATATATTTTAATATTCATTACATATTTTAATATTCTTAAAAATCTCACCTCTAGTCTACAAAAATCTCACATCTAGACTAACAAGAATTTTTTTTATTAGTAGGGTAAAATTTAAAAACATATTAACTTGAGGGGTTAAAAACTAAAATGTTGGACATCAAAGGTATTCGCCGGTGCCAGCGGCGGGTTCTCCCTCTTAAAATCCGAGCCCTGCGAAGGCTGCCAACGACCTTGTCTTCTTCTTCAGAACCCGCCCTTCACACCGGTGAGTTCTGGCATGTGGTCAAAGCAACCAAGAACCCGCCAATGGGACCGGCGAGTTCTTGGGTAATTTAGGGTTTCGGTAATTTTTTTTTTACTTTCCTATTATATAATCCACCCATTTCTTTCACAACACACAACTTCATTTCACAAAACAAACATTTTCACCATAATTTCTCTATTTTGCAACAACCCCACGTATTTGATTCAATGGTTAATTGGGGTGTTACATCGGGTCCTTTGAATACGGAATTGTTATTTTTGGTTGGTGAGCATAGAGCTGTTCATTATTTTCAAAATCCAACGAGCGATGCCGGTGTCTTGCGTCCTAGACGGGGGGATACCAATTTTTAGAGACTCATCAAACACAAGCCTATACCCAGTAATGTTATGCCTTATATAACGATGGCGGGTTTTGATGGTATTATTGATTGCGGTTACCGTAAGCTTGATGGTGGTTTGATTACGGCTTTGGTGGAGAGATGGCGGCCTGAAACCCACACGTTTCATTTACCTGTGGGATAATGCACGGTAACCCTTCAAGATGTTCAAGTCTTATGGGGTTTGCAAGTTGATGATGATGCAATTACTGGCACTGATGTGGCGATGAACAAAACTGAAATAATAGATTTGTTCGGGCGTTTGACAGGTTGTTTTCTTGATCCCCATCATATAGAAGGCTTAAAAATAAACTTGGTTGCCATTTTAAAAGAAATATAAAAAGATTTCCCTACAAATGTCTCTATTGAGCAATGCCAGCAACGTGCTCGATTAATAATATTATACATGATTGGGGCGACTTTATTCCCTGATTCATCTTCCAACTGGCTCCATGTTAATTTTTTAACACATGTAGAAGATTTAGAGGAGTGTAGCCACTAAGTTGGGGGAGTGCCACTTTAGCATGGTTGTACAGATAGCTATGCAAGGCAACAAAAATATCAGCTACTGATGTTAGTGGACCGTTATTTTTGTTATAATTATGGGCTTGGGAAAGGCTACCTACCATTTCTCCAATTAATGACCGTAGTCTTGACCCTAATACACCATACGCATTACCATATGGTGCAAGGTATGTTACAATCATGTTTATTATATTTTTTGAATTATATTTATTAATTTTGTTTAACCGATATTTGTTTTGAATTATATTTAAAGATGGCAGGGAGGAAAACTTAGTTATATTTCAACCACTCCGAGCTGCTTGAGCGCATATAGATCATCATTACATTCGATAAATAATAACATGGTATTAATTTTTTTATTATTATTAATCACAAAATGTATATCATGAAAAGTTTAACAATTTAAATTTTGTTTTTGTATTAGTTTAACCGGAAGCCTTATGATGAAATTATACACTGTCTACCTGAGATTTGTAGAAGTGGTAATTTATGTTGGAATAGTGATACATTCCTTATATTTTGGAAATATATTGAGCCACACAATGCTAGCAGGGGAATGAGGCAATTTGAGATGATTCAAATGATCCCTAGAAGTTTACCAATTTCACAGCAGGAACATGTTCGACTTCACAATATATTGCGTAAAGGGGGGAGAAATAGTAATTGGGCACAGAAACATATTGTGTATATCCAAGCGTGACATAATCGACATGCTATTGTTGTGAATGGAACCTACACAAATTCTACAGTTGCTTCAAAAGAATACATGCGGTGGTATATGGATCGTACAGTTAGATTTGTAATGAACCCGACCCATCAAGCCCCAAGTCCGCATGGGTTTCAAAACGATGGACAAAAATTGACAATGATGGTATTATTATTATTGTTATTATTATTGTTATTGTTATTATTATTATTATTATTATTATTATTACTTTTGTAGATGCAAGGAATGAGCCAGTTTTCTCGAATGGTTGGCAATGAAACGGTTAGCAACTTGGCTAGCCAGTATTTGAATTTATCGCATGCTAATTATGGAGGTTATCTACCAGCTCATGTGATGGAAAATCCAGTTCATGTTCAACTTCCACCTGTCACTCAACGTTTACGTAGGAAGGGTAGAGGACAAGGACGAGTAATGATGGAAAATCCAGTTCATGTAGAGGAACAACAAAATATGAGCCCACAAAATATAGAGAACCAAAATTTTCACATGGGGCAAGACTTTGGATCACCACAATTTACCCCTCCCTTTCAACATAACTTTTTTATGAGGGTAATTCAAGCAGCCATTTTTGAATGGGCACCCAAAATTTTGGTGAGGCGGGTCCCTCATCTAATTACTCATCCCCGCAAACAAATTTTTTAAACCTTTTTTACACTGCTAGTCCATTACCATATTACCCTCAGTTCCAAGAGACTGGTGATGTTGTTGATCGGCTTTCAAATAATCCGTCAAACTGATTCGACTTAAATAATGAAGCAACCGAGACAGATTAAGAATCTGATGCTCCTAATCCTACTCAGCCTTCACAAGGATTTTAATTATTGTATTAATGTTATAATTATTGTATGGATGTTATGTAAGTTTTATCTATCAAATATTTTATCCAATTACTCATGTATTATATAACGACAAACACAATAAACACAATAAACACAATAAACAATAACAAGTAGTTAATAAAAAAGATCAAACAATAACAAGTACTTAATAAAAAAGATCAAACACAATAACAATAACATGTATTCTACAGTTGTGAGTTTCGACAGTACTCATGTTATGACCCGATTGTCTACATATGGAACATTTACGTACAACGGATTCATCTGGATGGTGACGAACATCCATCTCATTATGTATCCTACGAGTGCGTCTCCTACCTCGTTTTGTTGTAACCTTTGATGGGTCAGCTCTAATCCTCCAACCTGGGTCTGTCCAGTAATCAGGATGACGAAGTGGGTAAAAATGTCCACTATAATGTTTTTGATAAGTTGCAGTAGTGTATACCTCATGCACAGTGTAAAAAGGTGACACACCCCTGTGTCGGCAAACAGCAATCGCATGTGAGCACGAGAATCTCAACATTTGCCATTTACCACAAGTGCATGTTCTATCATTGAACTCCACAGTATAAACATTTCCACCAGCTTGATTATTATTTATCTTTGACAACACCCTGTATCTTGCCTCGTGGTGATCAAAATCTGTTATGATATGTTGCTGCCCAATAAGATCACGGGATTCAAACAAACGCCATAAACGGGGGGGGGGGGTAATTTCCTGGTATTTTCTATATTGCTCAACTGCTTTCTCAAACGTGCAATTAATAATGGCTTTAATTGACATAAGCCTTACTCCCCGTAGTGTGTTGTTAAAACTTTCAGAAATGTTTGTCGTTAGGTTACCCCAACGACGTTGATTTTTATCATGTACAATCGTCCATTTTCTTTTTTTGATAGCTTTTAAATATTCCCAAGCTTCAGGCTTAAGACTTTGCATTTCAGCTACAAATAAATCATACTTCCTTTGTTGGGAGGTGCATCCAATCAACCAACAGATCTTTTTTAAACTAGACACCTTGAACTTGTGCATCATGTTACTACGCACATGTCGAAGACAAAATCGATGAACCACATTGTTTACCATATCTTCAACATTGTGCATAACGGTGATAATACCTTTATGTCTATCAAAAATAACACACAATTTTCTCCCCTTCCAACAAAATCATGATGAACTCCAATATGGGACCACAAGTGCTGCAAAAACCAACTCCAACTATCTTTCGTTTCTTCGTCAACGATGGCATAAGCTACAGGCACGACGTAGTTGTTTGCATTTTTAAAAACTGCAATTAACATCTTAACTCGATACGATCCCTTTAAAAACGTACCATCAACAGATATCACAGGTTGACTATGCTTGAATGTGTTGATTACCGGACCAAATGCCCAAAACACATACTTAAACATATGACATTGAGATGAACTAATCGGATGATGTAACCATTCCACAATAACTTGCTTTGTTTCTTGTAGAGCATTGATGTACCTTGGAAGTTCTTCAAAATTACTATCCCAAGTACCGTATATTATCTCAATGGCAGCCTTTCGAGCTCTCCACGCCTTATTATACGAAACATCAACATTCAACGTGTTTTTAATGTGTGCCTGAATTTGTTTGACTGGAAAAGTAAGGTCTTGGCGAATAAAGTGGATGATGCGATTTACAATATCTCTAGATTTCAAACCTCTGTTGTTGTTGCCAACAACACTACCAAAGCAATTGTGTGCATTGACCCATCTAGATATTCTCCACATGTTATGATGTTTAGGCTTGGTAGCATACACAAACCAACTACATTGAGGACCAATGGGAAGATCACTGCTATAATTGGGGCTAGTTGTGTAGCATTTTGCTCTATACGCATCACTTTTACTTTCAACAACAAACATTTCCCGGTTACGTGCAACATTCCATAATCGCACCGCATGCATTAGATCATATTTTGATTTAAAGAACATGCCGACATGGATTTCTTTTGTTTCTTCATTCCTTACATCCATGTAGTCATCATCATCAAAATCAGTAGCTTTATAATCTTTTAATTCTCGGGGATCTTCAGAAAAGGTCATCTTCCCATAAGAGATTCCTTGATTAACCACAAAACTATGGTGCTCCCTAATTTCATACCCATCGGTTGATTCATCACGTGATGGAACGGATTCAGAATCTTCACTTCTTTGTGAACCATCATCATCCGAGTTATCAAACCCTCCGTGTTCATCATCATTTAGATCAACATTTGATTGATGAGTTGAAATATACCCCATGTTAAAATTGCTTGACGGACCGGCTTGATGATCACGTGAACTTGCATTGCCTGGAAAGGTAGTAACTGTTTATGTAGGTGATTCGGATACAGAAAACCCTCGTAGGAGATCCATACAATTTGATTGTTGGAGTGACATTATTGGACCCAAAATTACGTGAATATTTCCAATGAAATTTTTCACATAATCTGCCAATTGATACAATACTTCAAGACTCGAGTCATTAAAAATTTCCGATGTTTGAGAAAAACCACTGTACGTGTAAATAGTTTGAACCTCAGATTATAATATTCTCGTGAAAGTTGAAGATGATCGTAAATGAAATCAACAAACGCTTCATACGAAATTTTTTGAAGAACAATGGTGGTACTTCTGGTAGAAGAGTCACACATAACATTTCCGTTCACAAAAAAAACATCACCACCCCAGTATATTAGGATAAAATAAGATCTAGACATGATAAAATTTGTTGGTATGAAGAGGTTTTCGTTTAAGTTGTTTGAGGATGGGTTTTTAAGTGAAGATAATATGATTTTAGAAGGGTTTGGTTTTTGGTTTAACGATTCAGGGGTTGATAAGTTTATATGGCAACCGAAACCTTAAATTACCCAAGAACTCGCCGGTCTCATTGGCGGTTCTTTGGGCTGTCTTGTCACACAGAACAGGTCAAGTCAACATCCCAGAACTCGCCGGTGCCACCGGCAGGTTCTGAGGAACAAGACAAAATACTTGGCAGCATTCACAAGGCTCGGATTTTAAGAGGGAGAACCTGCCGGTGGCACCGACGGGTACCCTTGATGTCCAACATTTTTATTTTTAACCCCGCAAGTTAATATATTTTTAAATGTTACCCTATTAATAAAAAAAATTCAGACTAACCCAAAGTATAATCATGATGCATATATCTCTTATGTCTTGTACGATAAGCCAGAAATATTCAATCACTTGCCATAAAACACATTCGAATTTACGTAACAATAAAAACTAAATATGGTTGATTGAATTCATCACCTTGATCAAATACAACTTGTTTTAACTAAACATGTTTGCAGATTCAACCTAAAACTTATCCGAACACCTGTAAATTCCGTGTTAGGTTTGTTTCCATTTTAGACAAAATAAAAGCAAAAAACAATTAATTATGTTACCTTTCAATGGTATTAACCTATAACCAAAAGACAAAACATAACTTAATATTCATAAACATGACAAAATATTAATAAACAAGCACATTTGTGGAAAATAAATAAAAATTATTCTAAAAGACCTGAGTTGCTACTTAATGTCAAATTATCGATTTTAAAGAACAAAGCTTTCACATACAACACAAGAAGAGCTCATAAACCTCAAGAACTGCAGGTGTTGATGCCATCCTTGCAGTCTCTAGTGAGATCATTGAACGTCTCGATTTGCTTTTTGCCCCTCAAGAAAACCTCTGTATCAACAGAAGCCCTCATGTATCCATCAAACTCGACCGCAGCACCATTGTTCAGCTTCGTCATCTCACTGTACCACTCGCTATTCTCGTCCCAAAGACTCTTGTATTCGTCAAGAAAATGAGTGGAATATTTGTCTTTCAAAGGATCGAAGAAGGAAATGTCTGGTTCATCAGTTGCAATGTACAAATTTCTTCCGTCATCAATCTTATCTTGTAAAGAGGAAATAAGTGCCTCGGGTGAAGTATCGGCTGCAAGATTTGGCCATTGTTCTTGGTTCTTTGCCTTCTCGCCTCTCACAACATGAACGGAGTCGAAATCCCAGTTCATTTTCGCTGCTATTGCTGAAACTATGTCCATTAACCTTCTAGATTTCCATATCAAGTGCCATGGGCGTTGAATAACGGATTCTGCTTCACCTTCGCACACTCTATACCAGTAATTATCAGGCTCAACACTCCCAAACTTCCTCATTATCAATGTATCCTTCACTCCAGCCATCTTCATCGGGGTGACCCTGAAATCATCCACTAGAGATATACTTAACTCGTCTTTCTGATGCCATTTGTTCCAATCTGACCAGAACTGACCCTGATCCAAAACCGATGCAGACTCCTTTAAATGCTCAAAATCAAAGTAAAATCTGAAATCTTTCCCTTCTTCATCCTGACCCGACTTAGTATAAACAGAGGACAAGCAAATGCTCAAGTCCATTACAAGCGTTCGGTTCAAGTACTGAGCTTCACCTAACGCACACATAAAACTCCATAGATAGTGATCCATGCTCTTGCATTTATCCCCACCACCATTGTACAATAAGTACCTACCTTGACTAAACGAATTCTCCGACTCAATAACAGGGAGAGAATCGTTCACGCTTTCCCCAACCACTTGAATCCCACTGTTTTTCTCATCTTCACCCATCGGAGTTTTCTCAAACCCGGCCTTCTGATGCTTCTTCCTCTTCCTAGCATTCCCACCCGAATGATAATCACCTATACTCACAACACTAAGAGTACAATTCTGTGACCTAGAGATCACAAAGCTACGATAATCCTTATAAAGTGACGCCCTCTTCCCTTCCTTAGGCCTAAACCGCCACGCCATGTGACAAGAACTATCATTCGTCCCACGAACAGGCTTCCCAAACCTATAAAAATGAATATCCTAAACTGATCAATAGCAGCAGCCATCATGAGATGAAACACCTCAGGATCAGTACAATCAATCGCTTTATCAATCTCGCCGCTGCAATCGCGCTCCTCTTTCTCCTCCACCTCCCCCTCCGCCACAGGAAGCGTGAAAGTACTACTAACATCAGAAGCATTTATAGAGCTACCAAATGCAGTCTCATTAGCTACCATAAAATCCTCACCGGTTTTCACTACAGTGCTATCGGATACAAAAGTGGCATTTGAAGTGGAAGTTAGGAAGTTTGTGATCTTAGTTGAAGGATGAAACAATGGATCTTCAGGTTCATAAGTAGCAGCGATAATCGTAAACACTAATACACCTATTACGAAAAACGTGAAGAACAGGTTTCCGATTACAGCTAATGCATCCTGACCTAAACTCTCCGGCCGGAAACTGCCGGACCGCGGCGGTTGACTCCGGCCAAGCATCGTTTCACTCGATTCAAACAATTGAAACAAACGGAAATTAACAGAGGATTTCGCGATGAAAGTGGTGAATAGCTAGAGATTTGTACAGATCTGAAAGATGTAAACGGTGAATCAGTGATCTAACCTAGATGAACAGCAATATGGATCTAGAGTTTCGAGATACCTTATGCATTGAAAGTGTGATTGGAGTGAAGATTCATGGATACTGTGTGTGTTCTTCAGATCTGCATATTGTTGGTGAAGATTGCGTTTGAATGTGAGCTTGTTTGCTGCTAGATGTTCGTGTAATGGTGATGGGGGATCGTGCAGTGTGCACTGGGCGTAATTTAGCGACCGTGAATGTTATTTGCTAATGTAGACGCACGATTAGATCCACCGACATAAAGCCATTAAGAAGCGGGTCCCACGCGGTAATTGTCGTTTGCATGGGTTTTAAAAAGGTCGTTGTGTGTGTGTTAAGGATCTAATTTGAGGTCAATTTTTGTTACAAATAGATATTTTTTTCTTATTTGTATCGATATAATTTATAAAAATATATTTTTATTTCAAATTTATTTTTATTGTAGTGTGATCCGAGAATTAAAATTAATGTACCATAAATGAAACGAAAATATATTTTCGGTATTCTAAAAGCATTCACAACAGGAAGATCTTTTTGTTTTATATATTCTTTCTAAAATTTAAACTTAAATAATAATGATTTTTTAAATATGAGGATTCATTATATGTCAATCTCTATAATTTGTGTGTGTGTGTGTCTAAAAGAGAGAAAAATATATGAGTGAGATAGAAATTTAAAAAAAATAGAAAAAGGTTAAACATGTTTAAAAAAATAAAAAAAAGTTAGATAAATAAGATTTAGTTAAACTTTAAAGATACAGATTGATATGCTACTCTAAATGCTCTAACTAACTATATTACATGGGCTGATATTAAAGAGTACTGATGTTGATTTATTTTAGTTGATTTAATTCTTTTAGTTAATTTAATCATGTACCGTTGAAAGAAAGAAAAAAAAATGCTCCTTACATCTGTATACAAGTTTACTTTTAAATTGTTATTATGAGCTATAAGATTTGATGTTTATGTCGCACCAACTACCAACTATAGATTCTTCATGGTATTTATAGAGAAGTTATGCTATAACAATGATAACTTTTTTTACCAAGTCTTTAACATAATTAGATTGCTTATCTTAAATCAATTACTCATTTATTTCTTATCACTATCTCATTAACGACACCAACGGGTTTAGAAAATTAAAAAGGAGAAAAATAATATATAAGAATCAAAGAATAAAAGTTTATTTGTTTAAGAATCAAAAATTGACCTAGACAGCTAGACGCTAACTATTCACAAGATAACTATCAAAGATCATTGTACATAACGGTTTTTAATCTTACTCTTATCAACCACATATACCCATGTTTACGTCTTGCAAGACACCCACATTTACATCTTACAAGATCTCCATCCTCCGAACTCTTGAATGAAAAAGCCATCTTACCACCATGTTTATGTTCTAAAATATAATATATTAATCAAAACAAAGCCATAACTATAACTAACTTGGTTTTAAAACCATAACTATAAGTAACTTTTGTTCTAAAATATAATATACACAAGTCTAGAACATTTAAAACTTTAGGAATCATAAAATGAGATAATAATCACAAATTGAATTTTAACAAATCCAAACCATGATGACTGGTCAATATAATGGTATGAACAACTTAATAACGATCCTAATTTTCACTATTATTTTACAAGACAAAACCAAGTGTAAATCTGTAGTGATAATCTAGGTGGGATTGTCAGTAAAAGGAAGAAGTCAAACAAATTAAAATGACAGTATAGATATTAAAATCCAAATGTTAATTTGTGAACCACTAAAGACTGACACTACTCTTGTAATGTAAAAACTCCCTCGAGTCAAAATGGTGGGTTGTTTGCATATATCATGTTCCATTACAATATTTCAGTTCATTTCACTTTACAATCCCTATAAGGTTAGTTAAAATCACCTCATTTTCAGGGTGTGCAAGATGAGGCCATGTTCATGCTTCTTTGAACCACATCCTGCAACAAAATCTTAGCGGTTTCCACCGTATTTCCCGATCCTTCAACTCGTGCTGCAATTTCATGAACCATCTTCTCCAAAACCGACGAACTCACTCTCTTTTCAGAAGTAGACTCCCTAAGTAAGTCCAGCAGCAACCTAGCCTTGTTCTGGGCTTCATGGGTCCCATCCACGGTTAACCTTAACAAACCCGGGATCGCACCCTCGTTAAGAATAAGTTCCCTGTATTTACTTCTGGAGCTCATACACAAGTCAAGCAGAACACCAACCGCGTGTTCTGTGCTAACCAAAGATCCATCTTCTATTGTTTCTACCAATGTTAGTATCCCATCTTCGGCTTTTGTAATGGCTAGAATTCCTTCATGAGATTTGGAGATGACTTTAATCAAACCAGTTGCTTTGTCTGCAAATTTTGAACTTTTTTTGCATTCTTTAAGTAGGTTGATGAGCGGCAAGACGGCAGTAGCATCAAGAACTATGGGTGGTTCTTCTTTAGAGGTGGTTAGGTTGTGGAGGGCAGTGACGGCATCTACTCTTCCTTGAACAGTCCCACAGCTGAGGATTTGAATCAAAAGCGGGATTACTCCTGAATTAGCTATTGTTGATCTGTTGTTTGGTGCTGCTGATAATGTTAAAATTGCAGCGGTGGCTAATTCTCTCAGGTTGCCGGCGTTTTGGAACTTGAGAAGCTTCACAAGAGGAGCAATGGCACCACATGTCACTATTTCTTCCTTGTTTCTGTTATTTAAAGAGGATGAACAAAACCCTAAGTTATGAGAAGCTCCAAAAGCAAAGAATGTTGATTTATAACAACGATTTCCGATCTTTAATTCATCATTTGTACATATAACAAAACTCACAAACCCTAACATATGAGAAGCTCCTAAACCAAAGAATTTTGATTAATATCACCTTCTACATTTAGCTTGATGATTCAAACAGAAATAACTGCTTCTGATGATCTGATCTTATATGTATCATCTAAATTACAAAACTCACAAGCCCTTAACTTATGAGAAGCTCCTAAACCAAAGAATTTTGATCAAAATTGCCTTCACAATTGGAGGACATAAAAGAGTGAAAACAAAGATTTCCGATCTTCAATTCATCATTTGAACTACAGAACTTGCAAACCCCAACTTATGAGAAGCTCCTAAACCAAAGAGTGTTGATTAATCTCATCTTCTACATTCAATTTGATGGCTTATAGCCTTAGACAGTGAACTACAAAATTCACAGACCCTAACTTATGAAAAGCTAAAGCATTTTTCTTGATATCATCCTCTACATTCAATTTGATGATTTAACGAGTGATAACAGCAATTTCTGATCTTCAATTCATCATTTGAACTACAAAATTCACAAACCCTAACTTATGAGAAGCTCCTAAACCAAAGAATGTTTATTGATACCACCCTCTACATTCTATTTAATGATTTAAACAGTAATAACAACAATTTCAGATCTCCAATTCATCATTTGAGCTACAAAACTCACAAACCCTAACTCGATTCATGTTCTATAACACCCTAGCATAACAAAATCGCATCAGAATTCAAACTCAACACACAACACACACAATTGTTTGTCAGAATCAGATACTAACCGCTCGTTTCTAGAAGCGAGGTTCAGTAGTGCGAGAAGCGAAACTTCACGAGCATCGTAATGTTGCGAGCAGAGCATGAGAACAAGCGGCTGAATGACGCCGGCGCCGGCGAACTTGACGCGAATCTTGCCGGAGGAATTACGGTTACGAATCATGCTCCTGATCTCTCTGGCAGCTTGAATCTTCGTTGCAAGGTCTCCTTTGATCAATCTATCAGCGATTTCATCGATTACTGTTAGTTTCTTGTGATTCCATCTGTCCTCTTCGTCGCCCATCGGTTTACCGATCATTCTCCGGTGGTTAACAACCGTCGGCCATTGAATCGTGCTTCTGTAGATTGAAGGTATTGATGCGGATACACATGGTTCGAAACGCTAGATGATGAAAGAGGGTTCGTTTGATAGTTAACGATGTTGCTCATCTGACATACATTTGGCGTTATGTTTGTGTTTTTTCGTTAAGTTTTGTTAAATAGCATTTGTTTTTTGTTTGAATGAAAAATATGCGAACATGATGATATGTGATATTTAAATCGGGTTTATTTATTCGTTTTCAGCCGGAAACGTACCCCCAATCCACTCAGGAGAAAACTCATTAGCGAACCCATAACCTTCTAATATTTATATGTCATAGGTACCTCACGGACTCACCTTAATCAGTTGAGTTAAGAATTATTAGTTAATAGCATCTAAATGACACCTTTGATCATTTCAGATAATTCCGATCTAAAGATTAGATTTGGGTTAGTTTTAACTTAATATTCTACGATTTATGTACACATGGGTTGCGAAATATCTCAAGTGATTGTATTTCATACCGGACAAAGATAAAATAATAAAAAATTTACGTTAAAGTGACTAGAAGAAGGAAACCAAAAACAATTAGAAGTATTGTTTCACACACTTTTAAACGGGTTAAAAGTGGCTTCATGTACTATACGATTTTGTATACCATCGATGCATTTCCCTTTGCTTTAAAATGGATTATATGATTATTTTTAGTTACCCAAGTGAAAACCTCAAAATATTATAAATTTAGATTAACCGCATTTCCTTAACGTTTATCTCCTTAATTGCCACTATCAACCGAAAACTAAAGCCTTGTGTCATCCGGTCAGGCTATTTTATGGCCATGAACATCCCATCCCTAGTTTACAAGACATGAAAAAACATAAAGGAAGTATTCTTAATTTGATTCAGCCAAGTAGTATAGCTCTTGACATTCTTAAGCTTTCTATTTATGGATTTAACATCTTAAATTCTTAATTCAATATACCATTTATGGATTTACATCTGAAGTCCATTTATGGGCTGACATCCCAAATACATGTTTCACTTAGGGATAGCATCCAAATCAATGTCACTTTTGGATTAACAACATTATCATTTTAAACATATCATTGTCAGTTAGTTATGATATGCTAGCATGAAAACTTACTTTCAACCAACACGCTTTTAAGCTACTCGTACAGTTTAGCAAGCCACAACAAGCATGATCACCCAATTTTTAATCGACAAGATTCAAGACAATCACTTTACATGTATATATGTTTTTTGAAAAATTTGTACACTTACCTTCACCACCAGAGTTTTCCTCAGTCAAACTTTTCTTCAAATGGGTATCATGATAATAATAATCAGTTGTAATATTTTGTTGTGTATTTACATTCCAAACACGGCGTGTGTAACTGTTTTATCTGGACAACCCATTTGATCTGTCTAGATAAATCACTACCCACGCCACGCCTATGTTTGGATTATAAGATTTTAAGAGATCCCTTGCTTGAAAATTCTAGTTATGGCAAGTGAAAATATGATACTAACACAAGTACAACCTTGGCTGATGCCACTGCTGCTACCAATTTGTGATTTTAAAAGCCCATAAAGTTTTCTACTGAAACAATTATGAATGCTGCTTTTGCTTATACCAAATACCAATTACAACAGTTCAAGTACATTCTCTCTTGCTATCAAAAATCACTTTACAGATAACACCAAAATAAGAAAACCCCCTAAAGCCCAATTATACCACCTAAAAACCTCAATTTTCAAAGAAAAAACGAGAAGTTAAAAGAGACAAGAATCAAGATAGTCAACTCTCATGGTGGTTCTAATACGAATAGACTTACACAACTCTTGATGGGATAAACGAGCTCAACTAACCTGAAAATGGTCATAATCAGAGTTACATGATGACTTCCATCTTTTTTATCGCACTAAAAAAGATCCCCGATGCCAAATAATCCAGTCCCCTGTAAAATGCTTTACACTCAACTCCTCCAACTTTTTCATGATTTTTCTACCATTTCCCAAATCGGTTACTGGAACTCCCGAGAAAAAAAAAACAAATCCATGTACCGGTATGTGGGTCTCTAATTCTTGCTTTTTTTTTAAATTGGATTGTTTTTTCAGTAGTTGTTAGGCCAGTTGATTTGAGGGGGCTGGGGCGGCTGCTGATAGACGGTAGACGGTGGTCCCACCATGTCAACACCGCCAGCCATTGTCTGAGGTTGTTGGAGAAGCGGGTGAATGGGTGTGGTGGTGACTGGTTGATAAATACTAGCAAAAGTGGCATGGGGAGGTTGTGTTGGTGTATATGCAACTTGACCGCCTTGTGGAAGATTATAAAAAGGACTTGCCTGCAACCAGATATGTCTCGACCAGGTGCAGCTACCCATACACCCGCACCTTCACTCTACAAACAAAAAATATATATAAAACTCTGACTCTTTGAGCATGCATAATATCATTCACGAGATTCCTAATTACATGATGAAGACATAAATCATGATTTTATAACAATAACCGATCTTTGAAAGTACCCCAAGATTTTCCCAGGCATGAAATAAATAAGGAGACAATCAAAATAAACCAACCTTTGCGCCAAAAAATTTAATCGACTTTGATAGTAGATAACCCTTCTTTAATTCATGCTTTTCACATTATACCAAAGCTTTGAGTTTAAAATGAGCGCTGAGATTAAATATAAATTCTTAACCACATATACATGCACTGATGCACGTATAGCATCAATGCATATACACACACGATAACTTAGTGAAATTTCAGATTTTAGTTATCCACACATTTGGCACCATGTTAGATTGCGTCACACTATATTTACTGTCCACAATGATCTGAACTGCGCCAAAACTCAACAAGTGGATCATGATCTGAACTGCCCAAACCAACAATTGGATCATGAACCGGCCCCATAACCCAACTGACCTAAAGAGATGGATTATTGGCCAAATAGACCCATTTTCATCTTGATTTGCTGTAACCCCCAAGCCCCAAACCCAACTGAACTACTTTTTTTTTTCAAACATGACTGTTCAAACTCTAGATCACTTCATCATTACTAGAAACGTGTAGCGGTGTAGCCTTAAAAATTTTTCATCACATAAAATCACTTCTATTTAAGAAAACTATCTCCATCCCAAAACTATCATCCAAAACAAAACAAAAGGAACACATTTTAAAAAATGTAATACAATGTTTATTTAATATTACTCTTGCATCGTTGGCTTCAAAAGCTGCAATATGACAATTAATCAAGGGTAAATAGAAAAGCATTGTAACCATCTTTTTTGGAAGTGGACAGCTACTTTGGGACAAACCAAACAGTAGCCTAAACAACAATTCTGCATGGTTGGAACCTAATATCATAATATTCTAAAATGTGAATTTAAATAGATAGACCTTATTACAATACAAAACAATTCACTTGACTTGTTTTTTCTAAAATATAGTCATTGTTAAACACTACAGGTATAAAAAAGCTGAAAATTCACTGTTACCAAGAGTATTCACATTGTAAAAGGTTTGTCATCTACTTACACAGTAAAAACTTATCATCATAAACTCATCACTCATGTTAGGTTTGTCATCTACTTACACAGTAAAAACTTATCATCATAAACTCATCACTCATGTCATAAAAAATACATCTTCAAATGGATATAGTCACGTAGATAATATTTAATAACAATGAATGAGATCAATAGTTAATTAATAAAAATAAAAAACTACAAAAGTATAGATGGGTGATGAGTTTTGTGGGTGAAAAGGGGAGGGGCAGGCTGATAGGGGTGATGTTTGGTGATCAGATGTGCATGTTTAAGTACAAGAAAAAAGAATAAATAGGTCGAACCAAACAGATTATGGATCAAGAACTAATAATCAAACTTAAATGGGTCGAAGTAGTGGATCGATGGATCAAGTGTTTTTGACAAGCTGGATCATATAATCAATCGTATCGGAACAGACAAAATAAAGACCCACCCCATTAGCACGCTTGGTCTAAAGAAGAGACAAAGACCAATAATCATAGGAAAGGAAACTCTAATAAACTTATGTTGAAGATAGGGAAACCCAAAGGCAACATAGCATAACAATGGTCAGGTAAAGTACATGAAACTAACCTGCTGTGCGGTTACATAAACATTACTTTCCTTGAACTGGGACCCACCTAGGTCTTCATTAGAAGTTGAAATACCAGCTGTCACACCTGAGTTCAGATTATAACCAGCTGGATTTGAGCCATACGGCCCGTACGTTCCCATGTTCGTGGCATTACTTCCAGGCTTGTATTGCTGAAGTGGATATTTGGGAGCTGACACTGGTGGAGCTGGATGCATACTGCCAGCTGGAGGTTGTTGAGGGAATGCACCGTTACTCAAAAATTGATGAATGGCAGGTGGAGGAAGGTAAAATGGGGAGAAATAGGGGCCATAAGGGATATAATTTGGAGGGTAATGTGGTAAATGTAACCCAGTTGGTTGCCTGAACACAGGCAGTTGTTGCTGAGTCACAGCTATGGAGCTCAACATTACCCCACCTGCTTGTGTGGCTAATGGTGTGGGACCAGCAGCAGACAACATTATAGAGTTTCCGACCTGTTTTCCATATACAGTAAATCAATAACACTAAAGAGAGTGTAAAAAAGGTTTTAAAAAGAAAATCCAAGTATACTACAAACCTCTTGAGAGGATTGAGAAGTCTGTTGAGATAAAACTGGAATATTTCCATTGTACTTGGGTGTGTGGAAAGGTGATATGCGCCCGTCACTATCACCACCAGAACGATAAAACTGAGGATAATAGCCTACCGGGTCAAATGGTTGTGGAACCTGTATATAACAAAAGGAATATAAATAAATTCACGTAAATTTACACACATAGTTAAGTAAGATTGTTAAAAGGTCAAAAGCCAATGTTTCTATGGTGACCCATATTCTGTGGAGAATGCTATTTTGACACATTTACTTATAAATTGGTCAATTCGGGTTATGTTAAATCTCTATCGTGTCAAACAAGTAAATAGAAGAACAGCTAATAAGGTAAAAGAATTTCATCAAAAGTTTCTCGAAGTGTGTTCATAATACAAAAAACCTCCTGAATCATTTGGTTCAGAAAACTAGTTAATTATTGAATTAATGGAACCACTAATTAATTTTTCTAAATATGAAATATCAAACAAAAACATTTCCAGTTCAGCATACACAATACAAGTGCCCATCACTTGTGTTGCAACTTCTAATTTCATGTTAAGTTTCTTAAGGATGCATTTTCAACAACCGCATGTTACAACAAAGAACAATTCTAATCTATATTGTATCCAGATTCTTCTCATCAAATACTTACAACAAAGCTTGGGACACGAGAAGCGTCACGAGGTTGAGACTCATTGCTTTCTAAAGGTGCCAGCTGGTTGCCAATAATTGGCGGGATGAAGCCAAAACTTAAGTTTGAAGAAGGATGAACCACTGGATATTGATGACCTGGCACTGGGAGTGAAGTCTCTTGCTTAGTTTCGGTGTGATCAGGGCCCACATCAGATGACATGTCACCTTCAGGTGACAAATTTTCAGGTACATTAGAAGAGGATGGTGGACGCTCAGGATAATCTCCATCATCAGCAGTTGCCAACACCTCTTCATTCCTGAATCCAGTAAAATGATTGGTCCAGGAAATGCAAAATACTTGAGTAAGAAAACAAAAATTGCGAAGATCACTAACCTGTTGGTCTGTTCCTCTATATGTTCAGTGACCTCAGAAGCATCAGAAATAGATGGACTCTTGTCACTCATGGGTCCAGGGCCACTCGAGATGTTTGAATCAAGCCCAAAAGAAGCATCAAAGCTTCCAAAGCAGAACCCTAGTTTCTCAGCTTCAGGAACATGAAGGTGGTTTGGGATAATAACCTGGTGACCATCTGGAACACGTGAATCCTTCAAATCAGCAGGAATAGTGGATTCTAGCTTTGATGAAGAATGAGCTTCAACTGGAATGGAAATGGGATTGGCTGGCACCTCAGTCCCAAGTGCTTGAGCAGGATTAGGATTTGTTGGTTTTGGTTTCCATTCCTTGCCTGCACCAACTGTAAGAAAGCACAAAAAACATAAAATATCAACCAGATTTCATTTTAAGTGCATTTTAGTACTACTTTGTAGTGACTTGAATCACAAGATTTAATACCCTTATGAGACCCTATCACTTGTTGTGGCCTGTTGTTGTAGTTTGAAGGTGGCCTGCCAATGGAAGAAGAAACCAAGTTATGCCCGTCTCCTTGAATCATCTTTCCTTGCATGAAGGAGCTCTCGGCCTCGGGTCCAGCTGTCATGTTAGGCATGTACAAAAAAATTAGTATTTACAATACGAAGTCAGGGCATCACATCATTGTTTGTTTCTCTTTTGAGTAGGAAAAGGTTCTCACAGGTAGTTTTGATTTTAATCTCAGCAGGGGTCTCGATAACTTTTTCAAGAGGAGTTTGTTGACTTCCAAGTTCATGCTTGATTGTCCCAACAGGAAGTTGGGAATCCTGTGATGGCGTAAGCATAGGATCTGAAGCAGACAAATCCCCCAAAGCAGCAGTCAAGGTTTTGACTTCAGATTCATTGATATCGCTTACTGGTACAGTACTACTTTTCTCAGCAACCACAGAAGAACTGAAAATAATCAGGTAGAGAATGTAACTTGTGAGGATTTAACCCATGTATATTGTATCTATTAAATTATATTGTGAATGAATAAACAGGGAAATCTAGTGAATGAAACACCTTGCAACTACAGATATCTCTTTATTCTTCTTATCCTGAGGTGCAGGCAGAATTACACGATCATCTGCACCTTGATTGATTTCATTTTCTTTTCCAGATAAAGCATTCTTGCTACTGCCTGCATCTAGGTTTTCAAAAATCAAATAGTTAGCATTTAGAGCTTATAATGAAACCAATTATTGAATCTTGATATAAACAATAAAAAAACAATGAACTGTAAAATCATGCAACAACCGTCTAAAACCAAGAGCCCATTCATTTACAAATGGCATTGCTGGTATCAAAGAAAACTTCAAAACATGCACTTATGACCTTCTGATTACATTTCAAGGGAAGTTAGGGGGTCTTTGGATGTGCTACAGAACTTATTGTTGCAACCTTAAATCACAATACTTTTCTGGCTTTTAGGGCCAAAATAACCAAATATTGGAGAAGCATGTTAAAAGTTGCTGCAAGAAAACTGGTTATTGATGATAAATGCAAGGTAATATAACTATGCATAACTAATCAAATCTTTAACTGATTATCTAAATCTGATTCTTGAAGTCGCAATAATTGCATTTAAACTACACATCCAAGCTCCCTTTTCTTTAAGGTTTAATGAAGAATTACATGTGTTGGTAATATAACTACTCCTAACTAACCAAAACTTTAACTGATTATCTAGATCTGATTCTTGAAGTCGTAATAATTGCATTTAAAAAAACACATCCAAGCTCCCTTTTCTTTAAGGTTTAATGGAGAATGACACTTGTTGGTAATGTAACTACTCCTAACTAATCAAAACTTTAACTGGTTATCTAAATCTGATTCTTGAAGTCGCAGTAATCGAATTTATACTACACATCCAAACACCCTTTTCTTTAAGGTTCAATAAAGAATCACAAGTGTTAATATATAACAAATGAAGCAAGTTAAAATATCCAGTTTGTGAATTACCATGAGAATTGTGCCGAGATGAGTAGTTCCCCCTACCACCCCTGTTTCCCCGACCCTGCATCCCAGGTTTCCACCTAGGCTCTGTAGTTTCTTTAATAACATTCTGCTGAAACGAATAATATATTGGTTAGAATCAAAAACTTCCTGAATAAAAAGCTTAAAACTGGTTACAGATACACAGGTGTGTAAAGCATATCCCACTGACATATAAGCTTACAATCACTAATAAGACCTCAAAACATATGATAAATTAACGTTGTCACATACACTAACTGAATTCATTGGGTTATCCTTACCTCCTTCTTGCGGTCGCGCCTCCTCCTAACTTCATGAAATGGATCTGTGTATGAACAAAGTAAAGATTATTAGTTTGTGTAGGATATATGTTTAGATTGTATGCAACATAGTAAGATACCAAACACCTAACTTCACTTAGCAAACAATATTCAACCCCAAAATCATCCTAACTAGAAAGAAACACAACAAATAAACCACAAGTTGAGCTGTGAGACAAAGCTGCAAATCATAACAAAATTTCAAAAAAAACACTCTAACCCTAACCACACAACTTACACAACAACCGAAAGTCCAAAACCAACAATTACCTCACTAATCACACAAACCCACAAACATTAACACTTGAACATCACATCCAATCAAAAACCCAAATCAAAACCACGGATCTCGTAACAAAATGACGAAAAAAAACACTACCTTGCGATAGGAGCTTCTGGGCAGTCTCGTTTGGATCCATTGAACAATCTTTAAGCATTGCATATATCTCATCTTCACTGTGATTACCCGTGATCTCCTTAAGGTTCTGGATCGTCTTTCTTACGTTGTTTGGAATGGAAACCTTAACCCCACTATTCATCTTTTTCCTTCTTTAACACGAACAGTAACAAAAGCCTCTTCAATCTGTATATATATCTATGTATAAATGACTTCTTGCATACAGATTGAGAAACGAAATCAATGAAAAGATGAGGGATTTGATGATTATACAGCAATCAGAGAAATGGGGTTGGAAAGATGATGAAGATGAAGATGAAGATGAAGAAGAAAGGGGGAGAGAAAGACTTTGGTTAAGGGTTTTTGAATTGATCTAATTTTGTGTTTTGTGTGTGTGTGGGAGTGTGAGAGAGAGAGAGGTGTGTGTTTCTTTAGGTTGTCACTTTTGGTCCTTTTGACTGTAGTTATTGCTTTAAGGTCCTTGACATATTTTTTGGTTTTGATGAATGTTTCTTGACCATGCACCCAAATTAGGGTTTTTCTGTCCCAAATTGTTTTGTTTGGATAGTGTTATCATGGATGAATATACACTTTTTTATTCAACTGTTTTAATTTTAAGATCAACAAATCTTCACTATGTATGATCTGATTTCATGATATGTGATTGAAGAGTACGTTGTTTTACCACTAGGAAATTCACTAGAGATTGTTAAATTGGTTATGTGATGATAATTTGTAAAAACGTTATCCGTATGAAAACACACAAATAGTGGTTTCATGTATGTTTATTTGTTTTAGTTTGACAAATAACGGACATTCATGATATAAAAAATGAACTCTCTCTTGTTTGTTTTTGTTTGATAAGAAAATAGACATCTTATAATTAGTGGATTTCTAGATAAGACAGTTTGTAACGTAAAGAAACAAGCATATGTTGTTTAAAATGTCACCAATAACAATTATTTTTTTAGAAAAAACATGTGATTTTTAGTTTTATGTATATTGTGATGTTCGTTAGTTTAGATATGTGGATGTAAAAGAGTATACATAAATGAACATAACTAAACTTAATGCAAATATTATTCAATATTTACTAATGTGAATGAACAAACAATACATTTTACATGTTTGTTTGTTTGATTAAACTAACTTTAACATTAACAAACTTCACGTCAAAAATTTCATAAACTTTTTGTTTGCAGTAAAAAATATGGTTTTTATTGCACTGGTATCCCCACCGTCTCTTTAAATATCCTTTTGTCTTTCTTCTTTATAGATAGACCGACAGAGTGACAAGGTTGAGATAGGGTTTCTGCGATGGTTTCACCATCGTTTGTGGTCTCGTACGGTGGTGGCTTGCGCTTAAGGGCTTATGGCTATGACGGTGATAACAGTGATGTGATGTACTTTCTCAGTGTTATGACGGTGACGGTGGCCCTAATCGTCGCTCAGCCTCCACTTTGTGGTTAAGGCGGGTTGTCATTATTCGTTATCCCGAGAACCCTTCAGGCTCTCTGTCTCTCTGATGCCCTGAAGGTGGTGATGGTGGTTGTGCAGCCGCTTTTATTCCCATGAGCCTCTTTGTATGTTTGATCCCCTTTGGGGTTTTTGAGGTGATTTCATGCGACGATTGTGGTGGTCTAACCATCACTGCTGCCCCTCGCTTATTTGTCTCTCTAATATCCTTTTAGGGTTTTCAGATATATGATGTTTCTACCCTAATCTAATGCTCACTTTATGTCAAGTTTTGATGACGATGGAGCTTCGTTAATCCGAGACGTTTTGTGTTTGTGACTAAACAAGATGTTTGTTGTAGTTTTGTGAGCCCTTTTGGGTATGATGATTTTCCAAAAATGAACTTGGTTGCTCTAGCTTGGCAAATGTTTCTTTCATGCAATCGCAAGCAAGAATCTTATCTGAGTTGTGATCTGATTATTACCTTGTTTTTATGGCGTAACCTGGATCATCTTCTGGTTTACCTCGTGTCCTAAAATGGTTGAGGCTGTATATTGATGATATGATGTTATTTGAATGGGAAAACTATTGCTTGCTTTTGCGTTATGTTACCTTTAAATGTATATTATCAATGATGACGAGCATGTTTTTGTATGAGACTCTTCACCTTTGGTGTGCCTTGGTTGCCCGAAGTCACATGAGACACTTATGACATGCAATCGTGACTGGGTATGAGCTCTATGATGTGCTCTAATTGTTACTCCGTTGATGAGATATGTTGTACGTTAAGCATAAAAAGGGGTTTACTTCTAATTTTGTTGTTTTATTAACATATACGACATTTGTGTTCCAAGATTTGTTTTCAACAAACGACATGTTTGCTATGATGACGTATCTGAGCAAAAAATTGTTTTCGACAAACGACATGTTTGCTATGATGACGTATCTGAGCATTTGTTCGCCTCGTCTATCACACACACAATACACACCGATGATCAACACTAGTTTTATTTCATGTTTGAATAGTATATAAAACTTTCTTTGTCTGTTTTATTGTTTATCTTTTTTCATTACATTTATTTATGTTCACCCTTCTTGAAATTACATGGAATAAGTCTTTAAAATATGAAAACAAAAATTATGTATCGTTTTATGTGAATTTAAATAAACTAACTTTACCAGATTATTTTTATTTTTGTATTATTCAATTATTTTTTCTTATTTAATAATATAATTGGCATGTTTTTTAAAGATATTAATATAGTCAAATTGAAAAAGACAAAGTTGCTCCATTAAACTCGCAAGGAAAATTAAATTTAATAATTCAAACTATTTCGCATTCCATACTATTAATTTGGACGATAACATTTTTAATTTTTACTTTTGTTACCAATAATAGTTTTAGTAACATATTTATTATTTATAATTTACACTTAATTGGCACTTAATTTCCTTTATAATAATGATTATAAACGGACTAAAGTAATATACAAGCGAAATCAAGCGAGAAATAAATGCAAACTGATGTAAGTCTGTGATAATTATACTATTATGATTGTCACTAGTGGTAAAAACGAAAGTTAAAAATTGTTATATGCCAGATTAATAATATGAATTATTATTGCTCTGTAAATAAATTTTAAGATTATTAAAATTTAATTTCCCAACCCTTAAAAATTAATGAAAAATCATTTATCTTTTCTTCAAATGTTTTATGACATGTTAAAAATAAAAATGCAATAAAAGGCAAAATTACAAAAAATGACCTCTAAGTTTATATAAAATTATAGGTACCATCTTTTATTCTTAAAAAATACTTTAAACATCCTTTACGTTAGGGGTGTGTATGGGTCGGTTTTGGTTCAATTTTAACATAAATCAAAACCAAAAACCGATATTATGATTTCTAGGTTTTCAAACTGTCTGGCTTCGGTTTTTGCAGTATTTGATTTTCGGTTTTCACTTCGTTTTGATTTTGGGTTTTTTTTGTTTTACCATCCGGGCTTCTAGTTTTTAAAGAAATATTTGGTCCAAACTAACGAATATAAACTAAATTTTTAGGCTTACATCATTTTATTGATATTTAAATATAATCAATATATTCTTATGAATTACTTGACATTAAAATGAATTACAATTAACAAAATACAATAAGAAAAAAATAATAAAACATTTTAATCTATCGATTCAAACAAAAAAGTTTAAAAATTATTCTTAAAACCTAAATATTAAAAAAATTTAGATAATATAAGTCAAATAAATAAGTAATAGGCTAATCCTATTTATGACTATATGAATACACCTCTAAATTTAGAAATTCGGTTTGTATGGTTTCGGTTCGGTTTTTTCAATCTTTGTTGCAAGCAAAAACCGAAACCAAACCGGAAAAAACATTTTAAAAAAACCATCATACCAAACAATCGGTTTCTTATTGGTTTCGAATTTTACGATTCAGTTTTGTCGGTTATTTCGGTTATGGTTCGGTTATTATGATTTATTGCATGCCCTACTTTATGTTAACATTTTATAACAAATTTAATCATTTAGACTAACTATTGTTAAAATTTCCCGTTAAGTCGAGGGTAGTTTGGTCTTTTACTCTAAAGGACTATTAATGAAACTTTTTTACAAACATAAAGGATGTTTTCTATAATTTTTTGTATCTTTTGCATAATTTATGTATTTTTCACAATTATACATATACATATGCTTTTTTATTATTACATAATGGATATTATTTAATTAACTTTATCCGCGTATTATATATATATATATGAATATATAATTTAAAATACGTGAATGAAAACAATAATATATATTTGTTAGTTTATACCTATATATGACAGGTGAATGAAATAAGTAATTACTTATACACGGATGAAAATAATTAATTAGCTATACATGTATAAAAATAATAAACTTTTTAACTATTTATATAATTAATATTTTTATATAATACGATAATGAAAACATTAATATATACTTAGTTCATTGATGTATATAAATATAAGTTATATCATTTTTTAAACTCTAAATTGCTTGGTATTATTAAATTATATATAATTAATAGAGTTAATTACATAAATAGTCCCCGTGGTTTATACAAAATAACATGTTTGGGTATTAAGCAAAAAAATAACAACTTTAAGTACTCACTTTTAATTTTGTAACAAGTTCGGGTATTAAGACTAACAGTGCATTAACTTTTCTGTTAAATTTAATAGAAATGACCAAAATACCATTTGAGGGACTATTTTTGTAAATTTACATCTTTTTAAATCAAGGACCATTTGTGTATTTTAGTTATAACCAACCCAACCCATCCTCCCATTATCGTAGCCCTTTTCAGAAGACCAGTGCCGCTACTTAACACCATTCATCCACCACCATTGTCGCCCATCACCATTCATCCACCACCATCACCGCCCATCACCATTCACTTCACCAGTCCAATAATGCCGCCCACCACCGCCCTTCGTTCCACCACTTTCGATGCTCGAAACTATTCGATCCACCACCACTGCGCATCACCATCATTCAATCCACTACTGCAACCCACCATCACTATTCAATCCACCAACATAGTACACCGCCACCGCTACCCATTCCCATGTCACACCACCAACACTATTCAAACCACCACCGCCTCCCTAAAATCATCACCGAAAACCCTAAAATTATCAAAGGGGCAAATATCAACCACCATCACCTCCATCTCCGGTTGCTAGGGGATATCATCGCCATCTTCATTCATGATTAAACATCGTTCAAGAATAAAGGGTTAGAGATAGTTCAACAGCTAATGATGGTAGGGGAAGGTTAAACAACGATATCAATTAACAGGAGGGGGAGGCAACAATGGCCGACGGTAGAGGCAGTTCAATGGTTGGCGATGGTGGTTCAATGGTTAGCGATGGTGGTCACGATTGATAATGGGTTGGAGATTAGGGTTTTACAGGGAATAAGAAAGGGGATTTAATGATGATGGCCAATGGCGATGATAATAAAGGTATGAGAGATGGCTAATGTTTATGATAATGGTGACAGGCGGTGGTCGACGACCGCGATGATGACAGCAGTGTTAGGCGAAAGTGATGATAATGAAGGTATATCAATGTATATGTGTGTGTGTGTGTATATATATAGTGTATTAAGAGAGAGTGTGTGTGTAATGTATAAATATACTATTTTAATTAAATTACACAAATAGTCCCTCTAATTACATAAATAGTCTTATAATGTGAAAATACTAAAATACCCTTGAACTTAACAGAAAATCTAACGTCTGTTAGTGTTAATACTCAACCTTGTTACAAAATTAAAAGTGAGTACTCAAGCTTGTTACTTTTTTTGCTTAGTACCCAAACCTGTTATTTTATATCAACCACATGACTATTTATGTAATTAAATCTAACTAATATTTATATATAATAGGTGAACGAAAATAATTAAATACTATATATTATGTTGTATAAAAATCATATGTATATGTACAATTGTAAAAATACATAAACTATTTGAAAGATAAAAAAAGTTGAAGAAATGTCCTTTATATTCGGAAAAAGTTGCATTAGTAATACTTTAGAGGTAAAATGATCAAACTACCATTGATTTAATAGAAAAAATTAACAACAGTCAGTCTAAAAGACGAAATCTATTATAAAATGTTAAAATAAAGGATGTTTAAAGTGTTTTTTAAAGATAAATGATGATACTTGTAATTTATATAAACTTAAAGGACATTTTCTTTAATTCTATATAAAATAAAATGAACAAATTAGTGGATTTAGATTAATATCATATACACATCACACGTCACTATAAAACTATATTAAGTGAATTAAAAATAAAACGAAAAAAAGTAGTGGCATCGTATGTTAAGTAATTGCCTTTTCGTTTTAATAAATTTTGTAAATACCACCTTTGTAACTACACATTAGTTTAGTTTTAGTCATTTTATTTAAATCTAACAAGCATAAACTCGGTGTTTGTTCATTGAATCATTACAAATAGATTTTTATATGGAGTTTAAAGAAGCATACTACTATAGGCGAATCACTAGTTGCTTGTGTTTGTGTTGGCTGTCATAATACTATTGCTATTTTTCGTTAGATGTGTTTATATATAAGTGACTGCACTAAAAGCTAGTGTATATCACTTGAAAGACGAACTACAAAACTACAACATGCTTGCATGAAACCTAAAATAGGTATATGGTGTATAGTTAGGCATGTATAATCACATAACACACGTATCTAAAAACAAGCAAAAAAATCACTTGTATAATATCACATTTTACTTTATTTCATTTTGGAGAGTCTTTGTGCTTACCTTAGCCACTAAGTTTTTTTTATCATCGTACTCTTCGATTTGTCGTATGCGTATATATATTATATAATACTCACGTAAAAAAGTTAATTTCACACCTCTATTAGCACTCTATTAGCAAAACTGGAGTGTTATGATCAAATTTTTTTTCAATTAACTAGTTCACCACATAGTTATATTGAATTAAAGTAAAATTTTTTAATCATAGTTGTTAATTTAACTTAGCTAAAACACCCATTTTACAAAATCTTCATTTTGTAAATGAGTTTTATAACATTCCAACCAAACTTTTATATTTCAAAACATTGATGGAAGTATTCTTAGTTTGTCGTTGATTGACGAGTGCATTAATGTTTTTAACTGTTTCTAATCACTAACGATCCACTTACTCACCTAATCATCTCTATTACCTCAGTACAGAACATTAAAGTTTTAGGTTATCACGTCCCTAAAAAAAACTCATACATCAATTTGTTCTCACAAGTTTTAAACCTAAGACAAAAAACCCATTTTAGAATTTAGATAGAAAACTTATTGACTCTACTTAAAAACACTTTTTTTAACAAATAAGACTTTAATCTAAAAACTTTTAAGAGTAAATTACGTTTTTAGTCCTTGTGGTTTGACGAAAATTACTCTTTCAGTTCAATTGTTTATTTATTACATTTATAGTCCAATGGTTTAAGCATTTGTTTCAATTCCACCCACGCCTTTAACGCCGTTAGACTTCTGTTATTTCACCTAAGGGTAATTTGGTCATATTCACTATCGTTTAAATACATGTTATAAAATTAGATAAAAATAATGAAACCCTCCCTCATCCATAACCCTCCCCCCCTCTCTCTCTCACACTCCCTCTCTGTGTGCGACGCCACCACCAAATCCGCCCACCACCTTCACGGCAGCCACACATCCACCGCCGTTCATCATCACCGATGCATCGTAGATAACACATTGATAGTGTAATCTCAGAAGGTGCAACCAGAACCACCATGAAATAGTGGGTATGCATCGATCATCTTCTTCATCCACGGTGGTGCCCAAATCCTACTAGATCGCTTGCTTAAACCTCAGATCCATCTATTATTTCTCTCTATCTCTCACTCTCTAGAAATACAAAACAAGAATCAAACAAAATGGTTGAGTCCGGATTTTTTGCTTCGCTTTTAGGGTTTTTGGGTCTTGAACTTAGATTTGGGATGATGATGGTGGTGTTTAGATTTGCATATGTATTTGTTGGATTTGAATTTGAATTGATTTAGGTTTAGGGATCTTGAATGAGGTGAAGGGGTTTGAGATGGTGGCGGTTATCTGCGAGGATTCTTGAAAGCATGGGAATGGATTTGGTTTCTGACCGTGAAGATATGGAGGTTGAGTTTTGTTTTTCCGGTGAACATGATTTTAGGTGGTGGTGGTGAGCGATGGTGGTGGTCGTAGTCGACAGGTCTAGGTCGTGGTGGTGTGACCGATAGGTTTTAGGTGGTGGCGATGGTGAGTGATGGTCGTGGTTGTGGTCGAGAGAGAGAGGAAAGGAGGAGAAGAGAAGATAAGAGAGAGGGTGTGTGACTGTGTGAGATATGAGTGATGGGGGTGAGGATAGGGATGGGTTTTTAATATTCAGGGGCACAAATAGTCTTTTTACATGATTTAACAGACCAAATACTAACGGTGTTAACACATCGAGTGAAATTGAAACAAACCTTAAAACTACTGGACCGTCAATGTAATAAATGAACTATTGGACTGAACCCGTGATTTTCGTCAAACCTCATGAACGAAAACAATAATTTCCTCAACTTTTAATTTAAAATGAAATATAACACATCACCAAAACTATTGCACTCCTTTACCAAAAAATACTTTTAGTAAAGCACTAACCCTAACCCTAGCTTTTCACTGTCATCTTCGTCTCGTTCCTTTTGAACCCCTCACGAACACTACTTTAAACCCTAACATCCTTGCACAATCTTCGATTTAACTGATCATCTCCAATGGCTTCCAAGCGACCTGACTTTGGTGATGGCGCTAGCCCCGGGTTCGTCTTCCTCACATCGCACCATAATCACTATTAATACACATCTGTTCAATTACTCCATAATTGATGATATAATCTTGAAATTTGTTCATTGAATTGTTACAGGAAGATTTTCATCGGTGGGTTAGCGAAAGACACTACCATAGGTGAGTTAGCCTGTAATTGTCTCTGATTCTGTAATTATCAAAGCGCCATTGTTTGTATATTGATTTGATGTATTTGTTGTTTATAGATACATTCATTAAGTATTTTGGGAAGTATGGAGATCTTACGGACTCGGTGATCATGAAAGATCGACAAACAGGTCGCCCAAGGGGTTTTGGGTTCGTTACATACGCAGATCCTTCTGTTGTTGACACTGTTATTGCTGAGACACATATAATTAACGGTAAACAAGTAAGTGAATTTGTGTTCTTTTAGGTTATGTTTGTTCATGAATGAGGAATTCTTTAATTTGTAATGCATGTTGCATTTTCAATCAAAGTTGTATGGAATGGCATATCTATGACCTGAATGCATGTTATGTGGGACTACATTGTGAAGTATAGGCTGGCTTTGAGCAGCAATTGTCTTATTAAACACCCATAGTTGTTGATGGCGCAAGGCGCACTCGGGCGTTAAAGGGTGAGCTATGGGGCTAGGCACAAGCTGCTTAAAATGTGAGGGCTTATTTAAGCAATGGGCATAGTATAAAATATCATTTTGTAGGAATTTTAGGAATGTTTAGGCTTATTGTGGGCTAGTTTGGGTTGTTTTAGGTGATTACAGGCTTGTTTAGGGCTATTGTAATTGTTTCATACCTTTATTTTTGGCAAAAAATTGGCCTGAATGTGTTGGAGTTCCAGAAAATGAGGTTTTCTCAAGCGAGCTGACAAGGCTGCACTAGGCCACACCTGAGGGTCTAGGCGTGCGCCTTCTGAGTTTTTGACAGCATAGTTTACACCCTAAAATAAAAGGCTAAATAGAAGGTGTCTTACTTCTAGATGGTACAATGAAAAGTTATTGCTAAAAACGCGTAGTCGTAAGATTATTCTTTGCTGGAAACAGCAGGGTGTTGAATTTGCTGTGTCGGTTGAAAGTTAAGTTGATTTGGACTTTGGGTTTTATAAGGATATTGGTACTTTACACTTTACATATTAAACTTTGCTTCTAACCGTGTTAAAATAACTGCTCTGCAGGTCGAGATTAAGAGAACTATTCCAAAAGGTTCTGGTGACTCCAAGGATTTTAAAACAAAAAGGTTTTTGTTGGTGGGATTCCTACATCAGTTACTGAAGGTCTGCATCGAGAATTCAAACATTTAAAGTTCTAATTAGTATATTTATATTACTTCCTCTCTAATTGTTTTTATAATTTATATATTTTTGTGCGTGCATAGATGAGCTTAAAGATTTCTTCTCAAAATACGGGAAAGTGGTTGAGCACGAGATTATCAGAGATCATGCAACAAAGCGTTCTAGAGGATTTGGATTTATTGTATTTGATAGCGAACAAGTAGTCGATACTCTTCTCGTTGATGGAAATATGATAGATATGAATGGTACAAAAGTGAGTTAAAACTTTAATCCTGTGTTTCCATTAATATGGTTTGCTAAATTTGAAACTCATAATGTCTTGCTTCAAATGGTTTTCATTGATGCAGGTTGAGATCAAAAAGGCAGAACCGAAAAAGGCATCAAAACCAGGACCTATGCCATATGGTGATGAACCTCGGGGACGTGGGTATGGTGATAGTTATGGTGGTTATGGTGATAGTTATGGCGGGTATGGTGATTCTTATGGAGGCGGGTATGGTCCTCCTCCTTATAGGTCACTTGGAGGACTTTCTAGCAGATATAGTGATTACGGCGGGTATGGACCCAGTGGGAGTGAATTTAGCAGCCGTTATGGTGATTTTGGAGGTGATTATGGCGGTTACAGAGGCGTTGAGCCTCCACTTGGCGGCTACTCTAGTCGTTTCAGCTCTTATGGTGGCGGTGGTGGTGGGTTTGGTGGAGGGTATGGAGGGAGTGGGCTTGGTGGGTCGTATGGGCGTGGTGGAGGTGGAGGTTATGGGGGTTATGGCGGTCCAGGTGGTGGTTATGAGCCTGGTGCTGGTTCGGGTTATGGTGGAGCAGGAGGTCCGTATGGAAGCAGGGCGGGTTATGGTAGCGGTGGTGGTCGGTATCACCCTTATGGCAGATAGGTGCCATCCTAACCCTCTGTTTAGAGTTCAGATGCTGTTTTTTAGCTTAATTGAAATAGAAAGATGGCCTGTGGATGTGTAATTTCTGTATGGGATTATCTTACTCATGTTAGATGTTTGTTATACAATTGAATGAATGTAATGACATTTTAATAATAAAAATAGTTAAGTCTATGAAACTCTGTATGTGTTGAATAAACTTATGTATTACACATCTTAAATAAAATATGTTAACACATACAGTTTATAAAGTTCGTTAAATAAAAAAGGATGTTTTATTTATTACTTTTATTAATTTTTTTTATTAAGCTAAGATACCACTTCATTGGAGATGTGGTTTTGAAGAAAATAAAGACAATTGGGAATCAAGCTGAATATTGACTAAGGTAGTTTACCTTAAAAATGTTAAAGTTTTGCATAACTTCAACTAGCTTCCAGGGTACTTGATCGAGAATCAAGCTAAGTATTTAAGGTAGTTACCTTAAAAATGTTGAAGCTTTGTATAACTTCAACTAGCTTTCAGAGTATTTGACGAGAAGTCGGTTGTAATTAGTGAAAAATGAAAAGATGGATTATCAAATGTCTGTGTAGACATGTTTATATGATGATCTTGTGAAAACAATCAATTTCAAGAATGTCAAAGTGCAGTTTGAAAAGTGGCAAATGCCTTTAAATTAAAGATTTGTTAGGTTGTGAACGTCTTTTGCCAAATATAAACCTAAGTTAATTTAGGGTAATGACTTTTTGAATAAGCTTTGGAGTAAAAGCTTGTTGACTAAGCGTTAGATTCCCTAGGTTTTTATAGCTATATATAGATATATAGATATCATATGTTATTGTAATTTTTTTGAGCATCAATATACAAACTCACTAGTTGTAAAGAGTGGACATATTCATACCGATCAAACCATTATAAATTTGAGTGTTCATATTTCTCTTTGATTTCTTACTTTCTTGTAATCGTTTCAAGTGTTAGAGTGGTTGTGAGCATCAACAAATTGACAGTAAGAAAGAATGTGATGCTAACATATGACACCACACGTATTAGTTATTATATACAATATTATGATAATTGTAAAATTAAAAATTTTATATAATACATTCAAAATAATTAATATTGGACTTGAGGCTTTGACAAATATTTTTTTACAAAACCAAACCATCTTGGTTTGACTCGTTTAAACTCGAGCCAATTTGATTTCGAAATTGTTTAATATCTGTCACGTATATGTACATATATAATTATTTATGAGTGGTAATTTCTTTTTATTAATCAACACCTCACTTTTTTATTAATAATTATGTGTATTTTAGTTTATACTCTAACTATAGCCAAATTACTCAAATTTATGAAAAAAAAAGTTTAGATGTACTTTTGATCGTAAATTTTCTTTAAAATGTTCCCCTTATCAAAGATTTTCCTCCTAATATCCATTTGATCAAGTTATTCTAAAACACATCCTCACCCAACAAAGTCGCCTTCATCCCTTAAATAAAGTTGTCCGAACTTTCATTTAAGAGACATGATCTACCCACTTGTTCATATACGATCAATTGATCCTACTTAAAGTTCGACGGAACCCATCGTAAGTTTGGCCGAACCTGATTATAAATAAGTTTGATTGAACTTAAACATGGTCAACCCTATTTAAAATGAGGTAGGTTAGTCAAATGAACATTTTGGAGAAAAAACGTGGTCAAAAGGCATTTTCTGAATCATCTCATAATTATTCAAATGAACAGTTTGGTTTATAACGCCCACTTACGGAAACTAAGTGTATAGTTATTCAAATAGCGTGTGGTTTAAACCTCACTCAAAATAAGCTTGAAAAAGTTAACTCGAATTTGACTCGTAAGTCAACTCAGCTCGAATTATTATAAACCAAACGAAGCCCGACTTTGCTCATCTACAAACATAACTTACTCGGCTTAACTTATTTACAAACCAGACCCTAGAGATGGTCAAAAAAACCGGTTCGGCCAAAAAAACCGGTTCGGCCAAAAAAACCGGAACTGGTTTGAGGCCCAAACCGGTTTCAAACCGGCCCCGAACCGCCGGTTCTTAAGCGGTTTCCCCTTTCCAAATTTCAAACCGGTTTCAAACCGAACCGGTTTTCAAACCGGTTTCCAAACCGGTCCTTCAAACCGGTTTTCAACCCGGTTTTCAAACCGGTTACCGTTACCCAACAGCTATATAGCCGTTTGTACCCGTTTTTGACCGTTTTTTTATGTTTATTTACTATTATACCCCCATTAGGTTAGTATATATATGTATTTGATGTTTTGGTTGAATCACAACAACTTATAACACTCTCTACTCTCAAAAATCTCAAATACGCTCTCCACAAATACTTTCGTTTTAAACGCTCTCACAAAAATCTCTGAAATGGCTTCAACAAGTGCTCAATCATCCGTTGGTTGTGAAGCGTCTTCAAGCAATGTGGTGATAGCAATCCTTCCTACAAATAGGAACCCCGAAGTATGGTACAATTACGATTTATGTCAAATGGCTAGCGGTCCAAACAAGGCTCGGTGCAAGTTTTGTCATAAGTTTTTCAAAAAAGATGCAAACACAACGTTGAAAAACCATATTGCGAATAAATATTGTAAAGCGTTAAAAGGTGAACCTTCTCAAGGTCAAGCTTCGATGACAAACGAAGAAAATATTTGGGCTTATAACGTTGATGCAGTTCGGGAGCAAATGGCGCAATTTGTAATTCAAGAAAGCTTGCCATTCAAACATTTCGACAACGAACGTTTGACTCGACTCATTCAACGAACTCTCCAACCACGTTACACCAATGTAAGTCGTGCTACTCTTCGAAGAGATTGTTTAAAAATGTGGAAAAAAGCTAAAAATGAATTAATATCTTATTTTGAAAATTTACAAACCAGTGTTAACTTAACTAGTGATGTTTGGTCGACACCTTACGGTTCACCGGACTCGTACATTTGTGTCACCGCCCATTGGGTTGAACCCGATTTGTGGCAAATGATGAAACGTACGATTGCGTTTGAATTGTTTGATTATCCTCACACCGGCCATAACATTTTTTATCTTATTGATAAAGTTATTCAAACGTATAAATTAGAAAACAAAATATTTTCTATATCTTTTGATAATGCGTCAAACAACACTCTTGCGATAGATCATTTGAAATTAAAAATATAAACCAATATGTGAGGGTGTGTTTTTTCATAGTCGATGTGTTGCACACATCATAAACTTAGCCGTTCAAGACGGTTTAAAAACGATTGAAACAGTTAAAGATTGTTTTAAAAGAATGTTACGTGATATTTTTAGTAACAACCAAAGATATACTAAATATCGCAAGTTTTATAAAGACACAAATACTAAATGTTTGGTCCGAATTGGGACGTACCAACACGATGGAATTCCACATGTAACATGTTTGAAAATGCTATTGAACAAAAAGAAAGTTTAATAGCCTTTCATAATAGTTTGGTAAGTCGGGGAAAGGCAAATTCTTACCATCCATCGGGTTGGGCATCATCGAAGAAGTAACAAAAATGCTTCAAGTTTTTAAAAATGCAACTACATGTCTTTCTGGAGTTTATTACCCAACGAGTCCGTTGGTACTACACCAAATTTATTTAATGACTTCAAAATTAAATGAATTGTCGTGTAGGGGTAGACCTTATTTCGATATGATACCCCCAATGAAAAAAAAAACTTAAAAAGTATTTTGAAGAAATGCCTCCCGTTATTACATGTGCCGCTGCTTTAAACCATTGTTTAAATTTGTCGGGGGTTGAAACTTTATTTGATAAAAATTACTTTTAATTTGGATTTAGAAGTTGGTAAACCAATGTATAGTAAAATTTTAAAAGCTACTTTCAACAAACAATTACAACAAATGTATGATGTTTATTTATTAAAATACGGGGAAACATCACAAATCCATGATGTTTTAAGGCATGCGGCAAATGCCGAATGTTCAAATGATCCAATGTTTGATTTATATAATACTTTAAGGGATGAATGTAATAAACGTCAACGTGGTAACACTCCGAGTAGTGAACTCGGGAGGTATGGTCTTACAAACTTTTTATTGACCATGACTCCACATGAATTTAAAAATTTTGACTTGTTGGCTTGGTGGAAAGGTAAGGAAGATCAATTTCCCATCCTATCCACCATGGTCCGAGATTTACTAACCGTCCAAGCTTCTACGGTAGCTTCGGAATCTGCTTTTTCTGTTAGTGGCAGTGTTATATCAATAAGACGAACTCGACTCACTCCACAAACAATTGAAATGTCAATTTGCTTGAAAGATTATTTGGATGTCGCGGAAAGAGTACAAGACAAACGATCGCTTGAAGGAGAACTGGAATACGAAACAAAATTATACGAGGACGAGGTAGAGAACGGATTGACACCATGAATGACTGATGATGAAACGACATATGATGACTACCTTCGTAACAGTTCCGGTTCTGGTGGCGAGGAATAAACGTACAAGTATAATACGAACGAAGAAACGACTATGTTAAATGTTTAAATTATTTAAATGTTTTAAATGTTATAAATTGTTAAAATGTTTAAATTGTTTATAAATGATATAAATTGTTTAAATTGTTTATAAATGTTATAAATTGTTAAAATGCTTAATTGTTTATAAATGTTAATAAATAGTATATATATGTATATATATGATTATAAATGTTATAAATTGTTTAAATGTTTAAATCGTTTAAATGTTTAAATTGTTTAAATGTTTAAATATTTATAAATGTTATAAATTGTTTAAATAATATAAATTGTTTTATATATGTTATATAATGTTATAAATTGTTTAAGTTATATAATTGTTTTAAATTATATAAATTATATAAAATGTTTTGTTATAAATTGTTTAAATTATATAAATGTTATAAATATTTATGTTTTAATTAAAAGTTTAAAATTTTGTTTGAATATAACAAAAAACCAAATTAAAAAAAAAACGGTTGGGCCGAACCGGTTTGGGCCCGAACCGGTTCCAAACCTACCCAAACCGGTTTGATAGGTTTGGGTTTTTATGGTTTGAAACCGGTTTGAACCCGGTTTGAACCCGAACTGGTTTGGGGCCAAACCGATTTTGATCGAGTTTAACCAAACCGTTTTCGGTTTAGGACCCGAACCGGTTTGGACCCCCCACACCGTTTTTACACCTCTACCAGACCCTAACTCAAATTGGCTCGGTGGAGGAACACATTTACACATTACAACAAAGGTCGGTGGAAAGGAGAGCCATTGACTTCGGTATGTATTAATAGTTTGTTTTCAAAGCGTTTAACTAGGTTGCTTGATTGTTGGGGTGGTGAAATTTTTGGTCTTTTTAACCGTTAACCGGGTTCAAATCTCTTTCACAACAGTTTTTTTATTGTTTTTTTCATTTTTTTCATTCTATTCTTTTATATAGTTTTTAATTTTTTACTTTAGCTATTTTTGGTTTCTAGATCAGGTCATTGTTTACGTTGCAACGTGCTCGACATAATACTATTTTTCACCTATATCAAACCGCCGCAAGTTCATAATTTTTTTAATTGCTTAACCATGTTAATGCAAAAGACATCAGGAGCAACACGTGTATTGAAGTTCGTAGATTTTTTATTTTTACTTTTTTAAACTTTCAAAATTGTTTTTACCCTTTGAACGATTTTGTCGTTTTAATGTTAAGTCATGTCTACGTTATAACATGCCAAGCATAATATTATTTTATGTCTATGTCTATATTGAATCGTCACAACTAACACGTTAATATCATAGATACAAACATACATAACAAAAGTTTACACACATGGCGCGGGTCTAATTTATAGTTCACATATTAAACGAAAAGAGATCCTTACCTCTGCTTCTATATTGTTCTTCAGCTACAACTGAAACCCTTTTTGTGGATGCAAATGGAAGCATCCAAGAGATCAATCTTCCAATTTTGCAGACGATTACACTCGTTCACCAGAAGCACCCCTAGCGATACATTCAAGAACAAGATCGCTGAATTAGAGAAAGATCGTAGAAGGAGAAACCCTAAAAGAAACCGTTTGTTTGTAGAGACCCCTGAATCTTTATCATGGCTCGATACCGCCAGTATGCCCATGTTCGCCACTGTTGCAGGAATCGCACTTTTCGCAAAACTTCTCATGATGGTACGTGATTCCCCCTTTAAATCGAACAATTGATTTGTTTATGTTGATTAAATTTGATATATAGATAGAGAATTAGATATACATTAACTTGTAGTTCAAAAGTTTGACTATTTGAATGTTAGAATTCATTTTTGTTTCGAATTAACCCTTTGATAACACATTGGGTCGTTTATCTTGCTATCAGTGGCTATGCTAAAGTGCTAAACTTTGTCATGTTACTTGGGCGAGTCTACAGTTTAACTTTACACAAACTAGATACTTATAATTATTATGCCAATTGTATTGCTGTAGAAAGAATGATTATTATTATTAGAAGTGATTATAGTGTTTATAGCTTTCTATGGTGTGCTAATTATTTGCTGGAAACAATATTCATGGGCCTATCTATCAGAAATTCTTCATTTTGTATTGTTTGAGTCATCTACATGAATCTTTCCTGTCACATGTTGATCTTCTTTTTTTGTTCTTTACCTAGATGATTGATTTTATGATTAATTTTGTTGTTGGATTTGTTAAGCTTTGTCTTTAAGTCTATAGACTTTGCATTGTTCGTAGATGTTTTCCCTGCAGAAATAGTTTAATGGTTAATCAGTTTAAGCCATAACTTGGTTTGATAACTAATTTGACAAAACTTCTTTAAAGAGGGCTTCGACTTTAATCAGTGATGTTAAGCATATTTCTTACAATCTTACTTACATATCTCCACCAATCTGATAACTTTAATCTTGAGTGATTAATTATGAAAGTTCGAGGGTCTGTTTTGTCAATTTATTAAAAGTTTGCTTTTATTTTTGTTCAATGATTTTGAGTCTATTTATGTAGTCGATGTTTTCCTTGTTTGCCAAGATTATGAGTCGGTCAAAATTAGGTTAAATAGGAGTAGATTGGTTTCTAATTCTTGTATCTGATCATTCTGATTTGAGTAATAGAACGAGTCGTGGGTTGTCCTCCCTAAATCATCAGTGTTTATGTGTGTGATTGAAAGGCCAATTTCCAACAATTGGTATCAAAGCACCGATCATTTGAAGGACCTGTCCAGCGATTGAGGAATTGCAACCGCTCAAGAACAATTAGTGAAATCAGAACTTGCCGCAGAGAGTTGGACTGCAAGAAGGCATTCGATCAGAGAAGAATAAGAAGAAACCGAAAGCAAGACATGGCAGATGGTGGTAATGCAGGAAACGCAGGGCAAGTAGTTCAGGCACTGACCACCAAGGAACCGACAAATAGCCTTTCTTTACAAGCCCCAAAGTTGACTTCGACCAACTACACAACTTGGTCAGTCATGATGAAGATTATATTGGGGGCAAACGGATTGCAAGAAACAATTGATCCAGAAAAAGGAAAAGGGACAGAAGAAAGAAAGAAATTCATGGCCTTGGGAGCCATCTTCCAAACTTTGCCCGAAGATGTTATGCTTCAGATGGCAAAGTATTCAAAACCGAAGGACGTATGGGAGGCATTAAGAGTTAGGTACTTGGGAGCAGAACGAGTCCAGAAAGCTCGACTTCAAATGTTAAGAAGCGAGTTAGAAGCATTAAAAATGGGAGAAACAGAAAATATAGATGATTTTGCTGCAAAACTAGGTGGAGTACAATCAAAATACAAGAGCTTGGGAACAACACTTGAAGAAGAGGTTATGGTAAGAAAATTCTTAAACTCAATGCCTGATAAGTATTTACCTATTGTTTCCTCGATTGAGCAATTTGCAGAAATCGAGAAAATGACATTCGAAGATGTGGTTGGGCGATTAAAGGCATATGAGGAAAGAAATAAGCTTAAGACCATAACTGAAAGCTCATCCCAAGATAAACTCTTGTTCACTCAAACAGAAAGCTCAAAGAAAGTTGAAAGCTACCGAGGACGTGGTAGAGGACATGGAAGATTCAACGCAAGAGGAAGAGGGAATCGAAGATGGAACTATGAACGAGAGGTTGATCAAGATGAACAGAGTGAGGATCAAAGGAGGAAGAACCCTGAAGAATGGCAAGACAAAAGAAAGAACCTGAGGTGCTACAATTGTGATAAGGTTGGGCATTAATCGAGCGGGTGTAAAGCACCTAGTAAAGGGAGAGAAGAAGCAAACTTGATAAGAAGAGAAGATGACGATGGACCTGCCTTGCTTATGGCAACTTGCTCATTAAACCAACTAAGGTTAAATGAAGAAAAAGTACATCTTGGTGAATATGAAAAGAATGAAAGAGAAGAAGGAATGTGGTATTTGGATAATGGAACAAGCAATCATATGACGGGACGACGAGACTACTTCAGCAAATTGGATGAGAAAATTGTTGGTGAAGTGAAATTTGGTGATGGTTCACGTGTTGAAGTCAAAGGCAAAGGAACGGTTCGTGTGCAGTGCAAGAATGGTGATCAAAAGGAGTTTTCTAATGTGTATTATATTCCAGATCTATCTAAGAACATTCTTAGTTTGGGTCAATTTGATGAGGCTGGTTGCAAAATCGCAATTGAAGATGGATTCTTGAAGATACATGAAAGAACAGGAGATTTGCTAATGAAGATACAAAGGTGCCAAAATAGATTTTACAAAATCAAACTTCAGGTAACTGCTACAGAATTTTCTAAGAAGGAAAATAAAGAATCTGAAATAAAGTCAGCAGCTGCAATCCAATTTGGAACTTTTCCTGCAACATCGTTTAGTAGACCGGATGAGAGTGTGAAAAGACAAGCAGATTTGCTTGGAAGTTTACTCCAAGAAGAGAGAGTTCAAGAAAAGAAAATGGAGACAAGTAAAACTCCAAAGCAAGACGTGGATGATTCAAATGCTAATGATCGTGAAACAGTTAAGCAAGTATGTTACAAACAATTGAAGAGGAGGAACAAAGCTAAGAAGAAAAAGCACAGCTCAAGATTAAGGGGGTGATTGATAACTTTAATCTTGAGTGATTAATTATGAAAGTTCGAGGGTCTGTTTTGTCAATTTATTAAAAGTTTGTTTTTATTTTTGTTCAATGATTTTGAGTCTATATATGTAGTTGATGTTTTCCTTGTTTGCCAAGATTATGAGTCGGTCAAAATTAGGTTAAATAGGAGTAGATTGGTTTCTAATTCTTGTATCTGATCATTCTGATTTGAGTAATAGAAAGAGTCGTGGGTTGTCCTCCCCAAATCATCGGTGTTTATGTGTGTGATTGAAAGGCCAATTTCCAACACAATCAGCTCTATAGTGAACCTAACACGATTCCAACGATCAACTAGAACTATACATGTGAGCCCAAACACACAACAATGAAACCATTTCAAACATTGTTAATGTCTTCTTCTCATGATTGCTGCTGTTCTATTAAGGATTAATGTCTGTGAATGATACATGAGACTTATGGTTGTATTTGTATCAAAGAATTGACTATAAATCAGCTAACCTGCTTCACGCTTTTTTAATTTCTTTTTAAGCTACGTTACCTTTCGACCACTTTACTTTTCACCCTTGTTCCATGCAGCCCAACTTTTTCTTATTTACTTCATATCTTCACACACTTGTATCAAAATTCAAAAGTCTACATCACACAATAACATAAAAAAGAATTTGAAGGTGTTACATGTAAGACATCTTAAAAACCACCTTTGCTTTGGTAGGATTTATCACTGCTTATTTTGCAGATAATTACTAGCTATGAATTGCGTTTGTGTATTCAGAGTGGCACAGGATGTAGAAATAACTAGATATGTTTTAGTGGATGAAAGAGTAAACATGAAATAAAATGAAGAGAAATCGCTCTCTAACTAGATATGGAATTGTGACTGTTTATTATTGTGACAATCAAGATACTGAATTGATAGTCTAAAGTAGCATGTAAAACCTCTAAAATCACATGATGATATTGCTAAAATAATATGAAGAGAAATGGCTCTCTAACTTCTGAATTTGGCGAAAATCTGGAATTGAGGCTGAAAATCAGCTAAGGAGCATCTCTTTGCCTATACATATATTGCTTTCCATTAACTAGTCATGGTCTTGTAGAAATTGCATAGTTGCTTTGTTATGATGAGCATAAATCTTTATATGGATTGCTTAAAAGGAAAACTTATGTGATTAATTATAATATGCTATGTTTACAGTATGATGATGCACATTCACAAGAAAGGATAGAGAGGAAGATAAAAAATGCTCCACCTGGTCAAGGCACCGTTAGGATGCTTACTCGAGAAGAATGGGAAGAGTTTCGAGAAGTTAGGCCAAGGACTCCATTTGAATCAAAGCTTGCTCGTCCTAATGCACGCATAAGAACTGGGGAGCCACTACACATGGTGATCTTTTAAAACTTTATCACTGAAATTTTATTTGTTGTTGTCGCTAGTCACACCAAGTTTTCTTATCGGTTTTCTAGATAAAGTAAATGCTAATTGCTTGAAATGCCCACATATTCTAGTTATCACCTTCACATGCAACAATACCTGCTTTCTGCATAAGTTACTGTTATCATCTATTGTGAACTACTAAGGTCTCAAGCTTAGTGTGTATGATTCATGTTTGGGTGCTAAACAACTTTTTTCATTCATGTTAACGTTTTGTGGGTTGGTAACTTTAACTTATTGACTGACTGCGGCTATATCAGAGGTGACGAGATGGGCCGTCAGGTAGACCAAGCGGGTTGGGTAACAGGTCAAAACTGGTTTGAATCTAAAATGGTCTTTAGTAGCACTGTTGGCATGTTTCAGATCGACCTACAAACCACTTGTGTGCCTATAAAGATGAATATGTTTTTGGTAAAATGATTATTATAACAGATTTATTATGTCAATAATAATCTATATCATTAAATAAAATAGGTTACAAGGTTACGCATATTCAAAAATAGACTTTGGAATTCAGATAGCTTTCAACTTGTTCGACCCACTTGAATCATTCCCCTTTTAGCTACTTTTTTTTATCTTTGACTTCTTTGGGATAAATCCAACCCACATACGCCCATTCATAAGTAAATTGGTAGAATTGCCACAGATACGATATGTTCGTATCTGAAACATATATTTTCAGGAAGCAGTTCACTACTTGTTGTGCCCCATCTAGACAAAACACACAATCTATATCTACCTAGATGAAATATATCTTGTACCAAGTGTGATGATTATTTATCTAAAAGCATATGATTTATCAGCACTCAAAACATAAGCAGCTGAGAAAACACATTTTTGATTTCTTAGAGGTTCAAACTATGTCATCTTCTTTTATATTTCTTGATAAAACCAATTATTTCCATATTGTTCAAACTTATTGTTTTGACCTTTGCATATCTTGCAAGAAGTGATCTATAATTCTATGATTGTAATGATGGCTAATAACTTCTGTGTCGCAGGAAGATGTGAAGGATTGGACGATCGATGTGCTGACAGACGCTCTTACTAGGGCTGAAGAATGTGTCAAACAGGGATCAAGGTAGATTCAATCCACAAACAACTAGAAATAGATTGCTCCAGTGATCTTGGGCATATACGAGTCGAAATTTTGCTACAATATCTACTACTTGTACTGTTGTACATGATTAGTTGGTTTGAGATCTGATTTCTCCAGATTTTTGAACTTACATCTCAAAATCCATTGTCAATAATCATCATCATCATTTTTATTGTAACTCCTTAATGCCTACGGAAGATGTGAGTTTTCAAAGTGATAACTGTGAGAGCATCTTTTAAAGACGTTTTCTTTAGCATCACTTTCTTCACTTGTTAAAGTAAGATGTTGTGACATCTTTGACATTACTTTCTTCTCTTTAGAGATTTCTTTTCTAATTCTTTTAAAGTTTACATTCATGATCATTAACGTGGGGTGACGTTTATTGATTTATTAGTGAGAAATTGATTAAGAATTTATTGAGCAATTTATCTGTAAGTATATATTTATATGAATTAACATATATATACGGTTTTCACTCTGTTGATTATCAACTATTTATTTTAATATTGTTGGTAACAAACCTAGACCAAAGTGAAAGTTGCTATGCTATAATATTATTTTATATAGAAAAGACATTGATATTAAGATCGTCAATGTAACATCATGATGATAAATTGATATTATTTGATTAAAAGTTTGTTTAAATCATGTAGAATGTAGATTTGGGAACTTTATAAGTAAGGTAAGTATAAGTAGATAATGTATTATTGGTGGAGCTTCTTCTAGAACTAGAAATGATGTTATCTTTGCTTGTGGGAACTAAATTCAAACCCATGTACATAAAAAAATTAACTTAATATAAAGCATTTTAACATTTATAAAATCACCTCAGTTAAAACAATCTTGAAATGAAATCGAGTGATTTTCATTGTTTATCATAACAGTAATTTTAAAATATTCGCTTTAACAAGAAGACTGACTAATTGGAGTTCAAAGCAATCACATTGACTAATTGTAATTACCACTAACCAATGGGTGTATATTTCAAACACATGAAAGCTCAAGGTTTCTTTACGTAAACTTACTTCCTACTCACCCGGAGCCAACATAAGTTTAACCGACAATTCAGTTAGAGTTCTCCAAAGTAGTTCCTTAACAACATACTAGATCGAAAATTAACTATTATCATCGTTGTTTGTTTCATTTGATCATCGTATTGCATATGGCATTGCGATTCGGCAGGCTTCTTCTAATGATCGTCGTCGTCTGTTCGATGCTCTTGAATGAGGTTTTCGGGATTAGATTTGTGATCGACCGAGAAGAGTGTCTGTCGCACAACGTCGAATACGAAGGCGATACAGTTTACGTGTCGTTCGTTGTCATTAAGGCGGAAACCGTGTGGCATTTCACAGAAGACGGTGTTGATCTTGTGGTAATTATATTCATTAATTAATATCATCTTATATTTCATTTGATTGATGTTCAGCCGTTTTGGTTGTCGTTGTGGTTAAGAGGATTGTTGTGCATAGCTACTTGTACTCTATTGCTTGTTTGGGTGCACCATGTGCATGGTTTATGAATCTTTTTCATGAAAGGATAATAATACCACTTCATATGGGTACCGTACAGTTCAAACAAGGTACTCCTTTATTGATTTATGTTTTCTGTTTGAGGTTGTAGTTGATTGAATATTTGAATTCCACCTCTTCGAGAAACGATCAACGTGATCGATGATATGAATTCCACCTCTTCGAGAGACGATCAAAATTTGAAATTTGAACTAGTTGGAATTTAATCGTCATTAGTTTTGGTTAATAGAATGAATAGGATTTAGATTTCGTTATTTAGCATAACTGTGTTTGATATGTAAACTTGAAGATAAATATACTGTTAACTATCTCTAACTCTCATCAAATGTTAATCAAAATAAAAGTTAAACGTATATGTAATATCCCACTCATAGAGTAGGGTCTAGGAGGGTGATATGCAAACTTATAGCCATGATTGATCAATTCTTTATCTGTAACTAGATTGACTTCAATCTGTTTTGAAGTTAAAAAATCCATTTGTATTATAGAAGCCAAAACCGGATCTTAATACTCATTGGCTTGAAAGATCAAAAGTATCGTGCCTGACGGGTTTATAAGCGAGTATACATAAAGGCTCGTTTACTTTAGGATAGAGGCAGTGTTTTCTTAACATCTTGTTCTTAACAATTTCAGATAAAAGGCCCTGGGGACGTTCGTATACATGAGCTGCATGACAGAACTAGCGAGACATATGAGTTTATGGCTAAGAAGAAAGGCGTATATCAGTTTTGCTTTACAAACAAATCTCCATATCATGAAACCATAGATTTTGATGTTCAAGTTGCCCATTTCGCGTACCATGATCAGCATGCCAAGGATGGTAGGCAGCTATTAAAGCAATTTGTTTATCGGTTTTGTATATTTACTGTGTTAATGTTGTTTGACCCGTGGATTATAAATGTGTGTAGAGCATTTCAATCCGTTATTTGAACAAATATCAAAATTAGAGGAAGCTCTTTACCACATTCAGTTTGAGCAGCATTGGTTAGAGGCTGAAACTGATCGACAAGCATTAGGTATGACCATAACACTATCTTCTTCTTTTTGACTTTTAAGGTCAATTTTTGTAACTTTTTGGCGTTTAGTTCATATGATTGTGTCATTAATTTAATGTTGCTAAGTTCTATTTCATAAGCATGATATACATGGGGGGGGGGGTGGAGAGTTGTTTTGATCATTGGAAACATTTGTGTTAGTTATAAGTTTTGCGTCATGGCTTGTTTGACTCTTGAAGCGAAACTTGCAACTTTTCAAGCATATAATTGATATGAATTCCATCATCATGAATTTAGCATTACTGTTTCTGTTTTATATTATGATTACATACATGACCTACAAGTTAAACTGTAATTTTCACTTCTTGGACTTTTGAAGTCAAAGCTTGTTACTTATATACCATATTATTGACTTAAATATCTTGAATTCGAAATTTATCTGTTCTTTTACATACTAGCTATAAACTAAATATAGTGATAAAAGTTTCTTTAATAATCCATAAAACTTATACCTTGATTGGAGCTATGAACAACATTTGTTTTGACTTCAAAAGTCAACCATATATTTTATTGTTTTTGACTTGTTGATTTGTGATTTGAATGCAGTAAATGAAGGAATGAGTAAGAGAGCAATTCACAAGGCAATAATTGAATCTATAGCACTAGTGGGTGCTAGCATACTTCAGGTCTATCTTCTTCAACGATTGTTTGAGCGCAAGCTTGGGACTTCAAGAGTTTAACACGATCAAATGCCTGGACCATAGGATTGGCTGGTATTCACCATACATTTTGCGTTTCTAACACAATTGTTTGATTTATATGGCCGTGAACCATGGTGATTTATTCTTCTAGTTCCCAAACAAGTACGATATGTTGACTTTCTTATCGTAGAGAGCGATTTTATGGACTAGAGAGAGCATAATGGAGTATTGATTTGTATACCATAAAAATTACTTGGCACACCACTTGCTATAATTAGTTATACAATTGTAGCGTTGTTTGTAGTTTCTGAAATGACACATAAATAATAAGCTATTGGGTTATTATGTTCCAACCCATTTAATAAAAGGTTCATGCTTGTGTTAATGTGTGTTTAACTCGTGTAACTAATCAGTTCTTGGGTTATTATATTCTAACTTGTTTAATAAAAAGTTCATGCTTGCGTTAATGTGTGTTTAACTTGTTTAACAAATCAGGTCGGCCAGTTAAGTTTTTCAAAATTAGAAAAAATTAGGGTCAATCTGCCATCCATTTAAGGCCTTTTCAGTCAAATTGTTTAACTGATTAGCGTCTACAACATGTTTATAACCCAATTGACGTTTTTAGAACATTCATAGTAAGTTTCCTTATTCTGTCATTCCTTAAATTTATATCTTATTGAGGTTGCTAACTTGATTGGTGAACAAAGATGTTGATAGAGTAGAATATGAAACAAGTTACAAAGGTTTGTATACTTATATTGAAGAATTGAAGGAACCTTGAACGGATGCGAGTGTTGCTTCGCATTGATTTTGGGTCGTTGATAAATATGGAACAAAATTGCAAGAGAAGAGAAGATCAACGAGGAAGGTGGAAGTGGTTGGGATGGATGGTGTATGTTAAATCTATGAAGTTTTCCCTCTAAAGAATCACTACTCGTCATTAAACTTTTATGTATCTGAGAGGAGGTATTAAAGACGATGACGGAGAACTGTATCTATTTTGCTTATAATTTTAAGATAAGGAGCTAAATAGAGACTGATGAGACTTTAGAGTGCTCTTGGATAAATGAGCTATATAAATCATGTTTTGATTGCATGATTTTTTGTATGTCGGAGCTAAGAGATTTTTAACAGAAAAGAATATATGAACCCTAGGCAAGTACTTTAATTCAATCCTGGTAGCCACCCCTGATTTTGGACTAAAGAAATAGGTAGATAAAGGCTCTCAAAAATCTATGTGAACTAGATAAAAATATTATTGTGCAAGTTTGAAAGCATCATAAAAGAGAGCAACCAGAAAAAATAGATCAGAAATTCAAACCAAAAATGAAAAATATTAGGTTTTGAGAAAAAAATTTTATAAAAGCCATTTTTTAAGAAGGAAAGGGTGAACAAAGGCAATCGCAAAACATATATTTGTTTGTTCAAGGTTACATTATCATCATAAAAATCAAAGCAGAATGAACTCCCGCGATAAGATACAAGTAGTCTCTCATCACTTTATGACATGCAACAGAACCATTTTTTCTGCAAAATAAAAAAACAAAAATATTAATTGAACTTGTTTCTAGCAAAGTGTGTTCAGTCTGGCTTAAGGTAGCAGCTTCAACCCTTTTACTTATAAAAGGGTCAAATCATGTTGTGTTTCATCAGTCAAACGGGTATATTTATAAGACATTAGCTAAAAATGAAACGAGACAAGGGTGTCTAAAGACGAAGTCACCCCTCCTCACCCCCATCTATCCCATTCCAAGTCTATTTTTTATGCATAAACCCTCCTAAATCATGTTATCCAAAAATAAAAAGTCAATAATTGAAAAAATACAGTTTTGTAATCATATTTGAATGCGGATTGTTTATATAAAAATAAAATTTGGATCGACCAGAACCAAGCCACCTCTTACTTAATGTTTACATTGTTAAGAGTAACTCTCGAACCCATAACCTCAAACTCATTGGATGTAAATCAAGTTTGTGAATGAGTTTGTATTCTAAGGAAGTCAACAAAATGCACAATAGCTTACAGATTGTGGCTTCCCAAGAGTGGCTGTCCCAGACTTGTTATATGTAGAGTCGTTTTTTGGTGGCGAGTCTGATGTGCCACCTGTCTTTTTCTCGTTCCTAGCCTTGTTGAAAATAACAGTGAAACCCTCAGCTGACGCTGGGTCATTTACATCCCAGTCACCAAACTTTGGCAATGGTGGGCCCTTTTCCTGTAAATAATGACCTTTAAATGGCATTCATTCATATCCAAAATACCATAACCATAATATTATATTCTTAAAATAATATAAGCTAGCACACATGTAAACATGTTGGAGAATTATAAAAGCAACATTATTTGTATCATAGATAGTAGTATACCAATGATGTTAAGGGTAACAAATTGATAAGGGTTCGGGCTGAATGATGTTTGTAACTTGTAAGTGCGAGTCAAAGGTAAGGTTGGGTTGACCCCCAAAAAAACATGTAGGTTCTTTTTTGTGTTAAAAATGGTTACAAAAACAATAATTACAGTATGATCAAGATCTCTAGAGTCTAAATAAGCACAATATAGGAGACTGAATGATCTAAATATTGACTTTGGGTGACTTTTGAACTGTTTGACCAATTTTTGCTAATTTTTATTTAACCCATTTGAAGATAAAACATAATTCAAATCATCCCATTCATAAGTAAATGGGTCAAAAGTGGCACTTCCAAATGTTGTACTTGAGGAAGTTAGGAAAGACAGACATGCATGACACTGTTCAAATATTATCAGTTGACCCATGCTAAAGATAGCCATGTGGAAAGTATTTAATGGATGAATTGGCAAAGGACTATTCAGCATTAATGGTCTTTCAATAAGATCAGTAAACATAGATGCATCATGCATAAATAGGTGTACTAGGAGGTTAGGATAACTTTAGTAAGCAACATGAGGTATACTACCAATGGGAGCAGTTTAAGTGTATAGCAAATGACAACCATGCATATAGAACAGATAAAACCTTGTATCCCAAACCAATTTGACGAAGCTAAAAACATGCAGCCAAACATAAAGTACAAAAAGGCATTAAGTCTGGGTTGTCGACTTTTATATAATTGGTAAATGTGCCAGACATTCCGATAAATTACAGTTTAGGGGTTGTGATTCATTGAATACTTAGATTAACCGTAAGTTAAAAACTAATAACAATAGTAATAAATCATAATATTGTATTAAATCTATGTTTACTTGTTCATATTTGCTTGTTTTTGCCTAAAGGCAGTTGACAAATCAACTTATAGTGGTTTGGTGGAAGACACCATGTTCCCCTTCGTAATGCGTCTTCTTCCTAATTTCTATAACTTTATAAGTAACCAATATGTTGAACGATTTACATCAACAATCAATCAAACTTGACAAGATAATAAACAATTAAACTCAAGAAAGTATGGAAAACACATAAAACTATATATATCTGATTTTGATATATACTAAACATCATGTATTGTAGCTCCAAGAACTCATTTATATAAACCACACAAAGAATAAGAAAACAACAAAAAATGGTGCTGATGGGGAAGTTGATTTATAGTGTCCATATAATTATAGGATGTGGTTATTTTTTTATTTATCACTTTAGGACACATAAACAAGCCATGCACTTGGTAGTTTTTACAAACAAATACAAAGGTGACCATGCAATGAGAGCTTCTAAATCAATTTATCGATGCTGGTAAATGGTAATATACGTGAAGTATAAAAGTTGCTATAACTTTATTTTAGATAACTCTTAACACAGCAAAATGACTCTTCTAGTTTACTGGAAGTGTGTGAGTGTGATGATTCCTAAGTGCCCATATTAGTACAATCAGAGCCAATAAATGCATCAGTTTCTAGTTTGTGGATGCATGTATCAAAAGCAGCACTTATAGTAGCCAGCAAAAGTTGCTCATGAATAAGAAAGACTTTAAGAAATAACTACCAAAGTCAAAACAATTTTACTCAGATAAGCAGAATTTGGAAAAAACATATAGAGGAAGACAAACCTTGAAGTAAAGCGAGTCATTTAAGTAGTTTGATAATAACAACACTGATGATCAGCTAACTAACAAGCTAAAAACAACTTTAGTTTGTTGTGAAAGAACCAAAAGAAGGTAACTGCACGATTATAAAGTAGCATGTGACTTTTGATTTAAAAGTCATAACTATGGGTGGCAACCTTGATGCTAAATGAGACAGGCCTGCATGAGTGGTATCTTAAGTGAAACAGGAGCTAGATTCATCAGTACCATGTGGCACCAATGGCATGATATTTTTGGTTCTGTTTAATTTTTGGGTCTTTCAAGGACTTGCGTCTTTTTGGACACAAGTGTTGAGTTACGTTGCAAGGTGAAAAAACACAGCCTAAAGGTTATGTACAGAGTAAAAAAGTAGTAGTGCTAAGTCATGCAAGTTTACGTATTATCAATGGAAGTGAGATAAAGTGACCCTATACTAAACTAAAAATACACAATCAAGTAATCAACATACCCTCATTGCTAGCCAAGAAGGGTGGTAACTTTCTGCTTTGTAAAGCCTTGATATACCATCTTATATTGTTATAATGATAAATTGATGACAGAGCATGATCCCTGTTGGTGATCATCACACACAATGACAAATACCACATGACATCTCTAATAATTTCAAACTTCGCACATTTCTTTGTGGGGCTTCTACTAGTTGGTTGGTAATGGGGGAGGGGGCTTCTATAAACTGTACTAGGTCCCTTCTTATTAATATTCCAAAACTATGTCCCCTCCCAACCCAAAACAAATAGAAATTATTGTTGCAGAATGCTGATGTAGGACAACTCTAGCTCTTGAATGAACTAACCTTACCTTTACAACAAAATCTATTATAAAGAAAAAATTATTGGCCACACATAATATGAAGTGAGAATACCGTGTCCGAAAATTAATCAATTTCCTCGAGTAATTCTCTATTCTAGTGAAAAAGCATATCATCTACACACAACCACCAAAACAGGAAAGAACAGAGCTGTCATGTGAAGCAGCATATCACTTCTACAAAACCATTTAAGACAACATTATTGCCCTGACTAGTCATTAATCTCTGTGTAGTGAAGTAATTTCCTTCTTCTTCCTAGATATAACTTGAGATAATCTATATACCAAAGTAAATAAAAGCAAGAATCTGTTCTTGTATCATATATTAAGTCAAATCTAACACTTACCAAATTATTTCAAAAAAATTAACACCAACACTTTGCGTAAAGCATAGTTTACCTCTTGTAAATTCTAATCTAGCAAAAACACACATATCAATCCACAACATATGTAACAAACTGAAAGCAGCCAAATCGATTTTTAAAGTCAAAGTGTGGCTTATTACTACCAGAATCCATAGATCATTCCTCCATACAGATAATCATTTTCTAACACGAAGAATCAAAGTAAAAGACTCAAATTCGATTCCCGCACTCGTAACCGATTTCACTAACTCATCGACCGAAACGCATCCCGATACTAAATCAAAACCGATCAACAATCAGCAACACAACCTCTACATGAAAATTACACAGTAACAACAAGCAACACGAGACCAATATCTAAAAGGAACGAATCTAAACAGCTTATAAAGTTATAATAACCAAATCTATGTACAAAAGTTGCAGAAAACAGAAGAATTAGAACATACCGCCATGATTTGAGCAGAGAGAAAGATGATTGAGGTGTTGGTGTGTGCTAGGGCTTGAAGTTCGATTTGGATTTGATTGATTGAAAGGTTTTTGGGGAATTTTGAAGAAGAAGAAGAACGCAATACCTAACCTTTTAGAGAGAAAATATAATATACAGCTGGATATTTGTAGGTCATATTCTGCATACATCATCAACATGGTTTAAAGTAAACGCCCTTCTTTTCTTTTCTTTTTTTTTTTAACATAAATGCACAATTTTGTTTCGGACGATAGATGTTATTTTAATCGGGTTCATCTATTTGTTTTCCAGCCGGGATCACGTTCCCAACCTCATCAAAAGAAATCTATTGTTAAGAAAACCATCTGTCTCAACTCTAAACATTTTATTTAAAATAAGACTTGAACTCATTAACTCTCAATACTAACATGTTACAAGTAATTCCCTTTAATTAATTGGGCTAAAAGTGATTGGTACTTCCTTTTTTTCGTAATTATTAATTTCTTTTTGTGGCAACTTTTTTATAACAAAAATATTAGGGAAATTTACCAAAATGACCATTTGACCAATTAAAATTTACATAATAGTCTTTGACTATATAAAATGCCAAAATAGATTATAAATGATAATTGGTCACGTGGCAAAATATCGCTGGGAGGCGATACGTATACATGATGTATTGCCAAAATAAAGGCCAAGGCGATACACAAACATGATATATTGTCCCGTCTCGCCCAAAATAAAAAAAATATGAAATCTCGCCTCAATATGGATAGGTATCGTCATTTCAGTAAAAGCGAGACATATGGAAAATTGTATCGCCCATGTCTCGCTTCTTTTCATCACTTTAAATCAATTTGGTGATACGTATGGATTTGTGTCGTCCGGTTGCGATATATTGACTACTTTTGTAAATTTGAAGCCAATAGGTAGCATACAAAACCATATCGATCAATATGGTAATTTTCCCAAAATATTATGTTAATGAAAAGGCTACAAGCTAGTAGCTTACTAGCATCAAACATTACACTAGCGACTGTAGAATCAAAATATCACAATTACATCACATATCCTGTTCATGAAAAGGTATATTCTTTCTAATTTGAAGTAAAGAAATGTGGTTATATTAATCTCTTCGGTCTTCAATGATTATAAATGTTTATTTTGTTTTACTGAAAATATTTTTTTCATTTCAGTACACAGTATAAACCACATCGCAACCAATATGATTGTTTGCGTTCCTTTCTTCGTGGAGGTTTTCGTTTGAAGCCGCCTTGGTAAATCCTATACCTCTTCTACCAAACGGCACAAAATTATGAAAGTTGTACACTAACACTTATAACGGAACAAACACCTATTTGTAAATTTGCTAAATACTAATAAATAGTTTGAAGACTCCATTTTGGATCCACACATTGTCTTGTTGTTATAGTGTCTTGTTTGTACATTAAAATGTACAAGATCCACGCATTGTTTGGATGTTTGACCATGGTTTAAAAATAGATAATTGCAACAAGTCATGCAAGAAGATGCTTCCTGTTGTTATAGTGATCATATTACATAGTAAACCATGACGGAAAAGTGACTACACGTATTTCTAAAAATTTCATAATATAAAGATAAGTAAGCATTCAACACTGGACTACTATTTATCTAAAATATTACCAGACAACGCTCAAGCCACAACTTGGTCACGAGGCCTAAACTTCGATGTTTATCTCAATATATTTATTTGATTATTTATTTGTCTTAGCTTAGACAGCCAACAAGTCTTTAGCCGCAACAATTAACTATCACTCATTTAGCAAGATCGGTAGGGGTCCCATCGGTCTTGTTACGTGTCATATAACCATTGGACCACCCCTTCAAAAAAATTATTTTTATTTGTTTCTCCACATTTACTATATATATATATATGTATATATAAAGATAAGTTAAGCATTCAACACTGGACTACTATTTATCTAAAATATTATCTGACAACGCTCATGCCACAACTTGGTCACGAGGCCTAAACTTGGATGTTTATCTTTATATATTTATTTGATTATTTATTTGTCTTAGCTTAGACAACCAACAAGTCTTTAGCCGCAACAATTAACTATCACTTATTTAGCAAGATCGGTAGAGGTCCCATCAGCCTTGTCACATGTCACATAACCATTGGACCACCCCTTCAAAAAAATTATTTTTATTTCTCTCCACATTTACTTTATATATATATATATATATATATATATATATAATATATATATATATAGAGAGAGAGAGGAGAGAGAGAGAGAGAAAGAGAGAAATGAGATCATTTGAAAACCCATAAAAATTACAAGAACCCTGTAACCCTATCGTAACCCTCGATGTAATATAAAATATAAAAGATTCCATTTAGATGACCAAAATGAAATAAGGGTAATATGGTCATTTTATTTTTGTTCTTCTTTTAAAAAGTCATAATCACGCGAGATTGTTTTCTTCTCTTTCTTCTCAATATTAATTAAAACTCTTCAAATAAATTCAAAAAAACTCATTCTTCATAAGATTGCAAATCATCTTCAACACCATTTTAATTTGGATCGTTCACGTCTGAACCACTCGTCTCTGTCGCTACGTTCTTCTCACCACACATCATCCACCACCACCTCCTCGTCAATGAGAACAACACCCCAAGTTGGAGATAATCTAGATAGAGGAACTAGAGAAAGAAAGCTTTAACCTACGTCAATGGTGTTCTTTCTTTCTTATTCTTCCCTGTCAACTAGAACAACACCCGAATTGGAGATAATTTAAAGAAATAAAGCTTCAACCTACATCAATTGTGTTCTTAGCTTTCTTTTTTTCATCGTCCATCTTCAAATGTTTTTAGTTTAAGAGACACCAACCTAATATGGTGCATTGTTGGATTTTGATGGTAAGATGGAAAACGTAGTTTGTTAGGATATTTGTAATGGTTGTAAATATGGTTTGAACAATATAGCATTTTTTAGTTTAATTTCGTTACAATGTAGCTTGTTTGGATTTCGTTACATTTGTAGTTTTGTTAATTTTGTTTAATTACAACGTATAAATTTCGTTACGATGGTGTAGTTATATGGTTTAATTTAGTTTGGTTGTTAGGTTGTTGAAATCATAATGATGTAGTTATATAGTTTATTGACGCTTGGTTTACATTTTTTATATAAGTTTACAAATTGGTTTATAGTAGTTTACACTGGTTTACAATAGTTTATATTGGTTTACAGGCTGGTTTTCATAATAGTTATGTTATAAGTTACAGTAGTATAACAGTGTAATTTGATGTAACTGTATACGGTAATACTCTATTTAATTTACATTGTATTTAACAGTGTAACTAGATGTTTTCGTTACAACTTTGCTGAAGATTACATTAGTATAAGATGATGTAATGTTATTTGGTTGTTATGTTTTTGTAATGTGGATGTTATTGTTAATTGGAGTGGTTTAATATCGGGTGTAAAAGTTTGGTGCAGTAGTGAAAGATTATATGATCTAGTGTTGTTTGCAAGATTACATATGAATTAACATTGTAATATGATGTAACTACGTACAGACGAAACTTTTTTTGCAATACTATAGTAGAATTAAAGAGAAAAATATGATAAGTTTAATGTTGTATTTTTTTTTATAAAAAATATAATTTACAAAAAAGTTATAAGTGTTTAAATAAAAATAGGGTAAAGTTTTTAAATATAAAGAAAAGAGATATAGGGGGATATATTGATGCCACTTGTCATGTTTCCGTTAAATCTGAATTTTGATGGATTTGTTAAATTACATTTATGTCTTTTTCTATTAAAAAAAGATTTGTAAGATTTTATCAATTCATTTGTTGATCTATCGCGAGAACTACGAGAACTCATCCTAGTCATTGATTGATATAGATTTTCTTATTTATTTAATTTACTAGCTTTAGTAAACCTGTGTATTATACGAGTTGAATAAATAAAATATTTATATAATAAATTTATTAATTATAAAATAATATTTTAAGATATGATATGACTGAAATTACGTATGAAAAATCACTATAAATAATAAAACAGTGATATCAACTTTTTAAAATTTTGTTTTTATTTTTATTTTTTTAAATAAACAGCTTGTTTTAAAATAAATCGTATAAAATGTCATTTTTAAAAAGTTTCTTATTACAACTCCGAAATTTGATTACTTTTGTTTTATAAAATTGACTTTTGAATAATATCAATTTATTTAGAAATAATCTTAAGAAAAAGATTTCTTTCTAATTTATTAAATATTAAAAAAATATTATTGGTAATTAAGATAATTATTTAATATGAGAGAGAGGCGGTAAACTTTTGGTGAGAATGATTGTGATGCTGACACGTGTCACTCACATTTACCATTTTATTAGAGTAGAAGATTATATAAAAATTTATTAATTATAAAATAATATTCTAAGATATGATATGACTGAAATTACGTATGAAAAATCACTATAAATAATAAAACAGTGACATCAATTTTTAAAATTTTTGTTTTTATTTTTATTTTTATAAATAAACAGTTTGTTTTAAAATAAATTGTATAAAAATGTCATTTTTAAAAAGTTTCTTATTACAACTCCCAAATTTGATTACTGTTTGTTTCTAAATTGACTTTTGAATAATATCAATTTATTTAGAAATAATCTTAAGAAAAAGATTTCTTTCTAATTTATTAAATATTAAAATAATATTATTAGTAATTAAGATAATTATTTCATATGAGAGAGAGGCGGGAAACTTTTGATGAGAATGATTATGATGCTGACACGTGTCACTCACATTTACCCTTTTATTAAAGTAGACAGATTATATAATAGTTTTATTACTTATAAAATAATATTCTAAGATATGATATGATTGTAATTACGTATGAAAAATCACTATAAATAATAAAACACTGATATCAATTTTTTAAAATTTGTTTTATTTTTATTTTTATAAATAAACAGTTTGTTTTAAAATAAATTATATAAAAATGTCATTTTTAAAAAGTTTCTTATTACAACTCCAAATTTGATTACTTTTGTTTTTTAAAAAATGACTTTTGAATAATATCAATTTATTTAGAAATAATCTTAAGAAAAAGATTTCTTTCTAATTTATTAAATATTAAAATAATATTATTAGTAATTAAGATAATTATTTAATATGAGAAAGAGACGAGAAACTTTTGGTGAGAATGATTGTGATGCTGACACGTGTCACTCACATTTACCCTTTTATTAAAGTAGACAGATTATATAATAGTTTTATTACTTATAAAATAATATTCTAAGATATGATATGATTGTAATTACGTATGAAAAATCACTATAAATAATAAAACACTGATATCAATTTTTAAAATTTTGTTTTTATTTTTATTTTTATAAATAAACAGTTTGTTTTAAAATAAATTATATAAAAATGTCATTTTTAAAAAGTTTCTTATTACAACTCCCAAATTTGATTACTTTTGTTTTTTAAAAAATGACTTTTGAATAATATCAATTTATTTAGAAATAATCTTAAGAAAAAGATTCTTTCTAATTTATTAAATATTAAAATAATATTATTAGTAATTAAGATAATTATTTAATATGAGAAAGAGACGAGAAACTTTTGGTGAGAATGATTGTGATGCTGACACGTGTCACTCACATTTACCCTTTTATTAGAGTAGATTGAAAGGGTATAAGGTAAACTTATAAATATATCATTATATCTTCCTTATTTATCTCCTCTAATTTTGGAAATTTAGACTTTTCCAGATCCAAAAACAAAGCAATTCGAAATTGTGTTCAAATTGAAATCTCATTTATTCAACCTCTTGTGGAACATTTGTGATTTTGGAACATCATATGATTTTGGAACTTTATGAGGTGGCAACATTAAGACTGAGGGTAACACAAGAACTGATGTGTTCTCTGACGATGGTGGATGGTGGCTAGATTTTGTTCAAAGTTTTATTTGATCATAGCGTGAACTTTTTGCTAAACCATCTAAATCAAAATTCATTTTTTTATTTTAATATTGAAGAAGATGATTGTTATGAAAATAAGATTTATATCAGTTTGATTTGGGAGCATATATATTTGTATAGTTCAAGGTTGGATTTTTCTGTATTTTTACTTTGATTTTTTATTTTAAGATCGAAGAAGATGATTGTTACAAAAATAAAAATTTTATATTAGTTTGATTTTGGAGCATATATATTTGTAGAGTTCAAGGTAGGATTTTTCTAGATTTTTTTTTGTATAAAACCATTTTTGATATCTCGATTATATTATCCTATCACCCTCATTAGAAATCAGAATGAAGCTCCTATGAAGAAGAGGGTTTCATGGTTTCAGTTTCTTCATATTTATTTAAGTGAAGCGTATATATGTTATCTTTTTATGAGTTTACCTATATATGTAATTTTTAAATGTCTTTATAACAACTTTATTTTAATTTTTCAGACTCCGATGTCATCCAACAACTATCGGTGTTCATCATAGTAATCAGTAGAGCGTTGATGATACGCATAAACGAGCTACGGATGATAAGCTTAACTCGGATGATTATATTCATGAATTAATGATGATGCTGGTTTTGATGATGAAGGTTCTGTTGTAGACGTTTATAAAAAGATAAATAAATGTTATTGTCGTACATGTGGTCTTTTGTATTAACATGATGCTTGGATTTGTCTATCAAAATAGGATATCTTGTAACATCCGTGATGCTTATTCATGATTTAGTAAAATCCAGCTTTAAGTATTAAATATATTAGTGTTGTTTGTATAATTCATATATTTGTAATAGTCTAAGAAATTATAGATATATTCTAAATGATATATGAACCTGACCGGATGATCTAAATTTGTTCTAAACTTAATTGTTACATTTTACGTATATGTAAAATTTATAACTACTATTTTGTTGGAGTTTTTATTTTTACATAGTTTTGTATTTACACGTATGTATATGCTTGATTCCAATCTTGCAACAACTATTAAGACAGTTTGGTTTATCTTTATAAAATAGTTTTCATGTATCATAATACAAGTGTAAACAATTGTACTTTTGTGTAATATAAGTATATTACATGTGTACAATACTTTTGTTATACAATTTTTGTAATAGTTGTATCACTACTTAATACTTTTACATATATGTAATTTACTCAAAATCGTTCCATGTTTTTTATAGACAATGTAATGCACAACTTCTTAAATAAGGCAAATATTATATGCATATTAATATCTGTTATGTTTACAACAGTTGTAAACCTTGTATACTTATTTTTCCACATTTCACACTATCATAATTTCTTGAGTATGTTTTTTTACTAATCCGTAGGCACACAAACGTGTGAACTTATATATATTTGTTTTGTATTTGTATTCGACAACAGATGATTGCAAAATGTATGTTTTTTTTCATAAGACCCTGATATCATATGTAAGAATATGTGTACTCGTATACATGTTATTTATTAAATATGTTTACTCATATGTAAAACATATTGAAATAATAAACACTAAAAGTACCTCTTTATCATTGATATATCAATAAAAATCATGCTCAAAATAAACTTGTCCAAAAGACCATACCATATGTTTCATCCATAATACAATTTAAGAAACCAAAGACAAAAATATACACCAGCCTTTAAACTATTTAGATATTTAAGGGTAAAATATCAGATTGAAATATCACCCAATCATTCATCATCTTTTGACTAATCTATTATCCTGATCCTGTGCTTATTTGCCTTTGTATACAATAAGCATGCTTGACCCTTAGTTTTTTTAATTAGACATCTTGGTTTGGTCCATTTTAAAAAAACCTACAACTTCAGTTCTTAATGCATCTCCATATGCCTCATTACAAACATTCCACGATCAATAGGAATATCAATAGAAATATTCATTGTCACCCAAGTGAGTTTTCTTCCAACTGAGATGCTTATGATCTCGTCTCGTACTTTCTATGCCCAATTGATTGTAAATACTACATAACTATATGTTTCCACGCAAAAATAAATCTGTAAGTTAGTTTCACTTCATACATATGCAATCACATTTTGTAGTTAGTCAAATATATAAAGAAAAAAACAACAATTTTTCATGTATATGTATATATACAGATATAAATTATTATTATTTTACATATGCATAAACCTAATAGTTCTCCATTTTAAAATAGTTAACAATATATACAATCATCTAACTACTAATGTTACATGCACGTATATTAAATGTTAAATTTAAACAACACAATAAATATACATGTACAACACACTATTTATACGTTAAATTTACAAGTACGTACAATTAAAATGGCAATGTGGGTATATACATACAATCATCAAACTACACATCACTTCATATTTAATACAAAACTAGTCAGACATACATTAATATAAACCTAATTGTCACACCCCGAAAATCGCAGCGGAAGGTCGCGTGACATGGTGGTAACGGATGTTGGAGTTGACCCAACTTTTATAGTCAAACGTGTTCGAAATATCGTCAATTATGAAAGTCATATATTAACATCATAAAAGAGATTACAAAAGTATTTTGTTAGCCAAAGTTAACATCTCGATATTAGACACATAATACTGTTTTTATTTCATGAACTTAATTTTATTTAAAGATGTTTGAAACGTTTGACCCTCCAAAGACATAGTTCCGGAATTCCGCATAGAGCTCACTTATAACCCTGAAAAGCATGAAGGATAATAAAGTCAACATAAAGTTGGTGAGCTTTCGGGGTTTTTCAGTTTTACAAACATCCATTTTGAAAATAATATGATAAAACAAGACATAATATATTCCACATAGACTAGCTAGGTACTATGATAAATTCAGGTCATAAGTCCATAATCAAACCAAGAAATACGTCGTTGCCCCATAACAGTCCAGACATATAAACTCCCTCGCCATAACCTGACCAGCGCGACTGGTCGCGAGAGCGGGCCTTTCTAACCCGATAGATCTACCAATATACTCTGTGGCCTCGCCCCTGAGGTTAATGATTATGGGGGGATTTAGGGGCTCAATGGTATATATCCATACCACTGACCCAAATTATACCCTCATAATATATTATCATGTTTAACCCATCATATATTTTAAAGTATGGTTTCATGCTTTTCCCCTAAAACAGTTAAAAATAATATTTAAAACGGGGCCGGATGACTCACCTTGAGTGCGATTAACGTAACGAACCAACGTGCTAGACTTCCGATTAATAAAACCCTAATTATATGCACTGCGGTCAATATACGATAATTCATGCTTACGAGAATGCTTTTTCACCCAACTTATTTGGTTATTTTTAGAAAAATGTCTTTGTTATAGTAAAATATTTTGGTCAGTTTCTTAAAATAATTTATTTATCTTTCATAGAAAATTTATGATATATTTGTCCTATAAACTAATTGTAACGTCTTCTTAATGTTTATCACTTAATTACTATCATATTTATCTTATGTTTATTTACTATGATTCTTAACTAGTTTCTCTAAAGTTACAAAGTCTTAAATTTTCTATTTTGTATCGTATATTCTAGATGACCTATTTAAATGATAATTTTTATTATTATTTAGCTAAATAGTGGACTTTTATATAAAGTTTCTTTTATAAGCTCATTATTATATTCGTTTATTCGAAAGTCTATTTATTTGAAATCATTTTAAGTAGGGTATGTATGTGTGTGTATATATATATATATATATATATATTATATATATATATATTATTTTTCAGTTTACTTTATTTATATTTAGAAAGTCAAAAGTCTTTAATTGTCGTTCCAATCATGTCCTTTTGTGGTAATGTTTCGTTAGTCCATATACGGTTGTTATCTTAGTTCTAATCCTGATTTATTGTTCGTCAATTTTACTTTCAATTGTAGCATTATAATGTGTCCAAGTATTTATGTTTTTCCTTCATTAATCCTTTCACTTGTCCTAGTAACATCATCAAGTTTCAATCTTAGCCATTCCTCTAAGTCATATCATCCTCAACACTTATCCACCTAAGGTTTTCACCTAAGTGTTCCTTAAAAAGGCCATAATCCACTAGACTTCCATTTGCATGTTTATGTATACATACATACGCAACATATACATACATATATACATTCTTACCACCCAAATCATCCAACTCATGATTTTATCAAACTAAAATCATTACCTATACATTTTTCAGATTCATACAATCATTCTAAACACATTTTTAAAAATCCAAAATCATTAGAACAACATCTTTCATATAACCATTAAATGGATGAACTAGGGTTCATCAAGATTTTCTTCTTGATCATCATGCATGCACAAATAATAATAATCTAACACAATACCTTGAGAATCTAATAGATGTAACCACACAAAATGCAAGCATGATCTTTGACTCCGATTACAATACCTTGAGAATCTAATGGTGGTGGTGTTTCCGGTTACCGAGAGAGAAGGGGGGGGGGGTTGTTGGTTCGGGTGGTGATGGTGTTCGAGTTAGCGACGGGGCCGATGGTGATGGAGGTGGTGGTTGCGGTTGATGGTGATGAAAGTGGTGGTCGTGGGGGCTGGCGGTGGTGCAGGCGGCAGGTGATCGGCGGTGGGGTGGCCGATGGTGGTGTGGTGGCCGATGGGGGTGGTGGTGTGTGTGTGTGGAAGTGGGAGAGGTGGTGAGGAGATGAATGGGTTTTTGCTTTGGTGATGATGGTTTTGAGATCTCATGGGATATATGTACACATATGGATGACAAGTTGTCATCCATGCAACACTCCATCTAGATTTTATTATTAAATTATTATTGTTATTGTTAATTATTATTATTATTATTATTATTATTATTATTATTGTTATTATTGTTATTATTATTGTAGTTAAGTAATTTGTGATTTGTTAAAATTGTTAACGCATGGTTTTCAATTAATCAGGTGTAATAATTAATAACCATAAATTTATTATTAAGATTGGTTTCAAGCGTTGACCTGTTTGACCGGGTGTCACAATCTCCCCTTGTTTAAGAAATTTTGTCCCGAAATTTACGTTGTTGAGCCTGAGTCAATTCTGGTTTTGAACAGGTGAGGGTACTTTTGTTGCATTTCATCTTGACGTTCCAAGTAAATTCAGGTCCTCTTCTAGAGTTCCACCAGATTTTAACTAATTTGATTTGTCTCTGTTGAGTTTCTGAATTTTCCAATCCAAGACCTCTATCGGCTCCTCGATAAAGTGAAGTTTATCGTCGATACTAACTTCGTCTGGTGGAATAACTAGGGATTCATCCGTCATGCATTTCCTTAAATTTGACACGTGGAATACATTGTGCACATTTCCAAATTCCTCTGGTAGTTTGAGTCTGTACGCAACCTTTCCAATCCGTTCCATGATTTCAAAAGGTCCTATGAATTGTGGGTTCAACTTCCCTCTTTTACCAAATCTCATAATACCCTTCCATGGAGATACCTTCAAGAATACTCTGTCGCCGACCGTGAATTCTAATGGCTTTCTTCAGTTATCTGCATAGCTCTTTTGCCGACTATTAGCAACTTCTAGTCTCTTTTTGATCTGAACAATCTTGTCTGTTGTCTCTTGTATAATTTCTGGTCCTGTTAATTGTCTTTCCCCAATGTCGGCCCAACATAGCGACAAATGACATTTCCTTCTGTACAGTGCTTCAAATGGAGCGACTTTGATGCTAGTGTGATAACTATTATTATACGAAAACTCAGCTAATGGTAGATGAGTATCCCAATTTCCACCAAAATCAATCACACATGCTCTTAATAAATCTTCCAGGGTTTGAATAGTTCTCTCGCTCTGTCCGTCTGTTTATGGGTGATAGGCTGTGCTCATATCTAGTCGGGTACCCATGGCTTCCTGTAAGGTTTGCCAAAATCTCGAGGTAAATCGACTATCCCTATCTGATATGATCAAAACTGGTACACCGTCGTGGCGTGACACCACTTCTTTGATGTATAAATTTGCCAATTTGCTCATGTTGTACGTCTCCTTCATGGGTAAGAAGTGTGCATATTTCGTTAGTCGATCGACAATTACCTAAATGGTATCATAACCACTTGTTATCCCGGGTAATTTTGTCACAAAATCCATGGCAATGCATTCCCATTTCCATTTCAGAATTTCTGGTTGTTGTAGAAGTCCCGATGGTTTCCGGTATTCTGCCTTTACTTTGGAGCAGGTCATGCATCGGTTAACATATGAAGCTATGTCTCCTCTCATGTTAGGCCACCTGAAAAATTCCTTTACATCATGATACATTATGTCGATTCCTGGGTCAATTGAGTACCTTGATTTATGTGCCTCATCGAGGATTACTTGCGTAATTCTCCGTACTTAGGGACCCATATTCGATTTACAAAACTCATCAATTTATCAGAGCCAGGTGTTAACTCCTTGATCATTCCTCGCAGACCTTCACTTTCCAAATTTCCATCCTTCAATGCTTTGAGTTGAGCATTGCGAATTTGGTTAGTAAGGTTCGAGTAGATGGTAAGTTTCAATGCTCGCACTCGTAGCGGCTTTTCTCTTTCTTTCCTACTAAGTGCATCTGCCACGACGTTTGCCTTGCCTGGGTGATATCGGATATCGCAGTCATAATCGTTTAACAGCTCCACCCAGTGGCGTTATCTCATATTTAAATCCTTCTGATTAAAGATATATTGCAGACTCTTATGATGTGTATATATGATGCATTTGGTTCCATACAAATAATGTCTCCATATTTTAAGAGCGAAAACAACAGCTCCTAATTCTAGGTCATGGGTAGTGTAATTCTTCTCATGCACTTTCAATTGTCTTGACGCATAAGCGATGACTTTATCTTTCTGCATTAATACACATCCAAGACCTAGTCATGAGGCATCACAATATACTATAAATCCCTATGTCCCATTTGTTTTCGTAATGGAGCCCAAATACGAAGCCCAAATTTGTTTTGTTGATCATAAACTGTGACATCCGTCACCTTAAGGTCCGTCGAACCACATAAATAAGCATAGAAATATTTTAATTATTCTTCCTTTTCTTCATGAACTCCTGCTTTAAGGAATCATGTCTGCTTATTTTTCCCTTGTGCCTGTACTTCCTCCGAGAACGTGTGTTAAGCATAAACCTTTTATAAATTTCATCACCATTACCACCAAATATATCATTTTTAATTTCAACCATTGTCATTAATAAAACCATTTTAGACTATCAAATGCCATTAAACACGCTTTTAACCTTAATATAACGAACATTTTAAGATCGTAATCAACCGAAACAAATTTTTGGGAGACTCGAGAGTTAAGTGCAGGGACTAAACTTGTAATTTTGCAAACTTGGGCTGGGTATATAACCCCATTCCCAGCCATTCCTCACTCACTTCATCTTCTTCACCTCTTCACTCCCTACACACACATTTTCTTCATTCTAGCACCAAAATCTACTCGTGTGGTCTCGTTTTCGTCGTCTAGTCTTCATCTACAGCCTCATCTACTCATTTCTAGCAGGTAGACGACTTTGGTTGTCTCTTTTCTTTTCTTTTTACTACTGTGTTTCCTAGGGTTTCGGGTGCTCGGGTTCATCCGAGCACATGAGGTCGTGTGGGTGCGTGTGAGGTCTTTCTGCTTGTGTTTCATGTTTGTGTATGTTTGTTGAGTGTTTCTGGAAGTCCTCGTGGTATAAAACTCGCGTTAGAGCAGCTCGGGGGCTGCTCAGCCCGACCACAGTTGCGATTCTGCAGTTCAGGCGACTGGGTCTGTCATGCGATTGAGCCGTGCGACTGAGTGAGTCGTGCGACTGAATCATGCGTCTAAGTCAATCGAGCGACTGAGTTGTGCGACTAGGCATGTCGTGCGACTGAGTCGTGCAACTGAGTCGTGCGACTGGGTGTTTGTATGCGATTGAGTCGTGCGACTGAGAGAGTCGTGCGACTGAATCATGCGTCTAAGTCAATCGTGCGACTGAGTTGTGCGACTAGGCATGTCGTGCGACTGTGTGTTTGTATGCGATTGAGTCAGGCATGCGAATGAGTGTATACGATTGAGTCATGCGTATGAATGATTGTGTGCGATTGAGTCAGGTGACCGACTGAGTGTATGCGATTGTGCGTGTTTCGCACGACTGGAGTCCAATCGCACGAATGAAGGTTCAATCGCACGAAAGTAGCTAATTCGCACGATTGAGGGTTGATTCGTGCGCATGGAGGTTGGGTCGTGCGAATGTGTGTGTTGTGTGGTGCGACTGAGTCCAATCGCACGAATGAAGGTTCAATCGCACGAAAGTAGCTAATTCGCACGATTGAAGGTTGATTCGTACGAATGGAACGTGGGTCGAGCGTCTAGTCTTGTTGTGTGACTGATGATGAGTGTGAATTTTCCTTGAACGTCTGATGATGATAAGGCAATATCAGTAAAAGTGTCATTGCTTGACCCCAAAGATTAAAGTCAACGCTATCAACATGCACATACTATTTCAATTGAAATAAACCTAACATTTTACAATTACCGACAACCCATTTGAAACTACAAATACTTAACAAGTGTCATCTTTCATAACAATAAGATCTTTACAAGGATGTCATAAGCAATGACGACTACTCGTAGTACTTGGATCTACATAAGATCTGATACGTGTGTCCGCTTGTGTGTGTGTGCCACCCACGACCGAACCGATACAACCCGAACCGACCAAACATTACTATACGCTTTATACATGTCATTAATGCTTGACAATAACTGTCAATAGGTGTTTGACCGATCATTGCATTCAACTGTTGGAATCTCGACCTTTCATACTTACCACTTAACATGTGAGTTTCGTGGCCCCTTTTTATGCTTATACTATTTTACAAACATTTACAAACATGGGGAAAAAGTATGCTCGCCCGTTTTCTATGCTGTACAACAGACATACAATTTTCATACAAGGAATCAACGTGATACTGTGTTGCAAGTACTTATCTGATACATGCTTGGGTCTGCTGTGTGGTTCTATCTTTGCAACTATTTAATTCTAGTGTGAGAACCGACGGTTAGGTATTGGTAGTACTACTGGGTTGACACCCCCACCCTCGTGTTGGTATACTAGTTAGTACCAACAATAGCCAGGTACGGGCCTTGGGTGAATATATGCCGACAATTCTTTGTGTACGTCGCTAGGTTTGGTTGCAAAGCTCATGTCATGTGATTTTACTTGTGTATATAACTGTATTCACAGTATTCCATATCATTTACTTTTTACAGCATCACTTACACTTTTATTACTTAAACCTGCGAGCTCACCAACAATTTTGTTGACCATTTTGAGCATATCTTTTCAGGTGATCATGCTAGCTGAGGTTCTAGGTGTGCTGCCTTAGTGGAGACCCTAGGATGCATTTTTCGGGCCAAACTTGTCTTTTTGAAAACAATTGTTGTAACTGTTTCAAACAACATTATACTTTGTAACTTGTTCCCGGGTTGTGGGAATTGCATACAATGTTATTACCTATGTTTATCTTATATTATGTTATGCTTATGGCTATGTTGTCGTGAATACTGACTAAACACGACACAAGTCCCCTTGTTGTCGGGTGTCGTCATGACATGCATGTCATCATTATTATTATTGCATCTCTATCGCTTACCATGTGTTATGACGATTCCTGTCTCGTCGCAACCCCGTGTTTCCGCTCTTAGCGGGGGTGTGACATAAGCCCAATCTTCAACGCTTGAGCCCAGTTCCAACTAATGTTTATTTATTTAATAATGGAGCCCAAGAAACAAACCCAATTGTGTTCTCGAGCCCATTTGCAAGCCTAGGTTGCAAACCCTAATTTTGCAACCTTAATGTGTTCGCAAACGAACTTTGGTTCGACAACCCTAATTAGGGTGTCCCTAATGTCACATGAGGTTCTACATGGCAGCCGCATTTGGGAGCCATGTTCGGCCGCATCACCCTAATGTGGGCATCCCCATTCGGCAGCCCTAATGTGGTTCGGAAGATCCCTGATCGGCAGCCCCTATGTGGCCGCAAGCCTTGCCTTGCACGCTGCCTTTGGCAGCCTCTTTTGCGGCCGCAAGAGCTGCCTTTGGCAGCCTCTTTTGCACCCCATAATTGGCAATCACATTCGGATTGGAAGCAACCCTAATCCGCATTTGTTTGATCCTTGTTTGGCAGCCGCAAATGGTTCAGAAGCAGCCCCAAATCCGCAACTTTTTGATCTTGAGGCAACCGCAACCCTAATGTTGATTGATTATTGTATTGTTTTATTCAAATCTTCAATAATTTCAGCAAACTAAACATAAAATCTCATCAAAATCAATATAAATCCATCAACTCCGGCTCTGATACCAATTGTGTGTTCCCGATATGAACGGAACAATGAGCATGGATCTTAGGATTCATATTGATAAAGACAAGAACTTGAATGATTAGATGCCAAAATATAATAATGATGAACATGATAAAGAATATAATGATCGGTGTTTATTGATATGTTGTTGAAATCATCATCCTTGAAGGATGATGATATATTGTTGTTGATGATGAACTTAATTCATCCTAACAAGTGGTGAATTAGTCACCCTTTACAATGATAATATGTGCTAATATATATACTAGTCTAGTATTTACAATAATTACAAAACAAACCCTAGACTAATATTTTTGTTGATTTTGTGCTTCAAGTCTTCAACTTCAATAATATTGAAATCTTCAATTTCTTCCAAAGTAGAATACCCAACAAATATCAACATAAATTTTATTATCACAACATCATTTTCTGTTTCAAAAATGTCATCTCTTATTACAATTTAAAAGGTTACTACTGTTCTAACATCCACTCATTAATATTGAATTTAAACCACACATAAACAAACTGTTGTATAACACTTTGTTTTACGTATATGTTATTAACATTAAATAAAATACTTAGATTACTTTCGATATTTATTTCAACAATAAAACAATTATACGTATGGGTAAATGACATTAATTACATTAAACCCTAATAATCAAAATAGAAACATATAACTAACTATTTTACATACAACTAGATATTTAGTTAACTGACCTGAAATATTTCTCCATTTCGGTTTGTTCATCACTCCCATCTTCATCCCTACTATTGTTAAATACAAACTCAAAGTGATTATTAGAACATACTTATCAATATATAGCTATATAATATAAGAATATCATAAATGTATAAAACAAAATTCATAATCTTGCATCTGATACATATAAAATTTTTATCACATCTCCATAATCTTGTTTTTTATACAAAAATTTGTGCCCTTCCACCCACATACAAATGGTAAGTTGCATAATCATACACAAAACTGAGAGACTTTACGTTGAGCAAGCATCACAACTCAAAATCATCGCCTCTTTTACCCCGGATTTTTACATGCGATTTAAAATCATCGCAACTCAAAATCAACATGTTCTTGCAATTGATTTTTAAATATAATGGTTACAGATTATTTCTATAGCCATTACATTACACTACCTGAAGGCAAAATCAGAAGCATCATGTTTACACTTGTCGCATCCATAAGCATCAGTCAAATAGAAAAAAAAACTAATTTCAAAATGAAAAACCCAAATACATTCATAAAAGAATTCAAATGTCTTAATAAAAGAGAAAGATACAGGAATTTGGTTGTTTCCAAATTTTGACATGATTGTAATTTAAATATATGCCGTTTTTTAAACTAATTAATTGAAAACATATTTTTACATTTCCATTATTGCCCTTTCAATCTTAACCATTGATTAATATAATCAATAGTTTTGATATGTTTTCGAACCCCGTGACACAAATATTTGTTAATTTATGTTTTTTTTACCTTTTTAAAAATTTGTGATACGTTAATTTCATCTCCTCGGATTTTTAAAGTTTCGATTTACCCCACGACATGCATATTTTTCAATTTATTATTATTTTTTTATTTTTAAAAAACTTTGTGATATGTCAATTCACTCCTCAAGTTTCTAGATTTTCCGGTTTACTTTTGTACAAATTTACCTATAAAATATTTTTTTCCTTTGTATTTTTCATACATGCCTTACTTACAAGTTACAACAACTTATTTTTATATTTTTTAGTCGTCTATATTTTATATAAAAATCGAATTGACTTGATCAAATATAAAACACCTACATTTCTTTTTTTATATGCGTCTTATTATTAAAATTTTACACATTCATCCCTAGAACCTTTTAAAAAATGTGTAAAATATCATTTTAACCCCCCCTCTCCCATGAATTTCTAAACTTCCGAATTTATTCATATACAAATTACTTAAAAAATGTGTGTCGTATAAATTTGAGTCAGTGTACTTTTGGACCTAATTAAAAATGACTCGTGTATTGATGTAAATTTAATCCGAAAACACGTTGCATCTGATGTCGCCGCAATGTGTGATGAGGTAAAGAAACTAGTTATAAATGAAACATCATGTTCTTCGGAAGTTTGTTTGCGTGTACATTTTTTTTGTGTGAATCTGCTTTTTTTAAGAACTTATTATTGGGGTTTGTGTAGTTCAAAAGTTTGTTGTTTGTTTGGGTTTGTAACGTGCATTCCAGCAACAAATTCCTTTGCATTTGTTCGCTTTTAATTGAGTTCAATTAAGTATGCTATGGATACTTAAAACAATAATACTAATTGACTAGACCGTATATTAGGATCATATGTTATTGAATTAATAACAATTTATTTTGATATAATTCTTGATTTATATTCCTTCGAAGTTGAAGATCATGCCATCAAATTATAATTAAATGATTTAATTACATTATTTTCAATTGCTTAATAATTTTAAGGCTACTTTGTGTGATCATTTTCAATAATATACAAGCAACGAGTTGTACTAGTTTAACGAACCTAACGATGGTTGGAGTCTTGTTCACCAACCAAATACTTCAACTTGAAGCATCTTTAAGCATATGTTTTTATTGAAATACTCCTATATAATAAAGCTTATTCGTATTATGTATTATATTTTATTACTGAAAATAATAAACTTATAAACTCCCATTTTGAAATTACTTTGGTCTATTATTGTTTATTCGGCACGATGAGTTCTTATCAGTGTGTTATACATAGTATAATGATATACCGGTAATAAAATATAGAGACCATCTCGGTTTGTTTGATACGAGGTAATAAAATAAATGAGACAATTAAATGGACCAGAGAATAGTATAAGCAAATGAATTAATTAGATTACTACCATTCAATTGACATTTTAGTTATCTTGCCCGAATGCAATGAATCATTACGTTTGATAAACAAAAAAGAAAATGACAAAGAGAATGATATACGATGATGCTAGTCATAATGCATGCAAAAAGAGGGAATGACATGGAAAAATAAGAGTTGGGGATAATTGATTTTGGAATATTCAAAGGGGATGCAAATATTTGTGTAATAGGTGATTTTATTTTATTAACCAATCAAACAATTTTTTTTTTCATTTTTTTACAATGATTAAAATGATCAAATTTATCATGACTGTTATTTACACATATCAAACACTATCATAATTCCATTTGAAGTGTAAGAAACTACTAAAATATGACAAATATTTTAACTATAATTAAATGCCAACTATATATAATCAAACACCATATGAATTATTTATGTATCATGTGAACAATCATACACGGTTATAATTGCTCAAAATCACACAACATGTATCACATATCACATACTTAATTACACAACTAGGAATGAGATATGTATCATGTCGGTATTGGTACAGAAAATATCAATACCGAATTTAAGAAGAGATGGCTACTGAATATTGTACCAAACATATCAGTTTGGGACTGGTTTTTCGGTACTTTATCGTTTTGATGCCGCCTTTGGTGTTTCTTTTTTTCTTGGTTAAAAAGTAAGTTGTTATGTGATTATTGAATACCAATTTATAAACTACAATACCAAAAACATTCAAAATTGTATTAAAAACATTTGTAAATCTTGAACTTGTTCAAAAAGTTATATTACAATGGTAAAAGAAAAGGTATTTTTAGTACTGAATTGGTATTTTTCGGTTTTTATAAGTACCGCCTTGTACCGATAACAAAATTTAGGCATAATCGAATATTGGTACAAGTATCGATTTGTTCGGTAGGTAGACGGTACCAGTATGGTTTGCGTATGGTATCGGTATTGGTACATAACACTCAAACATTTAAAAAAACATCATCTTTTAAACTATAGCAATATAGTGTTCCAATTAAACATAATCAAATTTGTTATTTTGTGATTATTAAAAAAATAACAACATATAAAATTTGCTTGATTTGATTTTTTTAATCCAGTTATATTAATACTCAAAAGAGTTAACAATGATGACTATTTTTTGATCATTACAGTCATATGGTATATAACTATCGATTTGATATTGCCTAGCTTATCTTAACCATTTCAATTTAACCCAACACCCTTTTAGATGTAGCCCAAATCTCATTTAGACCTAGATTCTAGTTATGAATCAATGATTCACACATTATAAACAAACCCTAGTCTTTCTTCATATCGCTTAGATGCACAACACCCGATACTAATATATACATTAAAATGAACTTATCAGTCAATTTGAGCTATGACAAAGAAAGATCTTTAATGATTGAGATGGTTTACTCTCGTTTTACATTTTAACTTTTAAGTGCATTAAAATATTTGTAATGCTAATTTATTGGGCATAATGTTATACTCCAAGTCTGAAACGTTATAAACACCGTACATTATCCCATCTCATATCTAAAACTAAGAGGTTGTTTCAGCCTCTTAATGGTTCAGATGTCTGAATGATTCAACACTTAATGATTCAGATTGTTTGTTTCGCGAGCAAATGTCTAAATGATTTGAAGATTTGTCTCTGAATGGTTAAGCACTATACTAGTGCTGCATGGTTAAGAGGTCTAATGCTGAATGATTAAAATCTCTTATCTGAATTGGTCAGATATTTGCATTTGAATAGTTAAACGCTATCCAACTCTTAATGGTTCAGACCTCTAATGATTTAACACTTAATGATTCAGACATTTTATTGATTCAACATTTAATTATTTAAAGTTACCAAACAATCCCTAAACCATTTAAATTATTGTATAGACTGAGTACATGACCTCGTGATCCGGCTCCTCTCCGGCCGCTGTATGAAACGAAAGTTAAGTCAAATAGCGAACACTAGTTGTATTTTGAAATCATAGCCCAGTAACATAAAAAGTTAGCCCAACGGGCTCCATCTGAGTGCACCACACTTGCATAGTGTAATTTCGAGTTTTCAACTTCGTTGAACGTCAACCCACTACGCCGTCTCTGCCACCACATTTCATCAACAGAAACCCTAATTCAATGCTTCACTTCACTTCACTTCAAATCTCCATTCAATTCGTCAAGAAAAACAATGAAATCGTGTAAAACTTTTGTGTTCATGTTGCTATCGAATCCTAGGGTTTTCATTCCACTGAATTGATAACCATCAGTTCTACACATACCCACCCCAACCCTTTGCACTTCATCAGCCATAATGCGGAAAATCTTTCAAAATAACCCCAAATATTTGCTGGATGTTCGTCAAAATGCGATCAAAAGACCCAGATGTTTATCTTCTAGATCAGATTCCACAAAGCAGAATCAGTTGTTGCTCAGTGAAATCAAGAACATTTTGCAATCAGACAACTGGGAAAGCATTTTGCCATGCTCAAAGGTGCCCATGAAGCTAAACCCGCATGTAATTCAAATGTTGCTTCAAGAAAACCATGTGGTTGTTCAATCAGATTCTAGAAAGATGCCTTTGTTAGCCATTGCTCTCTGCAATAATAATTTGTATGGTTGTGTTAGTCTTCTAATTGATGCGATGATTGCAATGCGATTGTCTCCGATGTCGATTTTGGATTCTTTTGTAAGTTGTTATAAAGAAAATTTTGCTTCTTGTGGTAATTTGAATCCCAAGGTTTTTGAGGTTGTTGTTGATAGGTATAGAGTAAAGGGTTTGTTAGATGAAGCTGCTGAGATTCTTTTAAAACATGATGAGTTTGAACCTAGCCCTCTGTTTTTCAATTCATTTTTAAAAGATTTGCTTAATGATAAGAAGTTGGAGCTTTTCTGGAAGGTATGTGAAGCAATGGAGAAAAAAGTAGGTTCCTTTGATGTATACGCGTATACTAATATGATAAAAGCTTATTGTATGGCGGGGAATGTAGAGAAAGCGAAAGAGGTGTTTGTTAAGATGGGTGTGAGTGGGTGTAACCCTAGCTCTTTCACCTACAATGTGATCATTGATGGTTTGTGTAAAGCGGGGCGTCTTGATGAAGCGATTGATATCAAGAAGAGTATGGTTAATAAGGGGTTAGTTCCTAATGTATTTGTGTATACCACATTAGTTAATGGATTTTGCATGATGAAGAGATGGGAAGAAGCAAGAATGATATTGGATGAGATGGCTGATGTGGGTGTGGAGCCAAATGTGGTGACATATAATGCATTAGTTAATGGGTTCATGTCAGAAGGTGATGTGGAAGCGGCATTTAGGGTTAAAGATAAGATGACAGCTAGCAATTCTGGTGCAAATTTGGTTGTTTATAATACGCTTCTTCACGGGCTATGCAAGATGCATAAAATGGATAGAGCACGGGAGTTAATCAATGAGATGATGAGTATATGCATGAAACTAGATTTTAGAACTTTTACTTTGTTGATTCATGGTTATTCTAAAGTTAGACAAATGGCCGATGCTTTTGCAGTTGTGGAAGATATGAAGAAGCTTGATTTGGAACCGAATGCAAAAACTTATGGTCTTTTAATCATTGGATTATGTCACACTCGAGATCTTGAAAAGGCAGAAGCACTTCTGTTGGACATGAGTGTGAAGAATGTTAAACTCGATTATGTAGTTTATGAGACTCTTTTAAGTGCTTGTTCAAAAGAAAATGATTACAAAAGTCAAAAAAAGTTTTGGAGGTGATGAAGGAGAAAGGAATAATTCCAAATGAGAATGTTATGGAAGTGTTATAGGATGCCTTTGCAGAGTTAATAATATGGATGAAGCAAGATTTTACATGAATGAAATGATGGATTGCGGTTTAGAGCCAAATGCTCACATATTTGGAGCATTAATTAATGGATATTGCAAGTCAAGGGAATTAAAGGTTGCAAATAAGTACTTTTATGCAATGATAGGTCGTGGTTTAGCCCCGTTATTTTCATTTTATGAAGTTTTAATTCAAGAAAACTGTAGAAGTCCCAACTTAATTGATGCATTCTCAATTTTCAGATACGTGCTTTCTAGAAAGTTCTTTTCCGTCACTTGTACGTATGGTGTCCTTCTTGATGGTCTCATTAAGTGTGCAAAGCTCGAAGAAGTTTCTGAGCTCTTGATGGAACTGAAAAATGAGGGTCTTGTTTTTAACATTTCATCATTTGATTCACTTTTATTGGGTTTGTGCAATAAAGGAAAAGTTGAAGAAGCTTGTACGCTTGTTCAAGATGGTTGGTCTACTCCAAATATATCAACTTATAACATCTTAATGAAGGGTTTTTTCAAAGTTGGCAACACCGTGAGAGCAAAGGAATTGTTTGATGAAGTTAAGGAAAAGGGTTTGACTCCACTTGAAGTCATCTATGGTACGATGATCATTGGTTTCTGCAAGTCGAAGGATTTAACAGCTGTGTGGGGATTACTAGATGAAATGATGCAAAAGGGCATGTCACCGAATGGATTTTTATATAATTTTCTTGTAAATTGTTGTTACAAGATTGGGGATTTGGAGAAGGCTAAGGAATTGAGTCAAGAAATGATTGACAAAGGTTTTGTGTTTACTTCTTTCAACACATTGACTTTTAAAGATCAAGAAACTGAAAGGAGCCAAATGGGAATGCGATAAAGGAAGCAAAATAGCTCGATTAGCAGCTTTGTTTGTTTCCTATTTATGGGCTAGAAACCAAGAAGGGGAATGGAGAAAGTCTGGATTTTTTACCCAAATATCCTTGGGATTAAAGGTAACGCATTACTCGCCCTTTTGTAGGTCTAATTCTACAGGTGGCCAGATGGGCATACGACTATCTTATTTTATATTTTTTATCATGGCGAAACAGGCTGCTTCGGGTTGGGTTGACCCACAAACACTTCTCCGTCCGTTCTTAAATATTATAAAAACAAGTAATGCTTATTAAAAATACAACAGTTTATTACAATATTAATATAATTTGTTGAATAATATGTTAAAATAAGGATTTAAGCGAGCAGTTTCACCCGCTCCTTTTTTTAAATTAGCCATTTGAGATAAAACACAACCTTTTAGTCTGGATTTAACTTGATGACTATTTTACTCTGTTCAGGTCAAACAAGCAGGGTCAACAGTTTCGGGTATTAAAGCCTTTGAACTTTCCAAGTTCCAACTTGGAGATGCAACCATGATAAAACCATGGCACTAGCCAAATAATGATGATAAGGCCTACCGATCGGTAGTAAGTGTTTTAACTTTTTTTGGCAACCGATTTTGTTACCAAACTAATACAATGTTCATATTATTTTTTTAAATTACCAAGTTTCTTTACCCTTTTGGAAACATCTGCAGAGAAAGTATATGTTAGTTCTTAGCAGATAGAATGTAAATAAAAAGTTGCAGAAATGAGAATTGAAGTTTAGTAGCAAATAACATCTGCCACCTGCACTAACAAATGATTCATTTGCTTATTGTTTGGTTGCTTAAGGTACTATACTTCACCCCAAATTTCATGAGTGTACTGTGTACCGACTATAATTGTATACGCGTTGCCATTTGCAATGTTTTTGCTTTTTTAGCTGCTTTCTCAGACTGATGCATTTGAGAAAATCAAATTAGAGATACCATATAGCTAAAAGGGTAAAAAGATAAATTATCTCTAGGACTCTGACTTGAAGCATAAGATCAGTTTCAATTTGTTTTATGAGCTCTTGTAGGGAATATACATGTTGCCTGTTTAAAAATCTTAATGAGAGGTATAAAAAGCTTATGGTGTGTTTGGATGTGTGTTTGAAACTGTTTGTGTGTTATCGGATTAATAGAATCGAATAAGAAACTCTTATAAAACACAGTTGATGAGATGTTTGGATGCGCGTATGCTGCATGAAGCTGTGATACTCAAAAAATCATCGTAGCGAGCGTTTGATGAATTCTGATTATTTAAGTTAGAGTAAATTACTATTTTCATCCCCGAGGTTTGACGAAAATCACTGGTTCAGTCCAATAGTTCATTTATTACACTGATGGTCCAATAGTTTTAAGATTTGTTTCAATTTCACCCATTGTGTTAACACCGTTAGTGTTTGTTCTGTTAAACGATGTAAAAAAAACATTTTTACCCCCGAATTTAATAAAAACTCATCCACATCCCTACCCAATCCATTTCTCTCCTCTTTCTTTCTCTCCATCTTCTCTCTTCTCTATCTCACACACACAAACAAGAATTGTGCACCCCTAGACCACCGTCACCTCCGGCCGATGACCACATCCACCGCCATCGTGCACCATCATTATAACCCACCGACCACCGCCAAATCCAGCCTAGACCACCGTCACCTTCGGCGACCACAACCACAACCATCTCTCACCACCACCATCTAAAACCGTCGGCCACCACCAAATCCGGCCACTGACCATCTAAAAACATCGATGATGGGGTAGACCTGGTGGTGGTGTTACAAAATAGAGTGGTGAAAGGGGGATATGTTGATCTGGTGGTAGAGAGAGAAAGAAGGGATGGAGGTGGGAGTGGCGGCACGAGGTGGCGGTCACGGTAGCCTGGAGGTGGAGGTGGTGATGGTGGTCAGAGGTAGCCTAAGGGTTGGGGTTGCCGTCGTGCGTCACCAAACAGACCACCGTCGCCGGAGATATTGACCGGTTATCATCTTCGATGAAGTTGAATAAGAGGAATGGAAGCAGTTGGAAACGATTGTGGTCACCTGTGAAGTTATGAAGTTGTGAAGTTGAGATCGACCCTGGAGACCGCCGGATGGTTTTTGATTTCTAGATGAGAGAGAAAGAAAGATGGGTTGGGGGTGGGGGTCTTGAACCATGATGATGGTGGTAGTAATGGTGGGTGGTGGTGGACTTGTTAGGAATGGTGGTGGTGAGTGGTGGTGGACTTGTTAGGAATGGTGGTGGTGAGTGGTGGTGGATTTGTTAGAAATGGTGGTGATGGTGGTGGGATGTGGTTTAGGTTGAGATTTAGATGACGACAAAGATGACAAGATGATGAAGATGATAGTATTTGTTAAAGATTTTTTAATTTTATATTTAATCATAAGGGTATAATTGTAAATTTACATTAACTTAACAGAAATATTATAACGGTAGTGATATGGGTGAAATTGAAACAAAACTTGAAACTATTGGACTGTTAATGTAATAAATGAACTATTGGACTGAACCTGTGATTTTCGTCAAACCACAATGACGAAAATAGTAATTTACTCTTTAAGTTAATAGTATATGAAATAACTATAAAGGACGTCTGGTTATATTTTTGATATATATAAATATAAAATACACTCCCAACTACTTATTATTCAACTCTAGTACATTTTTTTTATGAATTTATAACTTTTATCCTCCAAAAAACATAGAAAGCTTCCATCATTTTAGTCCATATGATTGATGATAAGTTTGAACATCCCATGCGTGTCACATAAGCATGAACCAGGCGAAAGACGCGGCCACATACCTTTCATTGTGGACGATCTACTCAGAAGGTTAGGGGTTGTTTGAAATCTTTTATTCGGTCAGAATGTGATGACCGTGTAAGGAATAAAATATGCTTGGGTCAGTGGTGTTGGATCGGGTCCGACACGAAAGAGTGAGAATCAAACACGCTGACCGGTCAAAATGTCTGACCGAGTCAGTGGGTCAAACATTTTAACTGGGTCAGAAACAAACAAACAACCCAAGTTTTAAACAATATCAAACATCAAATAACAAATTTACAGATGACTTCTATATTGAACATAAAATAACAAATCTGGGTGAAACACATAAATCAAATGATCAAGTGCATATGAAGGAAAAATGAAATAGAAACGTTATGATTTTAACTAATTTGAAAAAAAAATCATGTTATATTCATTTTCGCTCAAGTTTTAAACAATAATAAAGACTTTAATATAAATTGTTCAAGTAACTTTAGTATAACATCGATGAAACTTCATTGATGTGAGCCTGTGAGGTGTGATTTTCGTATTGTTTTCAAACCCAACACTAGAATGAAACTAATAAAGATGTTGGTTTAGGGTCGTCAAACTTGATGATCTCCCTTACAGTATGTAATTTAACGAAAAAATTGGTTTATCATAATTTTTTTTAGAAATATTAAAAAAAATTATTTTCTAAAAGTAAGTTAAGATATTTCTTAGTCATTGCTTATATATTTCATTTGGGCTCCGGTATACGAACACCATGTTAGATGTTATGCGGACACCCTTTTGAAAATTTTTTCACGGTTTAGCTGGCAAAATACCGAATCGTGAATTTATAAAAATGTTATGGCCCGTATTGATAGTTACGGTCCATTACTTTAATTTACGGGGCCGTAACAAAGATTATGACCGTAAGTAAAATTTCCTATTTTTTAATTGCTTGCTTTACATTTTTATTTTTTTAAAGAAATGTTTTTTAATATTTTAAAATTAATTAGGTTATGGTACTTTTTAGTTTAATATAAATTAATTTATAAAATTTGGAAATAAGTATTTTATAAAAGCATAAAAAATAAAGATGAAGAATTTGAATTTATTTTAAAGGTAAATATAAAAGTAAAAAAATTTAACATAAAATTTTAAAGATGAAGATATCTTTTTATACATACATATAGATGCATGGAGAGAGATAGAGACAATAGTATGTCTTAATAACATAAATAAATGTTTGTATAACCCAACCCTTATTAATTTTATAGCCAAATTAATTTTAAAATATAACATGTTTATATTGGTTATTGAGATATTTTATTATGCTTTATATGAATATATTATATATACATATATTGGTTATCGGTATATTCTTTTTTTTCTCTCTACACACAAACATATATAAGAGGAAGAATGTTGTTCTAATAACAAAAATTACTAATATTTTTTTATAATTCCCTTACAAACATTTCACATAATTAAAGACTACACTCACAAATTTATAGAGAACGAAATGTGAATTCTCCAACTAAAATATTTATTTATATAACTTATAAATAAGTGTTTTATAAAAGTGAAAAATAAACCCAAAATATATTATTATTAATTAATAAATCATAAATGAATGAAAAATGTAAAAATATCAAAAAATAAAAAAAATCAGAATTTTACTTACGGTCATAAGACTCATTACGTCCCTGTCATTATGGGTCGTAATGGATAATACGGGACGTAAAAAATAATGAAATTACGGGCCGTAATATACAATACGGGCCGTAAAAATTCATGAATTGACGATTTGATATTTACAGATCAATACGGCCCCATAAGAGCCCTTACGGGTCGTATCGAAGGCGTTCAAATATCACTCTTGGTGGTTGTTTGTTTGGGTCTGACCCGGCTTGGGGTCAGCCTGTTTGATACGCTTGAAATCAAATCTGACCGGGTCCTTTTGGTCTGACCTGGACCTAGATTTGAAACATGCTGACCAAGACCAAGGTGATGCTGGGGGTGGTGGAGGTGATGCTGGAGGTGGTGGCGGTGATGGTGGAGGTGGTGGCGGTGATGCTGGAGGTGGTGGCGGTGATGGTGGAGGTGGTGGCGGTGATGGTGGAGGTGGTGGCGGTGATGGTGGAGGTGGTGGTGGAGGTGGTGGCGGTGATGGTGGCGGAGGTGGTGGCGGTGATGCTGGAGGTGGGTGGTGGGTGGAAGAGGCGGTTAAGAAGATGGATGAAGATGAGATGTTTAGAAGTGATTTGGTTAAAGGTGATTTATATATAAGATGATTTGCAGAGACGGTTTTTAAATTAGTCAGATACCTAATCAAACAATCAAGTTTCAGTCAGACGCATACCCAGTCAGAACATCTAACCTCTGACTCAGTCAGATCTTACTGAGTCAGTATAATCAAACAGCCCTTGATGTATCTATAACAAACCCCCTTTCGTTATCTTCTATCACTCGGTGCTACCTTAGCACCATTTCCCACTTTTCTTCATTTTTTTTTTCATTTTACCTATGTTATACTTCTGGTTTTATGTTAATAAATAAAAATAAGATAATATCAGTTTTCAATTTCCAAAACTTAAAAAAACAAGTTTTAGTTCTGGTTTAGAAAAGAATGTAATTTGTAATTGTGTTTCGAAAAAAAGACTAAGAGAAAAAAAAAATCATGATCAACACTAACCAAAGAAAATCAACTTCCTCATTCCCATCATCAAAGCCCTAGGCCAGAAGGTTAAGCACGAAAACTGAACGGGTAGAGGGGGTTACTACACGGCGCTTCCACCTGGGAAGCCCTCTTGAGGTGCCACCATCACTGTGGCGTTACCATGCCCGGGGCCGCAGTGCCATGTAGGACCCTGCAAGCTTGTAGGGAGGTATAACTTATGGTCTTTTTACAATGTATAATTTATAACATAATATATGATAGAAATCTAATTAGCAAATAACACAATCAAGTCAGGCAAAGTGGAATGGAAGTACATAGCTACATATAGATAATCTAGCCAAAAGGACAAACTCAGTAACTTGACTAAGTTTTGCATACTTGTCATGCTCCGTTTCTCTTTACCGCCTATCATTGACTTTCTTTGACCACTATCACACAAAATATATACACAGTCCAAACAACCTGGAACAATTCGGTTAATGAACTCGCACTTTCTTTGAAGGCGCGCTATTGATAGACATATCTATACCGTCATCAAGATTGACTTTTTCCCAATCTCTGTTGACTTTTTTAGTCAATTCTGATCGTACTTTCTTTGGAGGCACGCCATTGGTAGATATATCTATACCATCATCAAGATTGACTTCTTCCTGACCTACGTTGACTTTCTTAGTCAACTCTGAAACATCAGAGGTTTTTGAATGCAATAATCTGTTGTACTGAACGATGTTTGTAGCAACAGCATATGTAGAAACCATTTTCCCAGAATCTGGGATGATTTTTCTGTCAATTATAGATGACTGCCCACAATATTGATCTTCATTTGCTCTCTCTCTAAGTTGTTGAATCACAATATTCTTATCTTGGCTGATGTCATCTGTTGATGCCTGCATAAATACATGGAAGATTGTTTATGAAATATGTGTTTAATTTCAGGGGTTAGTTAAACTTATGTGTGAGGATTTTACCTCAAAATCAATTGGAAAATCAATGTTAATAAACCGGCAACCACAACCTTCACTGAAATTAACCCATAAAACCATGTGCAGCGGTCTTGCTTTAAGTGTTTCCCTGCAAATGTAATTAGCAAAAGAACCTTGGATGATGAAAAAACACAGATACCGAATTTGCAATTTTTATACTTGCGGGATTTGGATGTCAAAATTGAAATTGAAATAAACATTTATATAAGAAATAACCTCTTCAGCAAAAACGGTTGCTTGTTTAGGACGGCGGTTTTCAGCTCTGGTCTATCTGGAAAGGTAACCTGGATTAACGTATAAATCATATAGATTAAATAGAAAATCAACAAAAATAGCATTTTATTTCACTAGAACGACATTGCATAATTTTTAGTTATAAATTTTGAATTAGGCTGCATAATTAGTCTGACATCATACGCAAATCTCATATCGTTCTGTCCACATGAGATACACTGGGTCAAAGGTAAGCCCAACCTCAAATACCACCAAAGCAACAGTTAAACATGCTTGGGTGGGAATAATATCCAGAATGGGGCAACAAAAAACAAAACTTGAGCTCATAAAACAAACAATATTTACTGGTATAATGGATCGAATGTTTCAAGTAGAATTGATAAACTTGACAAATGACATTACGAGGAATATAGGTTTGAAAAACATAAAAATATATATGATTAATACATTAAAAGCATATTATACCTCTACTGATTCAATAAATGGCAGGGGAGCTTTTTCTCCATGAACACTAATAATTCTAAGGGACCATTTTGCATACTTTGACTCTGCAGTATAAGTTGTTATAAATAAGATTGATTAGATGGCAAAAACTGTCACCATCTGGTATGAATAGGCACAGCAAACTATATATATTATGGAGCTGAATTTACAGCATGACAAAATATATTATTTGTGTAATTAATGATCAAATAACAAAAACGTATTTACCTGAAACACATCGGAAATGGTTAAAGACTATCTGGAAAAGATCTACTCGAACATACGGAGCAATCGGCATTTTAAGAAGTTGCATTACCTCAGCCATTACCTACATGAAAATAGTTGACATCACACAAAAAAAAATGTAAAATTTTGATTTCTAACTTGTACAATTCTTCATTTAAATAAATGTTACCTTGTCAACAAAACCACGAATGACCAAACTTGCTTTCTTGTCTTTTGGAGTTTGCTGTAAAGATGTAAAATCATTAACACCCACAAGGTAATTGCCAACAATAAAATTCAACTAAGAAACAAATGTGATAGAGTGAGGTTAAAATAAAAGAAGTCTTAACCGTAAATGCATGAAAATAAAGGTAACATGAAGTACCTGAAGGTTGACAATTACCATCTTTCCTCCATTGCGAAGGCACTTTAAAGGGATATTGCATGCAGGGGTTATCTGCAAACTGCATATAAGTTAAATGTTAATATAAATGTTATAATAAATAATAATAAATATTCTATACAAGGAGACATGACAAGAATAATGATTACCTAGTCCCCAAACATAACACAATATCTGCTGTTCGACAATGGTTTTCTGCCGCCTTCATCTCTTTAGGAGGGAGTTCATCCTATCAGTGAAAATGGATCATGGATGAATTCAAAGTAAAAAGAAAAGATCCATTAAATTATCAACTTAACTTTATAACAAGTGAGGTACAAGATTGGTGGGTCAATCCGGTTGGATAACCAACTAATGGGTCAAAACAGTTTCTGGTCAGGTTTGTTGATTTTCAGCATAAAACAAATTCAAGAAACTGAGAAAGCATATTGGAACATTCAATATAGTATTTGATGATGCTGTCTAAGCGAGTAGTCAATAATCTTCTTTAGCGCCCAACTAATGCTGGATTGAGTATGTGTTTGGTGTTCTTCCTTATTCTCCCAACATATATAAGAACACAATATGCATGTGTAGTTTCAAATTGACATAAGAACCAGTGACTGAACCTCCATATTCATATATTTACAAAGGACAAATTTGTCCATTAATACAATTAGCAATAGATTGATAATTATATACAAGGGCTTACTGGTTAATTACCATAACTTGATAATTCAGTTAACTTATCGAATGATCACAAGGCCATATAACTAAATAAATCCCAACATTCTCCCACTTGGTCAAACTATTGATTTATAATAATGTTTGCCATGTGTTGGTTTAAGAGCTATTATAAAACTTCATTATAATACCCGATGAAAAAAGGCACGCTCAATCATGTTACTTTCAACTTGAGACACGTACCAATTATACATTAGCAATCTTGGGAAACTTATGACCACATAAATTCAATAAGCCATTAATGAGTGGTGTCTAATGTTCGTCCAAAGTGTGCACAATTATTATTGTACATGGACAATATTTAGTATGGTCACACTTACATATTATGCTACCCATTAAGTGACACTCATAAGATACATCAATAAAGGTTAAAGTAGTTCTTTTCAGAGACCCATACTAACGACAAGTTCTTTAAAAGTTATGAGCTAGTCCTTTTGTAAAAGGGCATGCTAACGTTTTAGACATATACACATACTCTATATAGATACTTTTGACTTCTATTCTTTTTTAGATACTTTGTGTCGAGATAAAACTTTAACGACAATGGAGTTTGTAATTTTGAGCCCATCAACTAGCTTTAGTAGCATTGCTTGGCGAGTGGCCTAATATCATGCACATATTCAACCATCAAGTTGATGTTGTAAGTAGTTCTTGCTTATGACTTCTCATCTACTAACATGAAAATACATCTCCATGTTGATTTCCTATCATCTATGCACTTCGAAAAGTTTAAATTAGCCAATAACTTCTAAGCTATTAATTCTTTTACTTAAGCATACATAATACTCTCACTCATCTTGAGGTATACATATAACTAATAGTTAAATGCTCAAGTTAAATTGACAACTAAAATAAGTCATCCTCATTCTCCCAACTTAGATAAGAGAACAATATGTATGTGTGTTGCTTCAACATGAGTGGGAGTATTATCAAAGCCCAAAGTAATTTAATAAGAACAAATAACCTAGAACTTATCGGCTATTTTGATTTAGACTTTGAAGTGCAAATACATGTAAGAAATCAACAAGGTTGACCCAACAACTATTTTATTCTATTTCTAATAAAAAACTGTAAATAACTAATGCATGAAATATGATTACCATTGTTAAATTATTACAATAATATTATAAATTCTTTAATAAGAAAGCTTTAACCTCTTCAACCTATTGGCCGGTTTATATTTTAATTACCCTTTTCTATTTGATCCCTTTGAAACAACATGACTTAAAGCAATCCATCATAAGCAAGGTAGTAATAAATTCCCAACTCTTAATGAAGAAAGTTTGTAGATTCTGTTTTATTGTGATATATCATATATCATGAAAAAAAAATTAAAAATTCCAAGACTTAACGTGCATATAACTAATAGTTTAGTACCTCCCAGTCAAGAACAGAGTCCTTAAGTTTTGCCCCACATTTTGGATCAGAACAACGTCTTGATGTCTCCTTTAAACCTATAGTCTCCACCTCAAAATCTCTCACGTACCTACATGAGTAATGAGTCCCCACCACATAAAAATTTGGTTTGAAAACAGTTATTATTCTATAAAAGTGATAAACAAAGCATTTAAAAATATTAGAGAAAGTTAAGTATTTAAATAACATACTCTATGCCACATGAAGGGCAAACCTCCCTAAATGAATTTCCATGCAATTCTGAAAGCTTGTGCCTTGGTATTCCAGAACGTAGATGAAGGCTATCCACATTCTACACAACACAATAAAAAAATCAAGAATTAAAAAGAAAATTTCCATATTACAAAAATAAAAAAAAGACAAAAATTAAGTAAACCTGGCTGATAACGAACTTCAAAATACCAGCCCGTTCCAATTCAACTAAAGCCATATGAGTAACACTTGGTGCTGCACGATGAAAGGGCAAGGATGCTTCAGGCACACCTTTGCCTGCGCGCTACAATACAACAAAAAGATCACATGAGAAAAGTTCTATAACTTTTTGCACTTCTATTTTCACTTTTTCACTTCTATTGTTTCATTCCCCTTTGCAGAGTGGCTTGTCGATATGTATACTTCATAAATTATGACCATATACGAGCATATGGAAGTATAGTTTATAGTTATGGACCTGAAGAGTCCAAACTCCTTTTGGGCCTCGAAAATCTGGTATTCCACAAGAAGTTGATATTCCAGCACCTGTAAAAGCTACCAGATGTTTACTCTGCAGCCACAGGATTATGACATATAATCAAACCATTATATCAATCCTTCATATACTTCTGCTGAAGTTAATATGAACAATAGAAAACAACAGATTTGAGCTTAACCTTTTTAATCATCTTTGCAAGCTGTTTAATCTGCAGATAAAAAGAAATTATGATATCAGTGGGATTAGAAGAACAGCTTAATGAAAAACTTAGTAATGTCAACAGACACAAATTAAATCATATTACAAAAGATTATCACCAAAAACTTATGTCTCTATTTATAAAAATGGATATCGATTTTCATTATAAGGAAATAATGCATGCATACGCCACCCAAATATTGAGAAAGTTATACTAAGGCCACCAAAATTTTCGAAAATAACATTCACACCAAGTATCAATTTGGCTTTGATTAAAGCATATTCTGGCCAAAAACTTACCGGAAGATTGTAAAAGTCGGATTTCAGGGACTTATAATGAATGTCCTGATTTCATAACTGTGCAGATTTTCATGGAAAATCAAAGGATACGTTAATACCCTGCTAATCAATGGGATCAGGTAACAACGCATTGCAACTTGCACCGGACATGTGGCCTTTAAAGGCTTAAAAGGAAAAACACCGAGACTCTGCTAGAAAGACTCAAATGCTTACCACTACGTCCTCCATTTAAAGGTCATATTATACCTTTATGGGCACAAACAGGAAGTTTTTAGCCCAAAATGGCATAACAAAACCAATTGACATTGGATGGGCTGTAATGTTGTTTGATGATTTGTTCCACTCAGGTTGTTTTATAATCCCTAATTACACTCCCAAAACTTTTCTTTAAGTTCCTTTTAACAGAGACCATTTGATCACAAGAGATTCAACACGATCATAACACGGAACATACTTAACAACATCAGCATCGACCAGACTGATCAAATATGATACAATGCACAAATGAAAACAACATCTGCAATAATCAATTCCATAACAAATACGCATCATAATCCACCAACAAAACAATCACCAACAAAATTAAAACAGCTTATTCAGCAAGAACACTAACATGATCAAGAAAATGAACAACCGCATTCAATATTAGGGTTTGAATACAAACAACAACAGTTCAATTCGAGTTAAATAAGAACAAAATATGAACGACATCGATTCAATTAGAGAAAAAGACAAACTTTTTGTTGCAAGACATCCTGGGTGTCAAAAAGCTCCGACATTCCGACATCTCCAACGTCTTCTTTATACGACAGCTTCTGTGCGTATCCTAAAGACATTTTTCAAGATTCTTGAGGGTGTTTAAGAGAACAAAACCTGTAATTTGGGAGGTTTATGAGAAGGGTATGGTGTCAACGATTGAAGATGATTCTTGAATTGGGGCTAAAAGGTCTCAAATCCCACAGGGACAAACTGGGTTGGGGATTTGAGTATATACAATTAATCAAGTAAAAACTAATCAAGTAAAAACTTGGTATTAGGAGATGATATATTATTATTGTTTTGGCTCGTGAGCCGGTTTGAGATAGAGTGTGAAGTCCGGGCTCAACCTAGTTTATTATAAGAGTATGAGTTATGGCTCGTTTAAGCTCGGATTGATTCGAGTTTATAATAAACAAATTCCGAATACTTTTCTTATTTTCTAGCTGATTTGACTTGTTTACACCGACAAATATATCTAATATTGATGTGTATTTTCTTCTTTAGGATGGAAATAGTGAAAAGTGTTAAAAAATCGTTACTAGTTTGTTTTATATACAGTTTTAATAAATAGAATTACTACATAAGTATCACAATTAAAATTAAATAATTTATCGTAGATATTATACCAAAAAAACGTAAGATTAATATTAATTAACAAGATTCATGGTTCGAAACTTGGAAGACTCTCATCAATTTTTCTTGAATTATATGGCATGTTAGAACCACCATATGCATAAACTTGAAATTCTAGTTTTTCTGGCACACTTCTTTTTCTCCAAGTTTACGTTTGTTGATTTCATATTGTTTCTTGTAAGAATAGAGTATCGATCGTGTTCGTGTTGATGTATACAATTTATTGTCTTCATATTAGTATAGATGGGTATTTGAATAGATCTTTGTAGAATTGATTTTTTATAAGCACTTGTAGAGTCTAAATTGTATATAATAATCGTTGATTTGGTATTGAAGTTTGATTGACGCGATTATATTAGCGTTATCTTGATCTAACAACATTTGTTGCAAATCATCTAAATGTTCGTGAGATATTTATCAATTTTCTTGAAAATACAAGTCACTTTGAGTTGACTTATCGTCTAATATACATGGTCAGTATACAAAAGCTCTTATTCTCTACTAACATCATGTGGTTCATTACCCATTAAACTGAAATAATTTTAGTAACAAAGGGAATCAGTCACCCCTTAGATCTATAATATCATGTGCCTTATCTATGTGAGACCATGTGATAGAATTTTCTATTGTAAATGAGTGAGCTATGATTAATCGTCAGGATTTATGTTTATTTATCTTCAAATTTGTAATCAAATAAAGTTGTTTGTATTTCCCCTACAAGCAAACCTTGAAATCCAACTTCATCAGTTGATGAGAATTATGAATAATATGAACTTTAAGTATATGTTATATTAAGTATGCAACCTTTCTACTACGAACACTAGTCATCATAAGTATTTGATTATCATCTCATATATGAGACCAATTAGTATGACGAGGCATAGTTAACATTCACTTACTGGATTCAGATTTTAAATTCTAGAATTCTATACATATTCTCTTAGAACCATGTTGTTCAACCATGGTTGTCTAACAATGTTACTCACTCCTTTAACATTGTTTGGTAATTTTAGTATTGTCAAGTCACGTTATTTAGCTGTATTTAGTTAAGACCAAAGAAAATGCAAATTAACATTTATACGAGTTGTGAGGTATCTAGTGCACGGTTGAAAGACTATTTTGATTCTCGGCAACAACGAGCCTGATGGTTTCACGATCGAGTCCCCTGGTCCGGATGATCTTGGGGGTACATGGTGGGGATCTCAAAGTCCACACAACGAGTGGTGTCCACAACGAGTGATTACCATGTTAGAAAACCTTTGGAAGTTGCTTTGACTATACAAAGTTAATAGAAAGTTGCATATGAACTAACTGTCATTAGCCATTGATGCATTAATAGCAACTGTGGTTAGTAACAAGTGAGAATGACGACTATTAGAGCTATCAGTACACTCACTTGACCAGCTATGTTGATAGTTTTGTATCTATCCCGAATGACAAATAAAACAAACATAAATTCATGACTTCTACGAGTATTCACACTAGCTTCCCAAACTCTATCCCCATAGTTATAGTAAAAACACTATTTTTTTACTATATCAATCAATTAAATAATGTTTTTTTTAATATCTTTATCATTACCTTTTATCTCACATTCAATTACAACCATTTATAAATATTCAAAAAAATTATGAAAGTTGTACCGTGATTCTCTATATTTTCACAAATATGGGGAATTATGGTACAATCTTCATAGATATTCTCACTCCTTCAATCACAATCACTAACAACCATCCTCAAAAAATATATGATACACATTCGCATAAAAATAAAGAACCTACTGTGAATGCTCTGATAGCATATAATAAATATAATATAATTTTGCATAATTTAATAAGTAGCATACAATTTACAGTAAACAATAAAATATATACAATCAATAAAATAACATTTTAATATGTATATTAAGATATTCAAATCAATAAACTTCATCATCCAAACATTAGTCATCTTTTATTTATAAAAGGTTTTGATGTAGCCTACGTGAAATTTCTGAGAATGATTGTGAATTTATCATATTTGGTCTCATATGATTTATAAATACATGAAAGCAAACAGCATAGCCCATGCCATACTTGCTACCAAATCCCTTAAATATTTGCATATTGGGTTTGTACTTTTATTCGTATCATTTTTATGATAATAATTTAAATTCTTGATAACCTATAAATAATATTATATATTTAATTATCAAATTCAAAAACTAATATCAAATACATCAGTTATTTAATTATACTTAAAGTTCTACATTTACCTTTTATTAAAAATAAATTCTAACACTACCATTAACTCATGATCTTATTCTTACACTAAACTTCCATAACCTAAATTAAGAGTAATTTATGTCAAACATGTAAAATTAAGTATATTATTATTTCATATTATAATTGTTACTAGATACATATGATATTGTTGAAGTTTTAACCGGGCATATCAACATTTTCATTTGTCTTATTATTTGTCAATAGTGGAACCATAGAAAAAACAAAAAGATGGAACAAAAATATTCAAACCAATTAAGAAACTCATTGTTCGGGTTCAATTAAGTTTTAATAACTTTTCTTGATGATTTGATTGTAGTTATATGAGTATAAATTTGTAAAGTAATCAAACCAATCAATCATTAAAACAACCTTTATACGTTTCTGCCTTTTACAAAGAACATATATTATTTATCGTAGGAGTTTTGTTGTAACAAATTTTTTATAACTCACATATTACTTGTTGCTCATTCTTCTTTATACTTGGCTGGCATGTTCACTGATCTTTTTTCTCGAATATGATAATTGGAATAATAGATTAAATGAAATGTGACTTAATCAACTCATGTTCATTACTGACGTTTAATCAAGCTAACTAAACAATATTTTACTATAATCCAAGGCTAACCTTCGGGCTTTTGCTTTCAGGCAAGTCGTTAAGCTGTCTTAATCCAACGACGAAAACTCCTGCGCTAGGAGAAGGATGCACTCGAATAAAAATAATGGCATAGTTTTAATGTTAAATAGTCTCAATATAAGATGATGCTATTATGAGAAAAAATGGCTTGATAGAATTTCCAACATAGAAAATATATAAAAGAAATACAAAGCCATTTTTAGTTATCAATAGCAGCAATAATAATATACTTAAAAAATGTTTAGTGATTTCTGTCGTCACATGATAAATCCGATAACCACTCCACCACATTAGTTCCGTTCCCTTTTAGGTTCTCACTTTTAATCTTTTACTTTACAAAAAGAACAGATATTTATCGGTTTATTAATAAACTCTTCGAAACTAATCTCTTCTAACGCGTGTTGTCGTGTTATTACTTTTTTGTCTCGATTTTGTTTATTTGAAAGTACTTAATATCAAAGTTTAAATAAAATATTAGTTATAATTAGCGATTATGATCGCAATTTGTGACGATTTGTTTTAAATAAAATACATGTTCAAACGTGGATAAAAATAGACACAATGCAAAAGTTATAATATTATCGCTAAGACGAGCCTTGAGGAATCGATAGTGAATTTAAAGAAAAATAGTACAAAGAATATTATATTTAACTTAACAAACATATTACATTAATATATTAAAATTTTATAAAAACATTATCATGATTCCTTTTTCATCCCACTTGATGCTTTTATCACATCACGTTACATCACACCAACTTGTTTCTATTAGTAAAGATAATATTAATAAAAACATTTCACCCGTTATATTTTTCTCATGGTTATATTTACCAATAACTTCATTTTTAGCTCTATGAATACCACAACATCATTCAACATTCTGAAAACCGAAATGACATCTTCATGCAACAACATTTTCTTAATTCCTAACCAGCTTGGATCCATACAACCTTTCATGTGTTCAAGCTCCAAATGCTTAAGTTGGTGAGAAACCATACCAAATGCTTTGGTGGTTGAAGATCCATGGAGCGAGGAAACGCCTTTGATTGGAATTGGGCTTTCGATCAAACATTAAACCAACCACAACCTCCAAAACAAGTCGAAACTTGAAAGAGGAGTTTACATCATAGGATGAAGTACAACCAAAGGAAAAGTTTGTATCGTGGGCAGTTGATGACGATGTTGATGAAGGACAATATACCATTAGTGGAACCATGACCATATGAGAATGAGGGCAAATTTGTTTCTCCCTACTCATGTGGTTTAATGTCACAGGGTGATTAGTTATGTTTTAATCATATTTTTAGAGTAAATTTATAAATAATATTCAAGTGTTAATTTTTCTTAAAACAAATAAACTGTCATTGACTCATTCTGTGTATTGACGATGGTGCGTTGTGTCAGTTGAGTTTCACCGCGACACACCAATGGCAGCAGTGTAAATGCCTCCATCACGCCATCCACCTCACTTGTCAAGGCTTCATGGTGGTGGCGTTAAATATAGTCTAACCACATAATAAAAGCCGAGGCTCATATCAAACAAACGAGAACTCACATCCTCATTCTTACTGTATTTTACGTGTTGTTAAATTTCTTATGTGACAATAAACAAATGGAACAATTAATATTCATCGCAACTCAATTGTAAAAACTTATATAGCATCATTTGATATAGAAATAATTTTGAAAAAAAGAACTCTAACAATCACACTAGCACGTCTCATGTCATTTAGCTCAACAATACCAAAATGCTAAAATATTCATTCTATATCTAGATTAATTTAAAAGAAACGATATTTACCATCTAAAATGTTTAGTAGTGACAAAGTTATATTAGTGCGTGTATGATTTTCCGCTTTAGAAAAAATTAAAAACGTTTGTACGGTTTTGATGCAACAATAGATATTTTTTTATTAATGTTGGCCACTGGTTCCTATATAAGCAGAAGAGTATTTCACAGTTAAACAGAGAAAATCACACAAAAACCTGTGTGCTGAACTACAACAATGGCGATAACGAAAGGCAAATGGGTTAAGGTCAGCTTCTTCTTCAATAATATCATCATTTCCCCTTTCATTTTGCATATAAGCATCACTTATTCGCTTAATTGTTGTATCTCAGTCGACTGTTTCAATCATACATCGTTACAAAATTGTTAATCTGACTATTTTGTTGTGACGGATATGTAGCTCGTAAAATCGACCACTTATTGCTCTAATCGTGTGTTAATTTCTTCAATAGAAGTGAGGTGATGATCGATTATGATCTGTGTATATGAATCACTTCACTTATGTCTTCAAGTTGTTGTTTCCAAAGCATGATTTTCTTAGGGTTCTAGAAGAACCGGAAGTCAATGATGTTAGGGTTAGGTTACACTTTTTTCTCCGATGGAAGCAGACTGCAAAATTATTGAATTGAAAGGGATGAATTTGTGATTAGTGAACTAATGGTCTTGAATTCAAGCTAAATCATTGTCAAAGTTGTCAAAATCATCAAAATCATATGATTTGATTCACGAAAACACTGTGGATCCCACAGATATTTTTTGGGTTATTCTGTCTGTAGATGCTGATTGAGTCGATTTATGATCAATGATTTATGATTTTAGAATAAAGGTTTTAATTTTGGTTCATGGTTTGACAACTATAATTAACATAAACTTACCTCCAAATATTGTTTTTGTTTCACTTGCGATTCTTGGTTTTAATTAGAGTTGTGAATTTCTGACACGACACGAGACAAATCTGACAAGTTTGGGTTTATTCTGACCGGTTAGCTGTTACAGTCGGTTTTGGGTGGAACCTGCAAAAACATATTTGGGTTTGGATCAACCTGTGGTTTGGGGTTGACCGGTTTGACCCGTTTATTTTTATAATTTAAAAAGAGAATCCATTTTGTGTTTTATGTTAAACCCGTCAAACATTTCATATCAAAAGTTAAAAGTTAACAGGAAATGGGTGTCAAAGTTTATAGTTTAAACTATATTTATAAACACTTATCTTTTTGGTTCTAAATTAATAATTACTAGCGTTAACATGCAAAAAGGTAAAATATATTTTTGTTTCTGGCTAAACTGTTGTGTTCGGTTTCATGTGTCATGCATGATATTTGGGTTTGTATTGTGTTACAGTTTGACCTTCAAACACGACTGTGTTAGCACCCTAGTTTAGATGTTCCCAACCAATTATTGGTCTTAATATCAAAAGCAGAAATCCTAAAGAATATTCTATTTGTCATGTATCTCATTCATGATTCATAATCCATGGGCCATTGGTGTTTTCTTAATAATACTGTATATGTTGTGTTGATCTCTTAATAATACTGTATATGTTGTGTCTTGCACGGTTTTTGGGTTCGTATCATGTTATAGTTTGACCTACAAACACGACCGCGTTAGCACTCTAGTTTAAATGTTCCCAACCAATAATTGATCTTAGTATCAAAAGCAGAAATTCCAAAGAATATTCTAGATGTCACCTATCTCATTCATGATTAATCAATCATCCATGGCCCATGGATGATTTCTTAATAATACTGTATATGTTGTGTTGACTTCTGAAAGCCAAAAGCAATGTCAATTTGTCTCTCTTTTCTCTATTACTATCTGATGTGAACAAATATACAATTTGATGTAGATTTCGAACTTCTCTTAATATAACTAAAATTATCATCAATTGTGGAATGTTAGAAGTGGTCTATTTACGGTAGAAATTCGAATTTTGCAGTTGAACCAAAAAGGATCCGGCCCTGGTGCGAGAAGTTCTCACGCGATCACCATTGTTGGAGATAAAGCTTACGCCTTTGGTGGTGAGTTCAAGCCCCGTGTCCCTGTGGACAACTCCCTCCACGTCTTTGATCTAAACGAGCTAACGTGGTCCATAGCCGAAGTAACTGGTGACATCCCACCTCCACGAGTCGGTGTGACCATGGCTTCTATAGGTCAAACCATATATGTGTTTGGTGGTCGGGACGCAACACATGCTGAGCTCAATGAGCTCTATTCTTTCGACACCTGTACCAACAAGTGGACCCTACTCTCCAGTGGGGACACAGGGCCAGCTCATCGTAGCTACCACTCGGTAACCACAGATGACCGGCACATGTATGTGTTTGGCGGGTGTGGTGTTGCGGGCCGACTCAACGATTTATGGGCTTTTGCTGTTGTTGACAAAACATGGGCCAAGTTTCTTTACCTGGAGATAATCTCAAAGGCAGAGGTGGGCCTGGGCTTACAGCAGTTGGAGGGAAGATCTGGGTGGTGTATGGTTTTGCGGGTATGGAGGTCGATGATGTGCATTTTTTCGACCCGACAACCGAAAAGTGGGTCCAGGTCGAGACGACAGGGGAGAAACCAACTCCTAGAAGTGTGTTTTCAAGTGTTGGTGTTGGGAAGTACATATTCGTGTGTGGTGGTGAAGTAGACCCAAGTGATTTGGGTCACTTGGGTGCGGGAAGGTTCACACACGAGGTATATGCACTGGACACAGAGACGTACGTGTGGAACCGGGTGGAGGATGGTTCGGGTGGCGTGGATCACCCTGGTCCACGAGGCTGGTGTGCGTTTTCAGGCGGGAGGCGCGATGGCAAAGAGGGGCTGTTGGTGTATGGTGGCAATTCTCCGAGCAATGACCGGTTAGATGACATTTACTTTTTTACCCCTTGCTTGGATTAAGCATAAAGAATCAAATCTTAATGGTTGGTATCTCAGGTAACATATGTGTAATGTAATGGTATCTCAACTCTTGCTATGGTAATGTTTCAATGTATTTAGTGTAAAAAGGAAATAAATTGTGATGTTAGGTCCCCTAGGTGAAAATAATATTTTGATTGTGGGTTTAAGTTAGTTTGATGTAGAGACAGAAGGAAAAAATTAATCGCTAGTGTGAGTGTGGTCCTTAGCTAAAACCTAGAAGGTGGTATGTCTTGGATCTAGATGAACTTGTAGGGATGTTCATTACGCGGTTTGAGAACAGTTAAACAAGAAAAGGCGAACGGGAGCTAGAACCAAATAAAACCCAACCGAGTTACATATTCGGATTTCAGTTCGGTTATAAATTGAAACTGGATTTCTGAATTTGGTTTAACCGAGTAACTTGAATAAACATTTTTTTATTTTTTAACCCGTATTTTCTATGTAGCCTAATAAACCGAATAACCAAAATAATATGAATAAACCACATTTTATAGTTAGTCAAATAAACCCAATAAACTGAATTTGATTTATTTGATTGAAACTGAAAATCAAACCGAAATAGATTTCCTTTTTGAACTACTTAAATCCAGTTCTGATTTTGGTTTTTAATTCAATCTGAATAAACTGAAGTGATAACACCTCTAAGATGAAACCAAGTTTAAGTGTATAACTAGTAATATGGGTCCAAACTATAAAAGTTGTTCTCCTTTAAATCACTTATACAAATTTTAGGTCAAATTGGATTGGTTTTATTTTTCTCACACTTTATACTTAGTTTAAGATAAACAATATATAATTAAAGAATAAATACCATTTCTACCACCGCTCTTGAGCCTCTACGAATACCTTTACTGGTTGTTGTTTCCATTGTTACTTCTTCCATCACCACTTTTACAACCTCCACCACCTTCATTGCTACCACTGCCATTGCCACCTCTATTGAGGTCGCCGTCATTGCCTCCCCCATCGACCATCACATCAGTCGCCGCTTCCACCATCAATGGCCATAAAGACAAATATAGTGTGTGAACCCGTCTAATCTGTCTGTTTTATTTTGAACCCATTTTATCTGATCTCTTAAACTGTTTGTTTGGATCCTAACACTATAACATGGTACACAAAAGTCACATGTTCTTGTTACCTAACATAAATTAGCTAAGTTAGCTCTTAGACTTGTATCATGGTCAAGGAGCCAAGTTTAAATTTTGAAAAGCCCTAGCCCTTGACCGACACATTTTCATCACGTCATATGTTTCTTTTAATTACGAGGGTTCTAATTAAAGTCGTTTTAAAGTTTTTCCAAATGTGGTTATATCATAAAAAGCTAGACTGTTATTTTTTTTATTAGAACAACTTTTCATATATTTAATATTACTAGTAGGATTTAAACTATTGACTTCTAGTATAATAAAAGATATCTTACCGTTATAATTTTCTTTATAATAGTTGTAGAATCCTTCGACCTCTAATATTATTAGCTAAAATATTAAGTACAATTATAACTATATTTATACCATGAGTTGGAGATTTCTTATTCTTTAATAGTTATAACTGTATTTAATATTTTAGTTCATAATATTTATGAGACTTTGGGTTAATTATATCATATGCCTCAATAGACAAAAGCTCTAATTAATTAAAGATTAAAAAGCTTCAACAAAAATAAAACCGTTAAAATATGCTTTAGCGTTTATAAGCTCTTTAAAAATTTGTACATAAACAAATAAATTGTTATTAACAAATAGTTGTTACAAATAGGTTTAGTATATTTGTAACAATACAACAATAACAAGCGTTGACAAGTAACTTGATCCATCAGAATCACATGAGAGGCCCACTTTAATACCTTTTAATATGGTATTAAGAAATAAAGAAATGTTATACATATGTTTTGTTTATCATGTTAAAAGCAATAAAGATAAGAGTTAGAAATAGAAATAGTATATATACGAATGCAAGATTGATTTCCTAAGTATCTTCAAAAGGTCAAGTTTAAACTATTGCTTGATTTAAAGGTGTGGATACATTACACTTTTTTGGCTTGTAGATTTTGTTCTATGTCCCTTACTTTGAAACCATGCGCATACAACTTTGATGCCTCATTGCCTTTAATAGCTTAATAAACAATACGATCAAACAAAATGAACGATAATAATAATGTGATCTGGAATATGCAAAAATGAGACAACGCTCTAATACTTATTTTCAATCTCTTTACTTACATGTCATATATTTTCAATCTCTTTATTTACATCGTATAATAAGCTAAACAACAAATGATCAAAAACTTTAAAATCATCGGGACACTGATGTTTATTTTTTATATTCTTAAATGATAAGAGCATAAGCAAATTTACTATGACTAGTTTACTTTCTAAAACATAACTACATTTGTTGACTTTATAAAGTTACAACAAAATTTATATGTCTATTACAAGAAATTTATATCACACCTAAGAAATTACCATTCCAACATTTTTTTAATTATAAAATATCTAGTAATTTTTTTAAACATGAACATTTTTTATAAAATATCCAGTACTTTTTTAAAACAAGGTTTACTAAAGCTGAGAGCATATCACATGATCCAAGTAGCTTATTATTAAACAACACAAAATAGGATAACAAGCTATGTATGCGAGCTCTTACATCTCGCAACGTCATAACCTAGTGTGGATTTACTGTTGAAACTACATGTCGTACCCATTTAGCTATTGTTACTTGAATACAAGAAGGGTTAAAACACAACATAAATTTAGACGATCATAATGTTTGACAAATAAATAATCAATTCAAAACAATTAACACAAACTTAAGATACTGCCACATGATTATATGATCAACTCCATACAACGATGTATATTCTTCAAAGATACTTAAAAAAGATACGACTACAAAATAACATGACATAATATGATAATCATGTCGTTGTATAATTTCTTAGGAATAAGTTATTTTAATAGAACATAACACTATGATGTGAATTAAATTGTATGTGAACATTAATTTGATAATTTCTACAAGTGATGAACAGTCCGTTACGTCTTTTAAGCTACATACTACAAGTGTTTTAAGCATATGAATTGATGTGCTTTTGACTTCCAATAGATGACATGATTTAAACCCATTGTTATTTTTTATATTTTCGACGTCTACTGCTACCTCGAGAAGATAATGCAGCCATGACAGCAACATGGAGTTAAATTTCTACATTAAACAACAATTTACATATCAATTAAACATATTCAATAAATTTAAACAGTCATTTATTAGATATACAAAGTAATTAAATAGATCAAACATTAAATCTCATCTGACTTAAGTCAAAGCCTCAATTAGTCCAATTATATTAAAGTAGTGTTTTCTCTTTGAAAATGAGCCTAGTTGTTAAAGCTATAAATATTGTCAAAACAAAGTTGTTAAAAAAATACCTAGTTGTTAAATATATATCGCAAGATAAGTGACATTTACGTGTAAAACAAGTTGTTAAAAGAAATTTACCTAGTATCATCCCCTAGAACAAATGAACGATCAACAAACATTAAGTTTTATGATATTAAATAATGTCGTATATTTACTGTTTAAAAAAAATCTAAAGTAAAATACTCACCCCTTCTGCTCTCGTTAAATTAAGTTTGTAAGAATAACACAACTAGCCTCCCAATCTGTTTTTATTCTACTTTTAGAACTAAATATTTCTATTATTAAGGTTTGTCAAAATAACAATACAAGAAAAATGTTATATTTGTTCTGATGTTTTGTTTAATTTATTATTTCAATTAAAAAACATTTTTTCTTATTTTCATGTTGGCATAGTCAATTCTTCAAAAATTTTATTTCTTATTTTTCCTATATATAATTAGTTAACTTCTTTTTAAGATGTTACAGTCATATTTAAGACATCTAGATCGGTGGAACAAGTCCAGATATATCCCCACGTTTGTTTTTCTCTTCCTTCAATAATTTTTTTGAAGACAAACCGACAATAACTACTTGCTCTCCATCACCTAAAATAAAGTCCCACAGATACAACTACAATTCAATTATATATCAACAATTAATAGTAAATATTATTAAACAACTATAGTATATCATGAAGGAAATTTATAACGTATGTTGCACAAAATAAATCAAAATATTGTATATATTGGGACAAATATTAAAATTGTTGAAAAAAGGGTCCTTGAAATTAAACCAATATGGCATGGCATATTGGCATATGATCCCAACTGCTTCCAACTAAGCAGCACATGTCCACAACCAGTTGGCAGATTCTTCAATTTTTCCCTACCATCTTATCTTTTTCAAACGTACAACTAATTATTTCTATATAATAATTTTTGTTTATATCACTAATTTGTTGTACTCAAACTTACAAAAACAAAACCATTTCATTCTACATAAACCTATATGACTGTCCTTCTTCAGTGCAATAATATTAAGTTATCGTCAAACTAATATAATAACTAAGAAGTCACAGGTGTAAATAGTTAGCTTTCATTCGATTCATAACTAAACTTTTAACAAAGAATCATAATAACTAAAATAAATATGAACATGGTGTTTTAACAATAGATGGTTATACGAGAACATAAACATCTCTCTTTCCTCAACTCTCATTATATTAGGTTATATTATTGCATTAGATGGTTATATTACACTATATATCAATGCTTATATTACGTTTCGTTAGTTATTCAAAGGAATAAATTTGTAAACTATTAAACAAGTTTCAACACTGTTTAAATTTGATCACTTATAATTTTTTTTGTCCAAATAAGGTTTTTCATATATTTTTTTCTCTCAATCAAGTCATTAAACTTCTAGGATTGTTTTAATTAGGTCAGTTATAAATTATAAAATATTTTTTCAAGAAATTAAATATTAAAAAATAATAATATTTATAAAAAAACAAATTATTTTAAAAACTAAGAGTATTTAAAAAAATTTAAAAGAATAAGTGAACTACAAAAAAACACTTCTAAAATTTTAATGACCTAATAAAACAAATAAGAATATTAACGTCCCGATTATACCAAATAAATACAATATGACAAAATTAAAACACTTATAAAACTTGCTTATACTAAAACTATCCAACAATAATAAACAACATAAACGGGAGAAGGAGGCATACAATACAAACCTTTCTATTTTATGAACAAAACAAGTAATTACAATGAAAAAAACTCAACAAAAGACTCATTATTTTCCTTTATAGCAATTCAACCAAAATAAATATCTTTCCATCATAAATAAAAAAAACCCAAAAAAAAAAGACATCTCTATCCCTCCACGAGAAAAATCTCGTGCCACACCCACGATACCCGCTGTCATCAACATCACACCGACACACACCCAAAAAAAAAAAAAAAAAAAAAAAAAAAAAAACCTTTTTTCTTCCTTTTTTCCTTTTCAAATTAAACAAAACCCAACGACCACCGACGCCACCGTAGCAGCCACCGTAGCAGCCACCGTAGCCACCAGCCTTCCGCCGCCATTCGCCGTCTGGTCCGCCGTATCGTCATCCCCATAGTCTTCCCCTCCATCGGGCCCCGGCGCCTCCGCCTCCTCCTCGTCCGCCGTGTCCCCCTTCTTCGCCGCCTTCTTCTTCTTAGCCCCTTTGGGCGGCGCCGCCGGCTCCTCCGCCTCCACAGCCCCTTTAAAAATCTCCCGCGGCTGCAACACCTTATCCAGCGTATATATCGCTATCGGCTCGTCATCGACCACCGTCCCACTTATCGTCGCCGTCACAACCTTCGTCTTCAACTTCACATCATTCCCATCATTCTGCACTGTAAAATCATACTTCTTCTTAGCCCCTTCAGTCGCTAACGTGTTCATCAACCCGTTGCTAGACCTCAACATCCCCATCGAATTATACACCGGCACACCGTGGTACAACAACAACGACGTCTTCTCCGACGCCGTAAGGTTCTTGTATTTCGGTGCGAATGCGGCGATCGCATCGTCGTCGGGACAGAAGATCGTGATCCCGCTTTCGACGTTGCTTAGGAATGTTCCTATGGCTCCTGATGATGTTAGGAGGTCGTGGAACGCTTGGCATCCGTCGCGTTGTAACAAAGAGGTTAAATTTAGATCCGGTGCGGCCGTGGGGGCCTCGGCCTCGGGCGACTGCAGGATCGCGCTGATTTGGATCACCGAGATGTTGTATGGCATCTCCAGGATCGATTTCACGTACACTGTGTCGGTTTGGGTTGGGTTGTCTTCCGGCGTGAAACGCACTTTTCCGCCTTTCGCGTCCGTGATGTGGACGTACCCGGCCGTTCCTGATGTAAAATGGTAAAAGATTGAATTAATTATTATTATTATTATTGTTCCATGAAGTGTTATAAAAAACTATTTAAAAATTCTTATTTTTATTTATATAATTACATTAAAATACTATTATCTATATCTTATTTTCAATTAAATATGATTTTTTATTACATTTTCTTCTTACTTCACATACAACCATTTTCAAAAATATTAAAAAGATTGAATTAATTTTATTTTACACTAAAAACACTAGTTTTTATTATCTTTTTCAATTAAATAATACTTTTTAATATCTTTATCATTATATATTTTTCTCCACACTTACAATCACTTTTAAAATATTAAAAAATTTATGAAGTTGTACCGTGATTCCTCGTATTTCTCTAAATATACTCTAAATATACGGAATCATAAAAAACCCTCTTAAATATAAAAACTATCATTCACTCACAACCATTAAAAACCATCCGCGTTATATAGATCACACACTGATATCGAAAATGAGAAACCCACAGTGAATTCTCTTAAGGAAATATAGTGTGATGTATGGTAGTACCTGGGGCTTCACCAGTGGCTTGATACATGGTGGCGGTGGAGGTGGAGCCTTTGGTGATCTGGTGGAGCTTTTTCGACCCGAAGTAATCGGCGAATACGTGAAGTGAAAGGACATTTTTCATGGTTTGGAGGGATAGGCCTTTGGATATTAGTGATGACATGGCGGCATTGTCGACGGCGCAGACGGTGATGGTCTGGCGGCGGTTGATTTCGTTGGCTAGGTGAGTGATGGTGAGGTAGTGGTTGAATGTGGAGAATTCGGGGTGTTTGGCGAGTATTCGGGTGATGTTGTGGGACCGGACGGTGGCGGTGATCGAGAGGAGGAGGAGGAACGAGAGGGATATCGCCGCCGCGGTCGGCATTGTCGAAAGGTGGTTTGTGGTGGTTTGTGGTGGTGGTGGTGGTGGTGGAAGATAAGGTAGGGGAGTGAGTGGTGTTTGTGTGTTTAAAGTATGGTTATATATATTCATGTGGAGGATGTGATAGCTTGTCGATGATTTTTATTGGAAATATTATAAGTTATTTTGTTGAAGTTTGTTAGGACAATTATGGTATCATTATAACGTTCTGTTATTTTTAATCAATGAAGAAGCTCTTTCTTTTGTCCAAGTCAATTTTTATAATGGTGTTAATTGATTACTATAAAATCAGGTTGCTCAATTTTTACTTTGGCTTGTGTTTTGAATCTTCAATGTTACGTGTATTCACATTTTATTCGGTTTAATTTTTTTAACCAATAAGATGTAAAAAAATAATACGCGGTAAAAGAGGTGTGAGAATATAATGTATAATAAAAAATTATTTTGTTTTCACTAGCGAAAATTTATACATTAATATTATGTTTTACGTGACAAAAATAATTCCCATCATAAAAAGCGATTAAGATTTAATAAAAAAAAATATAATGAAAGCGTTTGGAGAAAGTGAGTTCCAGACTGTCGATCAAATAATTTGGGTACCCATCACAATCAATGCTAAATATTTTGTAGGGTTAAATAAATATAAGTATAATGTCACATTGTCACCCGAATATTGTAGAATACTATTATTTAGAATACGTACACCTAATTTTATTATTTTCTTATAATATTTACTAATTTAATAATTAAATTTAATAACCTCGGTTAAATACAAACAACGTATCACTGTCACGTTGTCCACGTCTACACCTTTCATTATTTTGTCTATTTTTCGAAGCCCCCCTGTTTTTGTGGTCCATGACATATTTAGCCCATACAATTTTCTAGATTACAAAATCCTTTTCACTATTTTGGATTTTACTTTCTTTTGGTAAACTTTCTCGATAAAAGATTTGCGATTTTTACTATGGACAACGTACAATATATAAAATGTATGTAGTTAATGAATATATCATTTTTTAGATATATCTAAAGTTATGCTACAAATACTTAATTAGGTAGCATATTTTGGGTTTTTTTAGCTAGGAGGGAGTGGAGTCAGAAGGATAAGTGACAGGATGTTACGAGGGTTAGATGAGCTGAGGTGAATGGTAAGAGATGGTGGTGTGGGGTGGTTATCAACGTGTGATGTAGGAGGGGAGAAGAAGAAACAAAGAAGGAAGAAGGGAAGCTGATGGGGGAAGCGAAGTGGTGGGTTGATGTGGCAGGGTGGTAGAAGCGTGGACACTTCCCCATCTTCTTCTGTTCTTAGTGGGAAACCACACCCGGAGGGAGCTTGGAAAGACTCCTTTCATCCTTAGGTCCATTAATGTTATTTTGGTCTACAACTATATATATTTTCTGAATGAGTTTTATATAATATGATTGATACTGGTAAATTAAACTGTAAAAAAATATCATTATAACTTTAAAAGACTTTAAATGGACAGTGGCATATGCATACTACTTGTAAAGAATGTCTACTCGATGCGCGTCTATCATAGGTGTCACTTTTATTTGTTAACCAACAATTATACGATGTATAAGTATGACACTCTATATGGACCAATAGACGTTTTATACGTCCATATAAGTGCAAGGGTGAGCTAGTGAGTGTTTAATTAGTGTGTCACTGGGATGGACTTCATAAACAGCTTGGGAACTAAAGTCAAAAACGACATCAGGATTTGGAGCATATGTATTAATTCTCCCTTATAATGTTGGAGCTTTAAAAATGAGAGTTTACTTATGACATTTGATACATAACCAATGGCATGCCTAGAGCTTAAAGAGGCAAGCCACCCGACCTAATTTTTTTTCATATATCTTAAAATCCCGAACGTTATTTATAAAATTTTACAACTGTTCTCTTAAACTTTTGAAATAAAAAAAAAACATTATTGTCTCAAACATATTGTTAGGGGTGGAGCTACAATATAGTCTGAGGGGTCCGATGGCCCTCTGATAGTTCGGCGAACCAGATTTTCTCAATAACCGGTCGAGTTGATTTTTAGTACTTTAACTCTAAAATAATCAAGTAGCTAAAAATGATAAAGTTATCACGATAAATGTTTTCGACAATATAACAAGCTAAATTTATATTGATTCCAAGATATTATGGATCAAATTTTTAAAGAGTTTGTGGGCTATTTTAACAATAAGTATAACTCTATAAACATATCACATATCATTACTTTTACGAGCATAATTATTTCAAACATTACATCTCGCACCACTTTAATGATTATAATTGTTTCAATACGATTCATAAAAAATATGCAAATATATAAGTTTGAGAATCGTTTTAATATTTTTTTTGACGAGAAATCAGATCCGACCTAAAGTGGACCGAAAAAATATATAATATTGCCATAGACAAACAAGACTTAAAAGTACCCCGCTATAAGAAAAATTTCCAAATCCACCATTAAACATAAATTAAAGGTCAAGTGAGAAGAAAAAAAACACATAATTACATTTAGTTTTGATATGACACTAACATATATGAACATAATTGCTTACCACATAAGTTTAGGGGCCGAATTTAATATCTTTTGTTGGTGGCGTGCCCTTAACTTTACAAATCGCGGGGCCAAATAGTGTCGGTTGCCGTAATTTAATTAATATAAGCCTTGTTTTTTTTATTGCATTTTCAATTTAAAACATGATTTTTGGAGTTCTTCGATTAATTCAAAGGGTTAATTTGGGATTTAGGGTGAAATCATGTAGCATGCGATGTACCACTAGCGTATCAACTTTTTACTGATGTATCATTAACAAAAAATACGTGCATCTAAGCAGAAATTACACACAACAATTGAGTTTGCTACAATAGAGTTAACCATTGGTCGCAAACAGTTTACCGATACATAACCAAGTGGTGCAAAAAAACATAACCGGACAATAACGAACACAAACAAACATATATTATTATAAAAAATAAAACTCAACATCCTTAGACACAAACTTGGATGTGACCGTCCTTTAAATAATATAAATTTAAGCACTCACCATAGTAATCATGTACATGAATATAAACAAAAATATTACCAAATGTTTAGATATTAACAATTATAAAGTATAAATGTAGGCTGATCAAAAATAAAAATTAAAAAAAATTATAAGGACCAGGTAGATTAATTAACATTAAATGTTAAAGAATACATATAAATATTTAATGGTCATAAACGAATAAACACGAACGAATATAAACGAATACCTTACCGAATGTTCATAAACACGGCCTTTGTTTATGTTCGTTTGTTTAACTATAGGCACAAAAATTTGTTGTTCATGTTTGTTCATATATTAGATGAACAAACGTAAACAAACTCCCCATCGAATGGTTCACAAAGTATTCGCTAAATGTTCGTTTCATTTAAAACCTTATGCTTCAAAGCCAACATGATGCTCCTTAGTCAGAAGACCCAAGATATTAGCGAATACCACATATGCGTCTTGTTATTGAGAATCACGTATGGTTCATATTTTGGCCTATGCCATGAGTTTTCAAATGATAAATACATTGCCTGATCTGCTTGTTCACCTAGAATTAAGACCCTTTTTTTTCATCATTTCATTACATAAGGCTATTTTCTGAAATTTTGTATGATTATTTGATTTTCAGATACATAGTTGCTATAGAAAGAAAAATTCAGTGGGATCACTTTGACGTTTGTTCGAGCCTTAGTGGGTGATGGGTCTACCCTATCTATTATCGCGCTAAAACAAAATCTTTACATTTTTTTTTTCAGAGACCTAACACTTTCAAAACTCCTCAAAATCAATCAATTAAAAATCATGATTATTATTGTTAGACTAGAAACCCAATGAATATCTTATGAAGCCCAAAACAAATTTTTAAATAGAGAAAAGATTGAGAAGGACCAAAAATGAATGAGAAATTAGGCTTTCGGTTAAAAATGAATAGATAAAAAAGTGCTTATGCTATGTTTCGATCCCATGACCTCAAAAGGTTTCCAAAACTAATAAATATGGAGTTATTCATTGAGGCACGAATTGGATATGATATATTCTTCTTAATTTCTATGAGTTCACATGAGTTTGGTTACATAGTTGTGGAGTTAACATTGATCAAATATTCATTGATTTTATTATGGGCCAAGCCCAATTGGAATGGCTAATCAAGCCCAATTTAATTTTAACATATATAAAGACGATAAATAAAATATGTAAATTGAAGGCCTAGTAAAGATTAGATCCAAAGTCTTAGCTTTATTGCTAGTTTTGTGTTTGCACCACCCCTAATTATACGAGTCTAGGAGATCATTAACTCTTGTCTTTTTCTCTGATTGTATACATGCCGGTATGCCACGTACAAGGTAGGATACACGTGTTCTGCCAATAGCTTTTGCTTTTGCCACGTTTTTTCTTCTCCAACGTATAACCCCTCTAAAGTCGAATGAAATTTAACCTGAATCGTATTAGTGATTATTAAACCTCAACTATCTCAATTAGTTTGGTTTTTAATTTTTTTTCATTGACAACTATAAATATAGCAATAAAAACTCTCACATGTTCATAACATAACATAAACACCTCTTATTACTACAAGCTATGGTGATTAAAGTTTTCTTCTTCGTCACACTCCTTGTGTTAAGCACTTGTGTTTTTATACTTGTTATCGCATCACCAGAACTAGGCACACAAAATGTGGCTTCAAGTATCATCACCGATGTTGAACATTCAAGCCGCGACATAACTAAAACAACCATGTAAAAGTAATTCAGATTGTACTTGTCTATCTCATTGGGTCTTGATTTGTATGGATGGATATTGTGGATGTGTTGCCAGAAAACGCAATCTAAACTAAAGTAACATAATCATAAAGCAACATATTCAAATTTGTTAAAAACAACAGTAATCAAAGAAAATTTGGTATACTAACCTTGAGTCATTGATAGTTGAGTTCTCTAAATTAAAGAAAGAAGCACAAAAAGGGCTAACCGATATCAATGAAATCAATTGAAGAGAAATGAACTAACAAATGGTCGTCTACTTTGTGAATTGTGTGACTGTGTCTTTTGAATAACCGATGAAATCATCAAAACTTTTATCGAAACACAACCATTAAGTGTCTTTTTCGCTTCAATATTTTATTGACTTATATAATACTAAATCTCACTATGTATTTTTATTTTACAAAAATAAGAGTCGTTATTTTTGAAAGTCCCTGAGCTCAATGCTCCACAAACTAAACCATAGAGTCCACCGTAATGTAATATATGAGCAAACTACTTAATTTCAAGTATGAATTTGGTAGCTCTACCAATACTTATTACACATAAAATAAATAATTAACTCAAATGTTTGTATTAGTATTAGTAGTGAACTCAATCCTTTATTTGTACTAGCAGGTATTTTCGTGTTTTAAAACAGGCGTTGAATAAAACTTATATAAATAGTATATACGATTAATCACAACGTAAGAACATATTTGGAATTTTAACCAAAAAACAAAGAACAAAAATTAAAAAGAAACAATCAAATCTTAAAAGTAGTAAACAGATAATAGATCTTTTCATCAGGGGTGTTCAATATTCGAATCGGAATCAAAAAAATCGAAATTAGATTTGAGTCGAAAATCACTGATTCGAAATTCGATTCGAATTTTCCAATTCGAATTCGATTCGAGGTCTAATTGTCGAATTCGAATCGAATTGCGAATTTGTGATTTTTGATTCGATTCGAAATTCGAATTACAAATACACACACATACATTTATTTATTTTGTATATTAATTAATTTATAAATATGCATATGAGAAATTAAGAAGAGAATTGCCGTTTTCCTCCATTTGGTTTGGTGATATTTGTTATTTTCATTCAAAGAGATTTTTTCTTTCATTTGGCTCTCAAAGGTTTGAAAAAGTTGCTATATCCAAAACATTAATTCAGTGGCAAAATTTTTTATTAACAACACGTAAACATAAATTAGGATTTTATTTTTCTATAAAAATTTACATAATGACAATTTTAACGATGAATATTTAGCATTTTAAAATAATGTAGCTAAGATTTTTGCATGAAAGTTGTAACGTTTCTAAAACCTTGAGAAACTAAATGTAAGAAAAAATTTTTGAATAAAAATGACAAATTTGATCAAAGCATTCTGATAAAAAATGGCAATTCACTTGATTAAAAATTAAAAGTTTAAAAATATATAATCTAAAATTAAATTTATTATTATTATTATTATTATTATTATCTTCATTTTTTACGGGTATTATACATTAATTTATAACTTATATAAAATCACTTTGAAATTATTTTCTAAACATATTAACATTTTTATATTTTATTTTGTTAGATCATAGGTATGTTTAAATTATATTTCGTAATTTCATTACAATTGCACAACAATAACACCAACTACATAATTTTATTACAATTACAAGTTTCAAATCTCATTTGAGCACTATAAATATAACACTAAAAACGGTCTAATAGTCTCATTATCACAACCAAGAGCTATGGTGATTAAAGTTTTCTTTTTTGTCACACTCCTCTTGCTCAACGGTTGCAGTTTTATGCTTGTTATTGCATCTCCAGAACTTGACACTCAAAACGTAGCCTCAAGTGTCGTCAATGATGTTGAACATTCAACCCATGACAACTTATGCTTCGAATGTACAACACCAATGTAAAAGTAGATCGGAATGTACTTGTCCACCTCTTATGTACTCACTTTGTGTAAACGGATATTGTAAATGTAAGATACCTTAAAATGTAAAAAATATAATGTTATAATGATATGAGATGACTACTTTTTAAATATGTTTAATCATGGTTTATCTTTATTATGTATGATTATCATGAATTTTTTTGTTCTAGAGACAAATTATGTTCGTAGTTAGGGACTCCCTTTAATTAATGCAATGCTTTATTTTTCTTATAGACTTAGTGATGTTATGATCATGTTTAGGATTGTTTATTTTTAGTTGAAAATGATTTTTGATAAAAGAACTTATTAATTTATAACTTTTTAAAATGAGTTATAAAAAAATATTTGTATTAGCTTATAAATTAAAATTATATAAAATGATAAAAAAGACACACCTTTAAAAATTAGGAGGGGTTAATAGAAGGTAGGAGAGTGCTATAATAAGAAATTATATAAAAATTAGTTTTAAAAGTTAATAAGTAATTCTTCCATTAATTTTAGATATTCCTTTTTATCCTATATGGAAAGTAATTTTGGATTGTCAAACATTTTTTTGATTAATGAGTTTTTTTTTAGATCAACTCTTAGATTAACTAGGATATAATAGGCAACACTTAAATAATCTAACTCCAATCGCATTAAATTCTTGCATACCAAATACCTTTTAATAGTTGGTCCCATCAAAACTCAAACATTCAAACCCACAACCTTTAGTTGGGGTGACCACATAACTCCTACCTAATTACCATTACATCTGATCGCCCACCCGATTTATAAGAAATTAATAAGCTAAAAGTATGTTTAAAATAAAGGGAGAATTACATATATCCCTCTATAAACTTCATCAATTACATATATACCCAACTTAAAATTTTAATAACATACATTCCCTTCTAAAACTTAGTTAATTACATATATACCCAATTTAAAAGTTTAATTACACTTTGTTAATTACAAATATACCTAAACTAAAAGTTTAATTACATATATCCGCTTTATTGAACATATATATTACATATTTATCCATATGATTATTTTTATTAAAAATAATTTATATATTTACTATTTACTCGTATTTTTATTAAACTATAAAATTATGCTTTTCCTTTTTACTAGCTTTTCAAGTTTTGATTAATTTATAATATTTCTATACAAACATTTTTTATGCTCTTTTTGTTTTTTACCTTTTAATGCTTTCTTTTTCCGATTCCGATACGAGACATTTCCAGTCTCATTATGCAACATGATCCGAGCGCATAATTTTATGTTGTATAATAATACTAGAAGTGTCTCGTACGGGTACCGAAAAAATTAGCACAAAATAGTAAAAAAAACAAAAAAATAACACAAATGTTAGTATAAAAATATTAATAAATAATCAAAACTCGAAAAACAAGTAAAGAAGGAAAAAATAATTTGATAGTTTAATAAAATACAAGTAAAATACTAATTATATAAGTTATTTTTTATAAAAAAGTAATAAAATTGATAAATATATAATATTTACGTTTAATAAAACAGATATATGTAATCAAACTTTTAGTTTAAGTATATATATAATTAAACTTTTAATTTTGGTATATATGTAATTAACTATACTTTACAAAGGGATATACATAATTAAAATTTTAAATTAAATATATATTTAATTAATGAAGTTTATAGAAGGAAAATAAATAATGACAAACATGCACTATAACTCCATAAAACCAAGCCACCAAAAATTTGTTACCACTAACGTAGAAACCCAATCAACATCTAATTGAGCCCAGAAAACCTGATTACTCTAAAAAGAAAAAAAAAATGGTAGGATTAAAATTTTTTTTCAAAAGAGAGGTAGTAGGGCTTAAAAATAATGAAAATTAAGGTGCTTATCCTAAGTTTCGAACTCATAACTTCAAAAGGGTTAAAAAATAAGAAACATAGAGTAACCATGAGCCATGAATCAGATTGTTTTATTCTGATTCGTGATTCTATTCTTTGTCGTTTCGTTACATGAGATCACTTTCTGAAAATCTATCGGCTCACTCGATTTTTGGTTATATTGTTGTTATACAAAATGCAAAATTTTATGTGGTCACTTACCCTTTTCGGGCATTAGTGGTCCGCCCCGATTATTATTAAGTTATAAGTTTTTTAAACTCATTTTAAAATTAATTTTATAATATTTATAAAATAACATTGTACAAGTTATGTTAATAGTAATTTACTATTTGAGTTGCATTAGGTACAAGTAGATGTGCACAAACCGGGTTTTGGGCCGGACCCGGAACCGGGTTCAAACCGGGTTCGGGCCGGCCGGGTTTTTTTGGAACCGGTATGGGTGTAGCCGGGTTCGGGATCGGGTCGGGTTGGGCATACTTAAAACCCTACCGGCCTATCCGGTTAGGGTCGGGTCCAGAACCGGATACAACCGGGGTTTTTTTTTTTTACTATTATAATTGCTATTAATATTAATATTTTTAGTACTATTATTATTATTATTATTATAAATTTATAACAACATTAAAAAGACATCTATAACTCATTAATTTATTATTTATTTATTAAAATAACTTAAAAAATACATTAACGAATCAATAACTAATCGACTATTTTCTTCGAGAGGCTTCATCAAATGCTAATTCTTCGTCGGATATACCAGAAGATACTCCTTCTTCTACCTCTTCATCGTGTACTTTACATTCGATTGCAATTTCGTCTTCAAGATTTTGTTTTGTCTTGTATACGATCCATCGCGTCTAAGTGATCTTTTAAACAAATGCACATCTCCACCGCTTCCGGAGTTAATCTTGTTCTTCGTAATGATAATACCCTGCCACTAAGAGAAAACGCAGACTCCGAAGCTACCGTAGAAGCTTGGACGCTTAGTAAATCACGGGCCATAGCGGAAAGAATTGGAAATTGGGATTCATTTCCTTTCCACCAAGCTAAAATATCAAATGCATGATAATCTTGAGTACTCATAGTTGAAATAAAATTCGTCGTACTATATATACCAAGTTCGCTTGTTGGGGCGTTACCTTTTTGACGTTTAGCCGTCACATCCCGAACAACATTCAACATAGTCATAACGGGGTCTTTAAACGAGGTACTAGCACTTGAGGTTGATTCTGTTTGCGTAGTTATATTTACGTTAGGTCCATATTTATTTAAATAAAAATTATAAATAATTTTCAAACTTGTATTAAAAACTTCTTTTGCCTCGGTTGAAAAATTAGGGTTTTCGTCATGTATATCCAAATTGTCATTTATCTCGTCTATTAAACATTCTACCCCCGCAACATTTAAAAAAGGATTTAAAGCAACGGCACAAGTAAAAACGGGTGGTAACTCAACAAAATATTTTTTAAACTTCTCTTTCATTGTTTCTATCATTTCTCTAAACATACTATTTTTATTTTGAAAATTTTTAAAATTCAAAGCCATGAAATATAATTCTTGAAGCACCGAATAACTGGTGGGATAATAAACTCCCGATAATTTTGTAGTTGAGTTTTTAAACACCTCAAGAAATTCGGATAAATGTTCAATATTTTTCCAACCCAAATCCGGAAACAGGTCGGCTTCGCAATTATCCGAAAGACTATTATGAAAAGCTTTTAAAGTGCCTTTTTGTTTTAAAGCACAATCAAACATATGACAAGTCGAATTCCACCTAGTAGGTACATCCCAATTAGGCCCTAAAAATCTAGATTCTGTATCTTTACAAAGTTGTTTATAATCTTGATATTTTTTTCTACTTTTTTTTTAAAAACGTCGTGTAACATAAATCGAAAAGCTTTTATAAATCTATCAACAAATGGTACGGATAGACCATCTTGTACTACTAAATTAATAATATGTGCAACACAACGAGTATGAAAAAAATCATCGTTTGCAATCGGAAGATATTTTAATTTTAATTTTTCAACCGCGGTTGTGTTGTTGGAAGCGTTATCAAATGCCATTGAAAATATTTTATTTTGTAAATTAAAAGTAGTTATTACATTATCCAAAAAGTAAAATAAATACTCTCCGGTGTGTGGATACGGAAATAGATCAAATGCAATCGTACGTTTTATCATTTGCCATGAACTGGGATCTACCCAATGAGCGGTGACGCAAAGGTACGATTCGGGCAAACTGTGTGGCGCCGACCAAACGTCACTAGTTAAGTTTACACCAGTATTTAAATTTTCAAATAATACAATTAAATTATTTTTTGCTTGCTTCCACAATTTTAAACAATAACGTCTAAGTGTAGTACAACTTACGTGAGTGTAACGAGGTTGAAGCGTCTCTCGAATTAAGTTGGTTAACCGAGGTTTGTCGAAGTGATTGAAAGACAAAGCTTCTTGAATCATGAACTTTGCCATTCGATCTCGAACCTCATTAACGTTGTAATTAAAGATTCCACCGTCTCCACTCAATTGTGTTTGTTGCGAATCCGGATTAATTTTCAACGACTTACAAAACTTCTTGGTAATGTGTTTGTTTAAAGTCGTGCTAGAATCTTTAGCAAGTAAAGCTCCACAAAACTTGCAACGAACCTTTACAGATCCGTCACTCAACTCAACCATATCCCAATTGCACCAAACATCCATGTTACGATTGTGTGGAAGAACACGAACGACGGTTGGAGAATTCGATGAACCTTGACCAACGGAAGATTGAGAGTGAACCATATTGAGATTTGAGAATAAACGAGAGTATTGTTTGCGTTTTTTGTGTATGTTTTTTTGTGTTTGAAGCTTGGGTACTTTACCATGTCAACCCACGCCTATTTATATTTGTTTTAGAGGCAAAAACAACAAAAAAAACGGTCACATTTCGTCCCCAACGGCTATATAGCCGTTAAAAACGGCTAGAAAAAAAACGGTCGAAACCGGGTCCAACCCGGGTTCAACCGGTTCGGGTCCGGTTCCGGGTCGGGTCCGGTTCCTATGATTTCCAAACACCCCAAACGGCCGGTTTTTCCCGGGTACGAACCAGGTACACCGGTATCGGGTTGTACCCGGACCCGGGTCCGGGTCGGGTACACCGGGTCGGATCCGTATCCGGTTTTTATGTGCAACTCTAAGTACAAGTGTACAACCTTAAATGTTATACGTAGGTAGTGGGCCTGCCTTTAATATGGGGTAATGGGTCCATAAAAATGATTTTTTTAAATATTTTTTTAATTTAAAAACAGTATTTTACTTCCTCTTAACTATTTCTCTATTTTTCTAAAGAAAAATTATTTTGTTTTCACTTTTATGTAAAATGAAATGCAGCATTTAATATTATTTTATATGATTATTGTTATGCACTTATATTTAAAACTTATAAATTTTATTTATATTTCAATATAAGTAAAATAATTTATTTTTTCAAGGATTTTATTTAACGTTGTTTCGTTTAAAATATGGTTTTATAGTTATTTAACGTTTTTCAAGGATTTCCTGATATACAACTGTAAAATATGTTTTTTTATCAATATTTTGACATGCAAAATTAAGATTTCTAATGGTACTGGCGCAATACGGGAGTACCACTCCTTAATAACATTTATTATATTTTGTCACTTTGTTACATCTTACTTTATGTTTCGTAATATCATTACGATTACACAACAAATAACACCAAATACATAATTTTATTACAACTACAAACATCGAAAGACTATTTTTTCAAATCTCATTTGACCACTATAAATATAGCACTTAAAACTCTCTCATGTTCACAACATAATCCATTCTTATTACCCCAACCAACGACTATGGTGATTAAATTTTCCTTCTTCGTCACAATCCTCATACTCAGTGGTTGCAGTTGTATGCTTGTTATCGCATCACCGAAACCCGACACTCAAAATGTGGCTTCAAGTATCAGCATTGATGTTCAACATTCAAACCACGACACAACTCAAATCCTGAATATTAATCAACGTTGTACACGTGATTCGGATTGTGTTTGTCCACCTGGTATGATCCCAGCTTGTGTAAAGTCACGAGGAATATGTGGATGTGTGTTTCCTCCTAATATGTAAAAGAATATAGTGTTATAATAATATGATATGGTTACCTTTTAAATATGTTTAAAAAGTATATCTATCAAAGTCTATTTCGTTATTGTATACTTTAACTAGGTTAGTCCCCGTGTAATGCACGGATTGAATAAACAAAATATTAAATTATTATTAATAAAAACTTATGCAGATAAAATATGATGTTAATTATCTATAAATAACTACTTTATGTATAATATTTTAATATATAGCATTATACAAATTATATATACGTTAGTTCAAGAAAAAAATTATACCATTTTTTATCTCTATTTTATAAAAAGTTTCATTTTTAAACATTCGTTTTAAGATTTATTATAAATAATTTTTTTATAAAAATCTTGTTTAAAAAAATATAGTTTGTAATTATTCTGGTTGTTTTAATAAGATTGTTTTACTATATTTTACCTGTTTATATTTTTTTAAAACAAAACGACTTAAATATTTTGTTTAAAAATGTTTCGTGTTTTAGAAAATTTCATATTATATAAAACTTTAGTTTCTTGTTATTTAGATTTTGATTAAAATATGTGATTTCTAATTTGTTTCATAAAATTTATTCTAAAAAAATAGTTTGATTTTTTAAAAGGATAACTTTATAAAATAGTAATCAAGTTTCAAAATTATTCTAACCAGGTCACTCATAAATTTATTTGTCTCAATCAGGTCACTCATAATTTTTTTGTTTCAACCAGATCATTTACAATTTTTTTTGTCTCAATCAAGTCACTTAGAAATTTTTTTTGTCTTAATCAGGTCAATACAGTTTCAAAAGTTTTCTAATTAAATCACTTGTAAATTGAAAAAAAAAATTTTAATCAACTAAAATATATAAAATATTAAAAATATTTATAAAGATTCAAATCATTTATAAAAACTGATTTTTTAAAAAATTTTAAAAAAATATGAGTGAGCTACTTGTAAAACTCATAAAACTTTAATGACCTGATTGAAAAAAATAAAAATATCAGTGACCTGATTGGAACAAATAAAAATATGAGTGACCTAATTGGGACACTTTTATAACTTGATTACTATTTTATAAAGTTTTCTCTTTTATAAAAAAATAGATAAGAGAGAGAAACATAGCAATTAATAATATTTATTTTTAATAAGAGAAAAAAATTTGTATGAGTATTTAAATTATTTGAATACCCTTTTGGAGGGAAAATTGATTTGTAAATGTCTAAAAAATAACAAGTGACAAAAACATGGGTTAAGAGAATGATAAGTGGCAAAAGAAACCTTACTTTACTAAAAGTTATAGATTATAGTTAGTAATAAAAACGAAAAGGTACAGCACGATATTTTAATATAAGATATGTATAAAATTATATATACATATTTGTTCAAGAGATAAAACAATTATACTATTTTTAACTCTTTTATCTAAATAGTTTCATTTTTAAATATTTGTTTTAAGATTTTCTTATAAAAATTCATTGTTTATAAAAATCTTGTTTATTAAAAACTCAAGTTTCTAATTATTCTGGTTGTTTTAATAAAACTACTTTTTGAAAATTCTATATTTTTTATAATTATTTTAAAAAAAGACCGATTTAAAATATTTTGTTTCAAAAGGTTCAATATTTTTTAGAAAATATATGAATTTTAATTTCGCAATAAAAATTATTTTTAAAAACATAGTTTGATTTTAAAAAATATAGATAAGAGAGAAAAATGTATCAATTGATCAAATTAATTTTTATGAAGAGAGATAAATTGTTTGAGTGTTTAAATTACTTTAATATCCTTTTGGAGAGAAACTAAAGTGAAAATGTTTAAAAAAATGACAAGTGACAAAAGAAATATTCTTTTATTAATATCTATAGATTAGGTGAAATTTTTGGTTTTAGAGAAAAATTATGTTAGGAGTTACGACTACCTTTTTGCTTTAACTAGCGGGTTAAATCTGTGTTTCGCCTCAGCTTGATTTTAAACATATATTAGAACATTGTAAATCGTAATGGTATATTTAAAAATTTTAAATATTAAATAGGTACGAAGATGTTTAGATATATCCGGGAGAAAAATTGACTAATGCATGATTTTGGTTAGCTTCTTTAAGTTTTCTTTCGAAGAAGGCTAAGAGAAAGTCTTTTATTTCTTCGATGTACTACGAATTCTTTAACTTCAACAATAAAACATAAAAGTGATTGGTGAGTACACTAAATCGTTCAATCCACAAAATATATTAAAACATGAAAAAGAAGTTGTTAAGGGACCTTTAAAAGTTTAGTTTACGATATTCTAACAAGTTTTTTGATATATCAATGACAAGACAACTAAATTGTTGAAAATTTTGACCATGTGTTCATGTTTACTTGATATATTTCAACATTAAAAAATTTCATTTCTTGGAAAGTGATAAAAAAAACAGTTGTAACTAAAGACCATCTATTTTTAGTTCCAGCAGTTTGGTTTCAAAACCAGAAAACGGCGTAAAAATATAAGTGTAAAATCATGTGCGTCTTTGTGTGATGACTTTGCTACTATTAATGGAGAGTGTCATCAATGTGACCACATTAAAATCTAAAACCTAAAAGAAAAACAAGGTTAAAGTTTAACCTTCAAAAAATGGTGTAGTGGTAGGACAACCGAGTCTTCTCCGTTAGAGGGTTAAGTTTCAAATCATGTTTCCACTAGTTATCCATCATAATCTTTTAAAGGTCACTTGCCCAATACAAACTGCGATTTACTTAATCCCGTTGTCAGTAGAATATTGATGGGTCATGTGAGTTTACCGCTAACGGGTTCTCATGAAAAAAAAAACACATGTGTTAATTAACATCCTTCTCATTTTAAAAAATACTTGTTTTAATTAATATCCTAACCCCGTTTAACGTGTCAGATATGATACAACCGTAATAGTGTAGTTATCTATTTAACAAGTCAAAAAAGAAAAATAAAACGAAGTGCACTAATCAAGATACGACCACCTTTAAATCGTGATATGGTTCAGAAAAGATTTATTTATTTTTATTTTTTTTATGTGTGTGTGTGTAATGAATATTCGTCATGGAATCTCGATAGCTATTTGGTCCGGTTTGCTAGTCTCCAACCAACCCATCTCGTTTTAAATGCATATGCCTTAACATATATACAAAACACAATAATCAGATAAGTAATCATATGCTTTTCAAAAGAAGATAAGTAATCATTAAACTTATCAATATAATGCCTAATTATATGCGAGTTCATTAACCAAGTATTAAGTATATGTTTGTTGTGTGAAAATAGTGGTCAAATCAACATCTAATTAAGCCCAGAAAACACGACTACTCTAAAAGAAAAGAATGAGTACTATTTTTTTTCAAAGAGGAGAATGGCTTAAAAAAATATTGAGAATAGGTTTCTTCTAAAAAATGGTGGGTTAAAGGTGCTTATCCTATGTTTTGAACTAATTACTTCAAAAGGCTTTTAAAACTAAGAAATGTTGGTAATTTTAATGTTATCAACGCATATTTTAGTGTATTGGGTGATTTTTTGATCGATAAAATAACTTTAGAGATTAAACGAGTTAGGTGTCGTAAGAGTGTGAGCTCGATTTAATTCCAAGTGTTATTTGGGTTTTAGTTATATTACTAGTTTTAATGATATAAGTTGGGCCGATTTTATTCATAGATTACTTGGACTTAATTATTTAATATCGAGCTTAGAGCTTTTATATAATTTGTTTAGCTTCTATAATAACCGGCCCATATTAATTGTTTGCTTCATAAATTACAAAAGCAATTTCTTTTGGATAAAAACAAAGAAGGAAATAAAAGAATAGAGGGATAAGTGTAATGTTTCTTTTCTCTCTAGATCAAAGATAAAACCCAAAAAGGATTATTTTTCTCTTGGTTAGAAAAAAGACCAGTGGGCTTATGGTTTTGGTGATTCCCTCGCTCAAGAAGAGGGATGCCATCAAGGTTACATGAGTTTTTTTATAAAAGATATTTCACACATTATTTCAAAATTCTGAATTCTTCTATAATTCTATATCTAATCCGATAAATCATTGTGAGTGTAACCCATAAATAGATTTATCGGATAGTGTAATAGATTAAAAGATTGATCCAGGTTCGGTTATTTAAAGATTACATTTAAGTTTCAGAATTCATCAAGTTTCAGGTTTGTTTAAATTCGAATCTGGTACGTGTTGGTTTATTTTATGTTTGATTTATTGTTAGAGACTCACAAAAGTTCTACAAGAAATATGGAGTAAACCAGCCATGAGCTATGAAATTGATTGCTTTTATATAATCGTGGTTCTATTCTTCGTCGAGTAAACCACCCACTTGATTTATTGTTCAAGACTCACAAAAGTTCTATTGCGTCACCCAATTTTTGGTTATATATTTAAAATATACTAATTTTCAACTTCTCATAAAGTGTTATACCTTATGCATAGAGTGTTTTATAAGTAATTTTTTTTTCTTTTAACCTAAAATTTTTATCTTTGTAATGTAACCTCATATAAATTTGAGTTTTTTTACTTTAAACCCATAACATTTTATTTTTAGCAATTTAACCTTATAATTTTTTTTATTTTCAACTTTAATCCCTTATGATTATGCATGTGTGGTTCAACATATTACGTTTCATTCTAAATTTTGTGACTTAACCCAACGCAATATGCATGTGTAGTTCAACGTTTTTACGTTTATTTTTACTCGTTTGACAAGTCTATCGCAACACTTTGGTCCCTAGATCGACTTAGTTACATTTTTCAATGTTACGTTGTAGTTTAATTTCTCTGCATTAACGCATCACAACAAGTATCATTAAATAATAACTTACTTGAACTCACTTTGAAATTAGTTATATAACACAATAACATTTATTATATTTTGTCGTTTTGTTAGATTACATGTATGTTACTTTATTTTGGTAATTTCATTAAAATTGCGCAACATGTAACACCAAATACAAAATTATTACAATTACAAATATCATTTTCTAATTTTCCAAATCGCATTTGGCCACCATAAATATAGTACTAAAAACCTCTCATTACCATAACCAACAGAACCAACAGCTATGGTGATCAAAGTTTCTTTCTTCATCACACTCCTCATGCTCAGCAGTTGCAGTTTTATGCCTGTTATCGCATCACCAAATCCCGACACCCAACACGTGGCTTCGAGTATCGTTACTGATGCTCAAAATTTAGGTGACGACACAATTTACATCCCGAACGTTAAAGAACCCTGTAATACTTATGCGGATTGTACTTGTCCACCTGGTTTGCTCCCGGCTTGTGCCGAGGGACGATGTGAATGTCGCCATATTCACATGTAATAAATAATAAATGTAATGTTATAATGATATGAAATGGTTACCTTTTAAATAAATATGTTTTAAGAAACATATCTATCAAAATTTTATTTCACATGTATAGTTTACATGAACTTTTCTGTTCTCGAGACCAATTATGTTAGGAGTTAGGACTGCAATTTGATTAATATTTTGTTTTAACTAGTGGGTTAGATTCGTGCAAATTCTAAATCAATGCTTATATACAAATATCGATTGCAACAGTCATAGTGGTTGGTGCAATTTATGGATAACTTTCGTTTTCAATTCGAGGTAATCTTTAGTATTTTAGTCATTTTCATATCAATTCAAGAAGCTATTTGCTGGATTTTAATTTGTTCTATTTTCAGATCTTTTAATGGCAATTTTGCAATTCAAGCCTATTAAATTGTGTTTAATCTGGTCAAATGAGTCTTTATTCATGTTTAAACATCAGCTGTTTTTATTTATAGATCTTCAAGAAGAATTACGCCAATCGGACCACTTAATCCAGTAATATGGTGGGTTACTTGAAAAAGAATATGAAATTAGTCTTAATCAATGGAGCTTGAACTATAATACTACCAAATGAACCCTTTAATCCTGTGAGATTGTGTTTAATCATGGTTAAATGAATTTTTACCCTTTTGACACTCTTGATTTTATCCATATTTATCCTGCAAAATTGTGGTTAGTTTAAAAAGAATATGAACTTGTCTGGATTTCGAACTAGAATTCTATAGAAGAACTATTAATCCTTGAATATTGGGTGTTAAGTCATGGTTAAATAAGTCTTTACCTTGACCACGGTTGAAGAAAGTCAACAAGACAACAACGAATTGATTTCGTTGAAAAGATACCCGATGGGTATAATCGATGGGTATTTTATCATGAAACCAATGGGTATACACAATTAACCGCGAGTATGTCCGCGACCCCAATGGGTAAAAACCCGATAAAACCCGCCTTATTTTTATCCATACATATACCAGTTACAATTGGGCCAACATAAACCCAATCCAATACCATCACACGCTCACTTAAAACAAATGTGCATGTCCCTAAGCGATATCTAATTCACCACAAGATGTGTTGAGCGCTGAGCATTAACCACTGATCTTCTTTGAATTCTAAAACAATGACATAAATTATACTTATTTGACACTAATGATCAGATCATTGACCATACAATGTTTTGAGTGTAATCAATATCTTTTTTGATACAAGAAACATAACTAAACCTATATGGCAAATTGGATTTTATTGTTCTGACTTAAAATTTGACCAACGTCGCTTTCAACTTTCTCTTTCGCTACCATTGGAAATCATAGAAGCATAATCATCAAATATATATGTTTAATCTCCACTTGATTTCGCTTAATTATAATAATGATTATGAGTTAAATGAAAAACATACAAGTGAAAATATAGTACAAATCAAGTGTAAATCATCTATTCATATGCAGTTAAATTGTGTGTTGGTAGTGTGTTGCTAGTTGTTTTGTTCAAGACAAGTAAAGAAATATGAGCATGAGGATCATGTTTGTGATTATCATAATGGAAATGAGGCAATAAAGATAGTGAGTCGATAGAAGACAATAATATAGATGTAAAGAAGTGGATCAAAAGGAAGGATGTGAGTAAACGGTTAGTTACGGGTTTTGTTACAAATTTAATATCTAGGTGACACAAATCAATATTAAAAGGAAAATATTAATAATAGTTTAATAATTGTTTGGTCAAGTTTGTATTATATTTCTATTGGGTTTATTTATTTTTTGATTATTTGATAGTGTTTGAGTTGGATTAACAGTATTATAGATCTAGCATTAGTAAATATTAATGGACGTGTGTGATTTTTAATATTAATACTAACAAAGTCGTGATCATTGAGTCACAAATAACTATGTTTTGTTATGTGTTATTTGATCCTATTTTCCATCACTAACCCGTATAAAATCCGCCTACTCGTTTACAACACACCATCTTTTCTTTATCAAGACAACTTGTTTAAATAACAAGTTACTCGTCTTGAACATGGATCCAACCCATTTTCACACCTTCCAATGCACCAGCCTTGACGAACAATAGTTTCTAGGTCACCAAAGGTCACATTGATTGAACTTTATAGCAAATGAATGTTAGTTCTTTTTTCTTTTCTTTTGAAAAATAGACAATATAATAATATTAGATTGTCCCATTACATAAAATGAAGAATTTATTTCGGATGCTTTAAAACTTATGCGTATAGTATATGTGATATTATGTCACACATTACATAGCATGATGATAACTATACTATTATGTCACCTATCATAATGATATTAGCATCACTACAGATGATGAAATTCTTTTTATGCTTTAAAACGGTTTCGATTGGTTTTATAAGATGATCGAAAAATAGATATAAAAATAGATATAGGCCAAACACAAAATAAGAAAATTTAAAAAATTAATCCTTCAAATATATGACTAATGTTTAAAGTCACAATCATATTCCATTATCATTACTCTTGTTTGTTAAAATGTTTGTTTGCGTCGATTTGTGATATACAAAAGCTTAATTTTCAAGTGCATGCGAAAACAAAAGCTTACGATATTGGTTCCATTTATATTCAAGTCGTTTATGCAATAACCACCTATTCAACCGAATAAAACATAATTAGATCAACTTCATACTAGTTTCGAACCAAAACACTTATTATTACCTAAAGGAAACATCCTTTTCATAAATAACACCCAAAAAGTAAAACTATGTAACATAGTATACATATAAACAAATCTAGATTTTGTGTTATTACAATAACAATAACCAAAACAAAAATAAGAGCCCTCAAGAACCCTAATTTCACAAATCTTGAATAATCCTTTTCCTAGGGTCAAAGTGATACACACCCAATCCATTAAAGGATTACAAAAAACCTTTATACCCAAAAGGAATACACAACATCATCATGAAATCTTGATAACTCATGCTTTAATTTCAATTCTTGAGCACTTGATTGACCCCACCGATAAGTCAATTTCTATCATATTTTCTTCTTCATTCATCTCCGGCCACCATAACACAGAATCCGGCGACTTTTGCCGGCGACATAACTTATGTTCTTCTTCATCTTTGTAATCTTTGTGTTTAACATCATGATGCCCACTAAAGAGTTCGATTTCTATTAAGCTTTCTTCGTCGGAAATTGACCCGTCGGAGCAGTCAACTCTCCGGCGAAGGTCGCCGGAGTAATGCCACCCATCGAAATCGGAATCTTCTTCTGTTGTAAACGATAAAAGATCGACGATTTCGCTTTCGGAGGAAGAATCCGGCGAACCCACATTCAAACACCCTTTAATTTCAACATTTGACGGTTGATTCGAGCTATTTTGATCTGAAATCGTGAGATCGAACTCATCTTCTTCCTCTGTAACTCGTACGTTGTGCTTTGAGTGTGTGAAGAACAAAACCGCAGAAGAACACAAAATCAAGCTTGTGATAATAAACAGAGTGAAATTCCCACAAACGAAAGTGAAAATCGGGATAAAAAAAGAAACAATCCATGGGCTTTTGAACGAGAACACAGAGGAACAATCCATCTGATCTGCGACTCTGTTCTTCAGACTCAACAGATTCAAGAAAACAGTAACTAAAAAGTTAGAAAAAAAGATTGAATTTTTGTTGCAGATTTGAGAAACTGTGAAATGGGGGGAGATAAATAGGGAGATGGAAGTGAAGGTGAATATAAAATGGAAATCTTTTGGGTGTAATAAAGATGATCCGAATTGGGACAAGTTTACACACGGATTTCGATCTCGTGTGTGAAGAAAGTTTTTATATAAAAATAAAAATGGGTGCCAATGAGAATGGTGGTTGCTGCTTCCTCTGCAACTGATGATTCTCTTGGGAAAGTGAAAACCCTAATGGTTTAAAGCTTGGGAATTTGGGACGCCATGTGCAGACCTCTGAGCTCACCACATGGCACCTTCGTTCTCAGTTTTATCATAATAAAAACACACACTAAACCTCAAACAGCTGAGACTTTTGGGTATTTTTACTTCTTGGATTTCAAATAAATAAAAATATGTGCCACTTGGTTTGTACAGTTTGTTAGGTTACTTACAAGGGTCAAGGGTTGTTTGTTTTTTAGAAAAAAAATTTTAAACCTTTTTTATTTGCGTCGGACGTTTCACACGTAAACGTTTAGGCCTACATAGTGTTTGTTTATTTGTAAGATTGTTTATTAACTAAAAGTGTGCGCGAGTTTTGTATGTTGTAAACTTCGCATAACCACTTATAAAGTCTTTTAAAACCTGCAGAGGATTAAACATTTTCACCCACCACCACCCATGTTCGCCGTCACCACTGTCCGCCATCACCACCGTCCGCCGCCACTCACCATCTACCATCACCACCACCACCACCGTATAACACTGTCGTGTCAGTTGATATTAGCAGTCTAAATACGTTAAAAAATAAAAACTTTTTTTATTGTAGAATGCAAATGTTTGGTTTACTTTTTTTCCTAGATATCTATAGATGTGATACTAAAACTGTAGATGTTTTGTTACAGATGTTTGTAGATGTGATACTTAAACCGTAGATATTTTGTTGTATAAACAACAAAAAGTATCTTAGAGACTTTTTAAAGAAGAGGATGTTTCAAATCCATTAGATGTAGTTTATAAGTATGTGACTAGTTGTTTTAAAATAAATGTGTTTGTAAAGTGGATAACAGGTAAAGAAAAAGCTATGGTATCCTTTGCTTGGTTCACTAGGCTTTTGTAGTTATCGTATTTAGATCTACTTATATGAATTTGGGTTTTTAAAATGAACTAGTATATGTAGATACATGTTTTGCATAAGGTGTTGATGCAATGGAAAATTTGTGATTCTCGGGTTAAATAAAATTGGGTTAAAATTTATGTTCAAACATAAATAAAAAACGTTGAAATGTATAAGATAAAAATGATAAATTGCGACACTTTATATAAAAAGAAAATCATAATGTAATATTTATTTTTATGTTGAAACATATGATGGATTAGTCGAGAATGGTAATTCAACGTTGAAAGATATGATAAAAGTGTTTCAAACATTCTTATACTATAAGTTTAATTATAGTGGAGGGATACAAATTTTTTTTGCCGAACTTCAAATTACAAAAGTTTTGTGATCAATTATTAAAAAATAAATAATTTGATTAATGTATATATAAATTACAAAGAGAATTACATGGTCATTATTCAAAATAAAAAAACAATCAAATGACACTTTCTGTGGTAAATTATTAGAAATAGAAAACTATAATATTCATTTCATTTCATAATTTATACTAATAATTAAAATCCCTATAAATCATTTGAACATATGTGCTCACTATAAAAAAGTTACAAATTAATATATAAATATAGTTTATTTAATAAATACCAATCTACTATTATGTTAATCAAAGTAATTATTTTTGAAAATAAATAAAAGTTTCATTAAATTATTTTAATTAGAGTTAATTTTGTTAATATTAAACTTATTTCTTAGCTAATCGTTACTAAAATTGAAATTATTTAAACGTCGTTTTTTTTGTAAACGAATATTTTTAAAATATTAATACTCATGAAGTTAAACACAATTATAATAAAAGATTACTCATTATAAAACAATATATCGGCTTCAATATTCGTCAAGATTTCATCTTCTTAAATCTAAACTTATGTATACACGGGTATCTAACCTAGTTGTGATATAAAAGAAACTTGAACATATAAAATTGGAATTACAATTTAACAAAATTCGATTTAAAGTATGAGTAAATGAGAATGTGAGTTGACGTTTATATTAATAACGATTTAGGTTTAGCTCAAATTCGATTGCGTAGAGTAATCTGAATTACAAGAAAGGATTGGGAAAAAACAAATATATATATATATATAAACATATAGATAATATCTGTATTTTTCATAAAATATTATATATATGTATATAATTCAAATTTCAATATCTGGCCGGATCTAATTTGTGAGAACATTACAAATTAAATTCCACTCAGACACTGAAGTTCAGAATTCATTGTGAATGCTGCCTATTCAAAACTTAAAAAACTAAATTCAAATTCCATTCGGTGTAAATATCGGTTTTTTTGATTCAGGTTGAAATGATAAAGTTTGTCTTTTTATTATGCAAACAATAAAGAGAAAGCATATATAATTATAAATTAGAGCATTCATATTAATTTTTTATTTTTATTCATATAATTATACTAAAAAATTATTATTTTTCTTTTTTAATTTCGTTTAAATAATAATTTTTATACTTTTATCATTACTTTTTATCTCTTATTCACTTACAATCACTTTCAAAATATTAAAAAAGTTATAGGGATTGAACAGTGATTTTTCAAGTATACCAATCAACAATAACATTTTCTCACTTTTTCAATCACAACCACTCACAATCACTCAAAACCATTTCATATAATATAAGAAATACACTCGTATTTTTTTGGAAATTCCATTGTAAATACTCTTAAACGTTATTGTATAATGATAAATGCCAAAACTTTTCATGAAAAGAAGCTAAATAGCTTTTATAAAACCTTGTCAAAGGTTGTGGTTTTTTGTACATATTAAGCGATGCATGTATTAATTGTTGGATATACTAATTTAATGTTTAAAGGAATTACATTAATACAACGTGCTTTGAGTCGTGTAGCCGTGATTCGATTGTTAGCTCACTTAAAGGCTAAATTTTTCTTGAATAACAATAAAATAATTGATTTTTTTTTCTTTTTCAACTTTCCAACATCATAAAAATAAATGTTTTGATGTGATGCTTAAAACGTTTAAAATTACTAGCAAACAACTTGTTAGGAAGTGAACTCAAGGAAGAACTATGGAAAATAAGAACAAAGGTGCATATGTGGTCGGATCGGTATCATATATCCATCGGTGAAAATTACTTCTACTTTTTGTCTGTATATTTTCGGATAACACCTTTTAAAAAAGAATATCATCCATCGTTCTAAGACAATATGGTTCTTTTGTGTGTCTATATAAATTAATAAATCTTTACAAGTTTTCTAGCTAATTTCTGATATGTAGTGTAATATAAAAATTAAATCTCTTACTATTGCAAACCTAGTAATTAAAGAAGCAGTTTATAGTTTGTAGTTTAGGATTGACACATGGATATCAGTGAAAAAATGTGTGTCACCGACTATATAAGATGAATAGTTGTGTAAGAACATTATTTAAATATATAACGTGGTTCATTACATCCACGACCGAATTAAAGATATATCGGATAAGTGATTTTGGTACAATATTCGTAGTAAATAGATCGAGGTACGCATCTGAACCAGATTCTTGATGATTAAAGTCGGGTCCAAATCAAATTCAAAATTAAAATGAAACCACTTTTAGTGAAATTGGTTCGATTCTGTAAGTTATGATCCGTCAATTTGAAATCAATTTGGGTACGTCAACTTTAAAACAACTTTAGGGACGAAATGATAAGGGTTTGAATTCGGCTTGAGACCGATCAGATGGTCAACCTTTGATAACCATTTTCTAAACTGACTAGGTTTAAACAAACTAGTTTTGACTTTGTTTGACCTACTTAGTTGACCCATAGGAGTAGTTTTGTTCATGGTTTTGAAAACCGGACCGGATCGGCCGGTCCGACCGGTTGGACCGGGAATCGGACTCCAATCTGGTCCGGTTCGGTGCTTAAAACCGTTTTAATGTTGAACCAGTTATCGGACCGGTTGAACCGGTTATTTTATATACATTTTTTTTTATTTTTTTTGTAATTTTTACATTTATTCATAAAAAAATAATTATAGTTTTATCATGTTCTTATATACGGTCCGATCGGTTGAACCGGTCCAACCATCGGACCGGTAAAACGTCTGGTTCACTTAGTGGTGTACAAACCGGTTTGGGGGCCCAAACCGGTTCGGGTTCCAAACCGAAACCGGTTTGGTCAAACTCGGTCAAAACCAGTTTGGCCCCAAACCGGTTCGGGTTCAAACCGGTTTCAATCCATAAAAACCCAAACCTATCAAACCGGTTTGGGTTGGTTTGGAACCGGTTCGGCCTAAACCGTTTTTTTTTTTTTTGAAAATTTGGATTTTTGTTATATTCAAATAAAATTTTAAACTTTTAATTAAAACATAAAGATTTATAACGTTTATATAATTAAACAATTTATAACATTTATAAACATTTAAAACATTTAAACAATTTAAACATTTAAAACATTAAACATTTAAACAATTTAAACATTTATAAACATATATATATATATATATATACTATTATTAACATTTATAAACAATTTAAGCATTTAAACAATTATAACATTTATAAACAATTTAAACAATTTATAACATTATAAACAATTTAAACATTTTAACAATTTATAACATTTAAAACATTTAAATAATTTAAACATTTAAAACTAAACATTTAACATAGTCGTTTCTTCGTTCGTATTATACTTGTACGTTTATTCATCGCCACTAGAACCGAAACTGTTACGAAGGTAGTCATCATATGCCGCTTCATCATCAGTCATTCCTGGTGTCAATCCGCTCTCTACCTCATCCTCGTATACTTCTGCTTCGTATTCCAATTCTCCTTCAAGTGAACGTTTGTCTTGTACTCTTTCCGCGGCATCCAAATAATCATTCAAGCAATTGACATTTTAACCGCTTGTGGAGTGAGTCGAGTTCGTCTTATTGATATAACCTGCCACTAATAGAAAAAGCAGATTCCGAAGCTACCGTAGAAGCTTGGACGGTTAGTAAATCTCGGGCCATGGTGAATAGGATGGGAAATTGATCTTCCTTACCTTTCTACCTAGCCAACAAGTCAAAAATTTTAAATTCATGTGAAGTCATGGTTGATAAAAAGTTTATAAGACCATATCTCCCGAGTTCACTACTCGGAGTGTTACCACGTTGACGTTATTACATTCATCCTTAAAGTATTATATAAATCAAACATTGGATCATTCGAACATTCGGCATTTGCCGCATGCCTTAAAGCATCATGGATTTGTGATATTTTTCTGTATTTTAATAAATAAACATCATACATTTGTTGTAATTGTTTGTTGAAAGTAACTTTTGCAATTTTACTATATATTGGTTTACCAACTTCTAAATCCAAATTAAAAGTAATTTTATCAAGTGAAGTTTTAACCCCCGGCAAATTTAAACAAGGATTTAAAGCAACGGCACATGTAATAACGGGAGACAATTCTTCAAAATACTTTTTAAGTTTTTCTTTCATTGGGGGTATCATATCGAAATAAGGTCTACCCCTACACGACAATTCATTTAATTTTGAAGTGATTAAATAAATGTGGTAAAATACCAACGGACTCGTTGGGTAATAAACTCCAGAAAGACATGTAGTTGCATTTTTAAAAATTTGAAGCATTTTTGTTACTTCTTCGATGATGGCCCAACCCGATGGATGGTAAGACTTTGCCTTTCCCCGACTTATCAAACTATTATGAAAGGCTATTAAACTTTCTTTTTGTATAATAACCTTTTCAAACATGTTACATGTGGAATCCCATCGTGTTGTTACGTCCTAATTCGGACCTAAACATTTGGTATTTGCGTTTTTACAAAACTTGTGACTAAAAATATCACGTAACATTCTTTTAAAACAATATTTAACTGTTTCAATCGTTTTTAAACCGTCTTGAACGGCTAAGTTTATGATGTGCGCAACACATCGACTATGAAAAAACACACCCTCACATATTGGTTATATTTTAATTTCAAATGATCTATCGCAAGAGTGTTGTTTTACGCATTATCAAAAGATATAAAAAATATTTTGTTTTCTAATTTATACGTTTGAATAACTTTATCAATAAGATAAAAAATTTTTTTGCCGGTGTCAGGATAATCAAACAATTCAAACGCAATCGTACGTTTCATCATTTGCCACGAATCGGGTTCAACCCAATGGGCGGTGACACAAATGTACGAGTCCGGTGAACCGTGAGGTGTCGACCAAACATTACTAGTTAAGTTAACACCAGTTTGTAAATTTTCAAAATAAGATATTAATTCATTTTTAGCTTTTATCCACATTTTTAAACAATCTCTTCGAAGAGTAGCACGACTTACATTGGTGTAACGTGGTTGGAGAGTTCGTTGAACGAGTCAAGTCAAACGTTCGTTGTCGAAATGTTTGAATGGCAAGCTTTCTTGAATTACAAATTGCGTCATTTGCTTCCGAACCGCATCAACGTTATAAGCCCAAATATTTCCTTCGTTTGTCATCGAAGCTTGACCTTGAGAAGGTTCACCTTTTAACGTTTTACAATATTTATTTGCAATATGGTTTTTCAACGTTGTGTTTGTATCTTTTTTGAAAAACTTATGACAAAACTTGCAACGAGCCTTGTTTGGACCGCTAGCCATTTGATATAAATCGTAATTGCATCATATTTCGGGGTTCCTATTTATAGGAATGATTGCTATCACCACGTTGCTTAAAGACGCTTCACAACCAACGGATGATTGAGCACTTGTTGAAGTCATTTCAGAGATTTTTGTGAGAGTGTTTTTGAGAGCGTTTAAAACGAAAGTATTTGTGAAAAACGTTTTTGAGATTTTTGAGAGTAGAGAGTGTTATAAGTTGTTGTGATTCAACCAAAACATCAAATGCATATATATACTAATATAGTGGGGGTATAATGGTAAAAAAATCAAAAAAACGGTCAAAAATGGGTACAAACGGCTATATAGCCGTTATACAACGGTAACCGGTTTGAAAACCGGGTTTAAAATCGGTTTGAAGTACAACCGGTTTGGAACCGGGTTGTAACCGGATTGTAACCGGTTTGAAAACCGGTTCGGTTTGAAACCGGTTTTAAGTTTGGAAAGGGGAAACCGCACAAGAACCGGCGGTTCGGGACCGGTTTCAAACCGGTTTGGGCCTCAAACTGGTTCCGGTTTTTTTGGCTGAACCGGTTTCTGAACCGGTTTTTTTGTCCATCTCTAGGTTCACTATCTGACACGGTTTTTAAAACATTGATTTTGTTCACTACAAAGAGAGCACAAAGTGGAGGTGGAAAAACCCTCTCTGGACCCTATAGTTTCATGTTTTTTTCTTCGGTCAGATTGATTGTTTATTGCAGTTGAGTTTAAAAATATATATTTAATTCTTACCCTATTTATAATACATAAAAGTTCATTTTCACCCAAATATATCTCAAATCTCTCTTAATGGATTCGTTGCAATTTCAATCTCCACTATCATTATTTGATCCATCAAGTTTCTAGGAAAAATCTTTTGAGACGTGAAGTGTAAATTTTAAACTTTTTACGACCATGGGTTTTTTTATTTTTAGGCGCGTTTCAAGAGACATCTTCATTGCCAACAATATTTTACTATCTTATTAAAATGTTTATTTAATTTTATTTATAAGTTATTGTAATTCTTAGATTAACAAAATGTTGTGTCTTATTTTAGTTTTAAGTTATTGTACTTATATTATTTTCATTATGTTTTTATTTAAATTAAACGTTAAATATGATATATAAATATAAGATTTAATAAATTAAATTGGCAAGTTAAACGAGAAATCACTTGGCTTAATTTTGAATGCTTTGTTCAGAGTTAACTTAATTGGAGTTAAGATTTAAACTGCTATTAGTAGAGAAAAATTAAGCTAATTAAGCTGTTTGAAAATATTAGTTAGAAAGTTGAAAGTCATGATTTCATTAATTTGGTCCATGGCTCTAATGATGTTTTCATGCAATTTGTCATCAAAATGTCCCCAAAATATTATTTACATTCTTTTGAACCGAAATATATTTACTTATGCACGAGGTTAACGATGGTAATCAACAAACTGATTTTCATTAAGCTAGCTTTATGTCCCATGTATTAAATCAAAGAATACAAACATACATACATACATGTAAGCAAGCATACATGCATGCATGTAGGCATTTACGCATCCAATGCATATATATACACCATACATGCATGCATAAGACAGATGTATATATGTGTGTTTTATCATTGGATCCAACACACACACAAGATTTGTGATTTCAACATCACTAATTAATTTTATTATAAACATGATATACAAGCTTTGTGTGTGTGTTGGAGTACTACCTCCAATTCCGACACCATGGTAATCTACATAACCAAAACGAGTGTCTAACTACACGTCATGATAATCTCCAAAGAAGCATTCTGGTTGTAAAGTGATGTATATAATATTATAACAACCAAAATATTATGAGTTTAATTTTGTAATATGCGAATTGTGACGTTGATATCTTAAAAACCTAGAAATTACCAAAAAAAATACATGATTTGTGCATCCATCTTACTATTTAACTAAATTTAACACTATAAAAGTTGAACTTTACAATTCGAAATTTTAAATAAGTTTTAACAACACCAGATCTTATGTAATCAACCCATTAGATAAGCTTTTTATGTAGATCAAGATAATAACATTGAGTACTACTGGAAATAGTAAAATGATACAATTATCGTCCTATCCATAAATAGCCATACAGCCATGAAGTAGTCAGCCATTTGTCTCTAGATTTAAAGCATATGCTATTAAACAATATTCAACTTCATCAACCCAATGAACATTCATCAACACTTAGATATGGTCCCCTACAACCTTTGTTGAATCGAAACCCACTCTATATATATAACACATTGTCCAACGTTGGTAGGCTGCCTTTAATCACAACCTACCTAAACTATAATCACTTATAATAATCATATATTCAATTGTTTTCTCATGTTTTGTTGCCAAAGTATGGGGCAAAGTGGTTGAGCTTACGATGTTACTTTTTGGGTCAAGAAAAGTCGAGCCTTAAATAACTGACAGGTGTTATATTTCATTAGTTTTACATTTGTTCCCTCTGAGGATACAGTTCCCATTTTGTCCGTTTTCATTGGATGTGTTTTCTTCTTTCAAGAATGTCAATTGGTATAATCAAGTTTGTGAATTATCAACCCTCACGTTATGAAAATGAGGAATGCCGTATCAACTTAGTTTTCGAATATCTTTCAAAAATACTTATCAAGTTTATAAAAAGTGAGAAATTAAGAACCAAAACAAATTAAAAAAACTCGTAAACATATATATATATATATGAAACTAGAGAAAACCCACCAATAAAACCGATTGTATAATTAATATACTTTTTATCACCGCCTTTTATATGTGTGTGTATGTGTATATATAAACAGGGATATGAGTCAATTAAATACCGTAACATAATTTTACATATACATGACACATAGGTTACATATACGTAATCATTTTCCATTCGACATAGTGTTGCGTATACGGAAAACTATTAATTCTCGTATGGGTCAAATTTGAGTTTAGTTTTAGTTTTATAAATGGGATTTTGGGTAACCTGGCTAGGCAGGTTATTTCTTTTTATCAATTTTCCTAAGTATCGTGGCAATTTCCGGTATGTCCATCCTCCATTCAAATGAACACAAATAGTGAGGTGGCAAATGGGTGTAGGTTAGAGAGAGCGTTCGATGTGCGTTTGTTTGCTTCATTTGTATTTTTGGATAATCATAGACAAAAAGGTGGCCCTCTTTCTTACAACCACTAAATTAAATGCACAATAAATTAACCATACAATTTATTTACTATAAATTTTGTTCCTTGTATTTTTTATCTTTTGGAAATTCATATTTCGTTTGAATTTCGTGAGTTAACACGATGCAAGATGCATGTGTAGTTCAACGTTTGTACATCTGTTTTTCTCGTTTGACATGTAAGTCGCAACAACCCAACTTAGTTATACTTTTCTATGTTTAACGTGTCAATTTAATTTCTTTGCACTAACACACCGCAACTTCAATTGGCGGTCATTGGCGGTGGTGTGGCAATTATGCCTTTTGGCATAGTCTTACGCCCCCGTCGTAACGCGAGGTAGCTTAAGGGCTATTTGATTTTGGCTTACTCGGTCAGCTGGCCAACATGTTTGATATGGTTGTGTTGTCTTCTAACCGGATCCGTGGGTGCTGGCCCAGACCCTAAATTAAAATATGCTAACCTAGAGAAAGGGCGCTGCCCCTTGGCCAAACCCACACCGAGCAACCCCCTCGGCCAAACCTCCACCCGTTGGCTACCCCCTTGGCCAAACCTCCACACATGAGCGACCCCCTCGGCCATACCTCCACCCGTCGGCGACAATAGCTGCTGCTACTGCTGGTGGTTGTGCTGGTTGTGGTGGTGGTGGTGAGTTGGTGATGTTGGAGTGGTAAGTTTGGGGATTTGAAAATGTGATCTTGGAATTTTATCATTCAATAGTCAGATATTATCAAACAACCAAGTTTTAGTTAATACAGATTCAGTCAAAACTTTTAACTAGGTCAGTTTTTGATTCAGTCAGATATTATTGAGTTAGCTGCATCAAACAACCCTTTACTTTTAGTTTAAAAATAGAGTAAATTATGAATTGTGACCTTTATTAATACGTAAAATTACATGTGTCCTTTAGTTTTAATAATTACACCGTATGTCCTTTTTTAATAAAAATTGCACACATATTGTTCTTTACACTAACTAACATCAAAATTTACAGTTAAGTTAGGCATCTGCCTATCACTTGAGGGATATTTATGTATTTTACATGCCTATAATAAATTAAAAACTTCTTAACGTCGCTTTAAGTTGAATCTGGAATTTTAGGATAGTAGAAATCACTATCCATTTCCGTATTTGAAGTTTCGGAAATCTTTAGATATATGTTAATAAAAATAATATAAAAACAAGACACATTAAAAAAGTCCCAATATACACTAACAAGTCCCAACCAAAATTAAAAAAACATTTAACACTTTTTAAAAAAATAATAAAAAGTATTTTTAAAATAGTTTCAATTATCCTAAAACTTAAAAATATTAAAAAACGTTTAACACTTAAAAGAATAAAAAAAAGTATTTTTAAAATAGTTTAAATTATCCTAAAACTTAAAAATATTTTTTTGTTATTTTCAAAAGTATCAAACTTTTTTTTGTTGGGAGTTGTTAGTGTATATTAGAACTTTTTATGTGTATCATTTTTACATTATCGTTTTAATAACATATATCTAATTATTGCAAAAATACTAAGAAGAGAAGTACAAATACATGAATCGCTATTCGTATCTGTATCCAAAATTTCGGATATCTGAACTTCAAATATCCGAAACTGTAGATACAAATACGGATAGTGGTTTTTACTATCCAAAAATTTCAAACATCCAAGTTTAACACCTAACATGAAGGCTACGGAATGAAACGACGTAAAATTATTTTTGACTTATTGTAGGCATGTAAAATATATTAATATCCCTCGAGTGAGAGGCACATGCCTGACTTAACTGTAAATTTTGACGGATGTTAGTGTAAAGGACAATATGGGTGTAATTTCATGTATTAATAAAGGACACAATTTGTAATTTACTCTTAAGAATATTTACAATCAAATGAAAATATAACTACAACTAAATTTATATAATGGTGTATTGTAACATGATGAATGCACTAAAAAGGTGAAAAGAAAAATTACGTCTAATGATATGACACTGAGATAGATTATGGTGTGTAGTGTGATGAACACACTAAAGACGGTTTATGAGAATAAGTTATGAGGAAAAGAAGCTTGTTATATTTATAAACTAGGTTAATTATCATGTAATACATGACTAATGAAAAAAATACACTGCAAGATTGCTGGTATGAATTCAAATTGACTTTGTGTCTTCACATGATAAGATATAAGCATATAGTGGCTTTACAAATTACGTATTGTTAGTGTAATAGAACATAAAAGTAATACAAATTTTACATTTAATTTAGTATTAGAAAACAAACAAATTCTAAACTTTGAGAGATAAAATGATCTAAAATAGATCGAAAAATAATGAAGTCAAAACCATATATGAAGCCTAGAGAGTTTGTACGGTTTGTAATTATTGTCTCAAATTTTAAACATAGTATATGTTCTTTATCAAAATGCATAAATTTAAAAATGTTTTTCAGCAAGCAATATATTATAAATAAAAAACATTTGTTTTCACTTATATGCTTTTGAACTATATAAACTTTTATGTTCTAGATGTTGGTTTCATGGTTTGCACTTCGTTACCTTGGAATTAGAATTAACAAAGTTTAATTACAAAGTTGAGTATTAAAATTTAAATTAAAGTAATTGTTGATTGCTTTATAAAGATGGTTAAATATACATATTTTTAAAGTATATATATACCATCCAAAATAAAGGCAACCGTAATTGAAGTTGTTTCAAAATTATATACGGGTGGATCATTAGTTATAATACAACCCACATGTAACCCATAAAGTAAATTGTTGCTTTAGGCGAGAAAACTTAAATGAGATACCTTCATTGACTAACATGTGTATCTATTTTATTAGTATACATGGAGGGGTGAGACGGCTTAAAGGACATTTATATTTATATTTATATTAATATTAATGTATACTTATATCAGCTGCATACCCGCATATGCTTAGGCCCACCGTCTATACTCTATATGATGATAAAAATACATGGGCTTAGGCCCAGAAACTTTGAAGACCATTTATGGAAATATATGGGCTTAGGCCTACCTAATGTGTATCGTTTAGGCCTTTTAGACTATGTCTATTTTAGGGTATTTTTGATCACATTTTGTATTATCCGACTAGAGGTGTACAAACCGGGTTTTTTTTTTTTTTTTTTAAACTGGTTTGGGTTCCAATCCGGAACCGGTTTGGTCAACCGTGGTCAAAATCGGTTTGGGCTCAAACTGGTTCGGGTTTTAAGCCGGTTTGGACTTAGAAAAACCCAAACCTATAAAAGCCGGTTGGGTGGTTTGAAAATCGGTTTGGGCCGGTTTGAAAACCGGTTTAGGCTCAAACTGGTTAGGTTTTTTTAAAAGTGTTATAAATTAAGTAAACAATTAGTTATAAAAATTAAATAAACTTATAAGATGAATTTTACATATTAATTGTATAAATTAAATAAACCGATAAGATACATTTACGTATTTTTATTTGTAAATATTAAAGCATATAAAATTAGGAACATTACATAATTGTTTTTAAAAACAAAGTACACAATTTCAAATTAAGTACATAATTTAAAATCAAAGTGAAATATATAATATATAAAACACAAAAATAGTTAGACATAAATTTTAAAATATTGTTTGAAAACTGGTTTGTAACCGGTTTGGAATTGGACCAGGTTAGAAACCGATTTGAAAGAGCAAAACCTACAACCGAACTTAAACCGTCGGGTTGGACCAGTTTGAAACCGGATTGAGATCAGGTTTTTGTATCTACCTCTAAATCCGACCCTAACCTCAATGATATCTTTTCTTCTTTTGTTTACTACTTTATGCTTAATGAATGAGCTAGAAAATTTGTACCTTCGTTGGCAATTTCCTATGATAGGATGGGATGAAACGCCGGTGATATAGTTTGAATATTAAATAGAAGACAATTACGTTCGACTGATATAAGTATATACTTTTTTAACACTATTATATTTAGTATAATTTTAAAATTATCTTGTTAACTATAAAAATTGAGAACTAGCAACCACAATTATCGTTTTGTTCTCAGATTAGTTTTTTAAGACGTTTTACTCCTTAGTCTTAAAAAAAAAAAAAAACTAGATAAAATTACCACCCCACATCTTCTTCTCTAGCAAGCTTTCTCATTTTTTAAAGACCTAACTAGCTATTTTAATTCCATGAAATTACACTAATCAAATTGGACCTTCGGTAGAAGTTTTTTTAAAATAAAACTACCAACCTTTGAAAATAAATTTGTTTCCACAAGTCATGCCGACAAGTCATGCCGAAAATCCAACAACTTGTTAATATATCATAATTCCACATTCTTATTAACACCATCCGACGAGTATTTTAAAATATTGTTTGTAACCTATTTAACACCATCCATCATTTTAGAACCACCTAAATGTATTTATTTAAATTGAAAAATGATAATAGCATAGATGTACTTTGTGTCATCTAGCATTGTCCCCACCTTTTTGCATTAAAGGATTATATTATTTAGTTGTGGTACAAATGATTGAAAGTATAGTGTTTTATTTTGGGTCCTAACACTAATCAAAATAAATCGATATCATTTTATATATTGCGTATGAAATTGACATCATTTTATACATTGCATATGGATTTATACGTGACGTATCGGGTCAAATACACTGAAAACGAGAAAAATGAAGGGGGATGTCTGTAACATCCGCTCATTTTCAAGACTTAAACCTAAACCTAAATCCATTTTGAACTTCTGTTATTAAAATTAGCATAATAATTATAATGGATCAAATGTAGTTAATGTGCCTTTTATATTGTGAAATATTCATTTATTAATCATTTTAAATAACTTGTAATAATTTATGATTTATATATATATATTTATATAAGTTATAAAGTTTTACTAATAACTATAAATTTTAAATATTGGAAATAAAAAATAAAAATTTTAAAAGTTACAAGTTTTACAAAAGTTATGAAGATTAATAAATAATTGATTTGATAAATTATTTATATTAGGTCTTATAAGTCTAGGGTTTAATTTGTAGTTTTTAAAACTTAATTCAAAAGTTTCCAGCATAAAATAACAAACTTTCAAACAACAAGTACCAAATGTGTAATGAACTAAAACCCAACCCCCACCCACTTTCTCTCTCCCCGATCTTCCGGCCGCTGGCCGGCGAAGGTCTGGCGCGGTGCCGACAAGGTCCGAAACCCATCAAAACCTTTCGGGATCGATCCCAAACCGTTCCAAACTCTTTCGTATGCATGTTTCGAACGTGAATGCATGATTTAATTTCATTTAAAGCACCGGTTACTACTTGAACCATCGTGTAACCGATGGTTCAAATCGATTGAGCCCTCAACATTGAAAACGCAATAATAACTCAATTAATCGAGCATGGATAATCTTTTAACTATCCTTAATCTATCTAGGTTTCCAATTCCACCTGAAACCCACACAGAGTTCATATCCGATTCTCTCTGAATCCACGATCTGCAACTTAATCGTGATCCATTTTCTAAGCGATATTAATCGCAATTGATATGGGGCTTTTCTTAATCATCAATAAACGAAGCTTTTCAAATGGCCAATCGAATTAAACCATCAAGAATCCGCTCTGTTCGGTAATTCCACGATCGCGCTCGTTCTTGTTCTTGTTTGCTAACCAAACGAAACCAATCCAGGTAATTAAGAACATCTATATGCTCGGTTTTACTTGGAGAATCAAAGCCCTAACTTTAATTCCATTAACAACTTTGAATTCGTGTTCAATTTGGATCAAATCAAGTTAGGGTTCATGTTAATTTGGGGGATTTTCTGAAGTATGATTCTTATTAGTTAACTTGTAAATTAAAACAAGTTCTGGGCTTTGGCCCAACGGTTTCAACAATGCTCCCTTGGGCAAGAGGTCCCGGGTTTGAACCGGGCCTCTGCCAATATTTTTTTTAATTGATTTCTTGCATTTTTTATTTAGAAAATTATTATTATATTAATAAATCTAAATAAAAAATTATTTTGTTAAATAAAATATTTCAGAAAATATTAAGTTAAATTAAAAAAAAGGTTTTATAAACTTATAACTCATAAAATTGAATAAACTTTTAAAGAATAAAAAAGTTATAAAACATTATTAAGTCTTTTATATATTACAAATATAATATAGTCCAAACTTGGATTATTTTCAAAACACTTCAAACCTACATATTATAAATACTTAAATATTTAATCATATAAAGGATTATTTAAATAAATATTTAAATAATTAATTATTCAATGATTTATTCAACCATGTTAAATCATAAATAGTTAATAAATTTATTCGTTAACTATTATTTAAATTCTTGAAATTTGTAAAACGATATAATTTACTTTATTCTTATTTTTCTAGGGTTTGTATTATAAACCTTTAAGATAAATCATTTTTTTAAAAGCCAAAACTTTATAAAATCATTTTAAATAATTTTAACGTCATTTAAATAAGTATTTACTTAATGCTCTTTATAAAGTTTTAAATAATTAATTATTAAATTAATTACTTCTTTTCACATATAATACCTAATTCCTATTAAATCAATAACTTAAATTGTTGAAACATTTTTTTAATGAAACTTAAACTTAATTGAATTATATTATCTTTATTAAACAAAAAACAATTCATTATTTTACTTAGTCATTTAAACCCCCAAAATTCCAATTGAAACCCTAGTTCACGTCTCGTTATTAATCTTATTATCGAATTTAATCTTGGAACATATACGTTTAGGCTATTTGTAAGAGAAATCATTGGAGCCTCGATTTATTTTTATCATCATCTTATATACATTTTGTGAGTTTTCCATGTGAGTATTTCTATACCCCTTTTTATATATTTTCACACTTTGGGGTGAAACATGTTACTTTATAAACATTGCACTTGTAAACGTTTGATTCGTGTAAACTTATGGCAATTTACTTGTGTGTTGTGGTTAGTTGAACTTTGTAGCTACCATGTAATGTCGAATATATGTACAATCATTAACTATTGCTAGCCTGGCGACGTTATAGATCTATGGGCCTGACGAGCCTGCTTGGTTGATCCAAGTACACTTAGCTAATCGTATATACTTGTAAATGTTTGAGACTTGTAAAACTTTGTCAAGTTTTGATTGTGCATTCTGTCTTACATCTCTAGTTACTTTGTTCTCTAATCTATAACATGAATTGCCATCTTTTATATACTTATGTATTGAAAACTATGGAAATCTCACCAACTTTCAAAGTTGACCTTCTATTTTTTAACATGTTCCAGGTTTACTTCTTGTGGATTTCTCTTCGCGCTCATATAAGACTTTGACCTAGTTTAACTTAACAAGTTATTTCTTTATTTGGTGCTTTTGTATTATATGGATTTATTTGTCTTGTAATGTTCAATAATTAATGATATTTAATATTATTTCAACTTAATTAGTTCCATGTGCTATGAATAATCGTTTCACATTCGTCCGCCTCGATGATTCCGCCGTCGGTCGGGGTGTGACACTGTCAGAGAGCTATACGTCCCATATAGCCCTATACGACACATATAAGACTATACGATGCGTATAGCAAATTTCTACACTAACTATGAGGAAAAATTCAAGGGGCTATCAGAGAGGTTCTACGCCCCGTATAGCGCTCTACGACCTCTCTATACGACGTGTATGAGACTATACAACCTGTATAGAATTTTTTGATGTTGATTTAAAATATTAGAGTGTTTATATAACCACGACCTTTTTTTTTCTTTATTTTTTCATTTAAATCCCTCTTTAAATAATGAAACGTTGAAATAAACCAGGAAACCGTTTGACCAAATCCAACATTTATATTATACTTTATTTAAAGCAACAATGCATGCATGTCATAAGATTATATGATAAATTTACTTAAACTAATTACGGATTCTCAATTTGTTTATACACTGGTTTTAATAAACTTGTGTCTTACACGAATTAAATAAATATATTAATTAGAATAAAATCTTATTAAGTATAAATCGATTTTAATACAAGATATGATTAAAAAAGATTTATTTTAAAATATAATTAATATTTTATTTCAAAATTAACATTTACAAAAAATGTCATTTAATATTTTTTTCTTATTATAAATCCCAATTTTGATTTTCTTTTGCTTGTAAAAATTTACTTTTCAAAACACCAATTTAAGTTTTATGTTTTAGAAAAACTTTTTATTTCTTAAACCTTATTTCTATAGAAATAAAATTAACAAAGAGATATATTTTTTAATTTATAAAAAAAGTATTTTAATATAAAAATTAAATAATATATTAGTATTTGATGTAATTATTACTTATCTATATAATAGCAAAACTTTAGCTACAAGAAAGTTTAGGATTTTAATATTGGCCACCAAGTTTCTTTCTTTTGTATACTTTAAAAACCAACTTAAATATTGATACCCATCCATTATTATTTTTTTAGTTTTTATTATTACTCTTATAGTATATTTAATATTTTAATTTTCAATATTTTTTGTGTTTATAATAACTTTTTTCATAATTATAAAAAAGGAAATTCATGTTTTTTTGTCAATGTTTCCATACAAAATTGTTGAAAACGTAGTGTTCAAAATCAAAGTTTTTTTTCTATCGTATTATGATAGAGTATGACTTTTATGACAAAGTACACTTCTGGGGCTTTATGTTACAGTGACACTCATTTTTACAAGGAATAGACGTTACAGTTTTACAACGGCGTGACAGTCATGACATGTTTCTGTGTCTTTCTTGATGCATTGGGGTTTTACGTTGGAATAACCGTCATTATGATGTGTTTTTGTATTTGTTTTTTATATTTGATATCGTAGTGGATTTCTCGTGAATCGCGCATCAGAAAAAAACTAGTTTAATATGAGAGGCAAATAAAAAAGAGTGAAAATTAATGTAATATTATCACGTGTTTCTTCTAACTATCCTTTTATTAAAATAAGACTAATATAGTAAAATATATTGTACCCGTGTAAAACTGGTTATTTATTCACACTAGATTAAAATGAAAAAATCAGTTGTTAGCACTTACCACCGGTGTAACACCGATATCAGAAATTGGGAAGAAACTTCTTATAATAAATATTACTTTTCATTATGAGATTTGTTTTCTTCTATGATGAAAAAATATATTATGTTTGACATTGAGACGGAAGGAAATTCAGTATGTATACTAACTAGTAGAATTTCCTGCGCGTTGCGGAGGGAATTCAATCAGCATCGATTTGGTTTATGACGGTGTTTGTTCGGCACCAACACTCTAGCAATTGATAGAGAAAACCAAAAAAATATACTCATGATGCGCCAAAAGATAATGATTCCAATAATACAAATGTCGGTATCGATGTTGTTTGGTTGGAAGTGATTTAGTAATGACTTCAATGATACAAAAACGAAGATCAAGGTTGTCGGGGCAATACATTACTGAAACTCTCTATAGCTTACTATACGAAAATTTTCTATTTTAGTTGCAACTTTTTTTCAACAATGTTGCCGAAAATGGTTCCGCTTCCCGGTTTTGGTTCGGTTCGCTATGGTACTGACACTCGCTATAGAAAAACAATAAAACAAATACTAATTTGGTTCTGATAATACCGTTGTTTGGTCGGACTCGGTTTACTTCATTACGGTACTTAAGGTCACAAATTTAAATCAATTGGTTTGTATACTTCTTTAAAGCTAGATGTTGTACACCCTTTTCATCTACCTCAAACATGTGAAGAAAATCAGCTAATAAGTTGCAATAAAACATAAAGTTAAAACAATGCTTTGTATGTGGTGTTGATATGGTAAGTTGTTCAATATAAAAATCACGATCCTACACAATGTGAAGCCTTTTTCTTGATCAAATTCTAACCGATTAATTGTGCAAAGATCAAGACTGCATTTTAGAAGAGAAAGATCATTTATCTTGATTCAAAAACCTAATGGTCTAAAACTATGCTTGGCTCCGACCACCAGAATTGCGATGTGCTAATAGGTTGTGAATAGTGGAGAATGGAGATGACAGACCGAAACCGACGATGAAGATAGAAGAAGACCTTTAGATGGTGATAAGGATAACACAAACTATAACCCAGTTGTACGGTGTGCTAAGTGACTGTCATCCACTGAAAGTCAACAAAGTGTAACATTAGCCTATGCATAATATGTTGTACCATGAGCTTTATTAATGATACATCATTGTTAATGTCGTTGTAAAATGTAATGGTATATAATATAACATTAAATTGGGTTTCACATGTATCGGATTTGTTCATGTATTATCATCACAATAAACTTTATTACTATAGACAAAAATCAATTATGTTAAACTATTTAAACTTAACCTTAATTTTTAATTTTTGTTTACACGAATATAAATGAATAATCAATTAAGTCAAACTTTACAAATTTGTTAATATTTTTTACAATACATAAACTTTTATCTAATATGATAATAATATCTTAATAGTCGAGAATTGATTGCCTAATAATCACAACTCAATTTTAAAGTTTACATATCATATGACTTAATGTGATAATAATTTTTAAATTAAAACATATTAAATAATTAATTTTACGTATCTCATATTCAACCAGTGTATTATATGAATCACTAACCTAATAATACTATATAACTATATTGATTACTATTAGTATCTATCATTTATAACCAATTTTTCAGGGGGGAGGGGGAGCCTAAAAAGGTCATAAGTTTGGTTTTATTCTAAAGGATCCTGGATTATTCTTGGGTCAAAGTCACAAAAATATTTAGTTAAATAGGCCGGTCTAGAGTCAGCATAACGGGTATCCCTTTGTGGCGCATTGTTAGGAATGCTTCTAGCCATCTTAGGTCATTCTTGAGAATGCACATGTTTGACTCATTTACTCTTATGTATTTTAAAATTAAAATAGTTGTGTATTGATTTGTAATTTAATAGCTTTTATTTATGAACATTTGTGTTTTGAGTGTAAATATGTGATTCTAGAGTAGTAAAATGTTAAAGAAAAGGTATAACCAAATTTATAGGTTAAATGAACACCTAACTCTATCTGTGTTTGTGCATTGATGTAATTTTTTTAATTTATGTCATGTTTATATGTAAACTGATGTAAAAGTTTAAACTTAATTCGTATCCATGACAAGTTAAATCTCCAACATGATCATCAATCAATAAAATAAGTGTATTTAGAACAAAAGAAAATATTGATATTGGGTTCATATCATGCTCAGGCTTATGTCATGTATAATTTTAGTTTTATATAAGAATTGTATAGTTCGAATCGTCAACATGTTTAATACCAAATCGGGTATTATTATAATGAGACAAAGAGGAAATATTTATGGTTTTGGGGATTAACGTTTTGAGAGTATAAAAGTCCATGGGATTGCCATCAATGGTGGAGCCTATGAAGATGACTCCTCAAGAATCTTTCCAACTATGTGATGTTAACATCTAACAACCAATTCAACATCATTGCAAATATTCTACACAAAAAAAGAACTCTTTCTTTTACTTTATTCAAAGCCATTGATTCTTGAAATTTAGATTCTAAAAATTCATGCCTCTCAATTGATTGAAATTGTGTATTCCTTTTGCTATGCTTTTGAGGTTGTTTCCATCTATTGAATAGCAAAAGTGAGATGCTCACAAGGCCCCTCATCATATCACACTTGTTCATAGTAATTATTATTATATTCCTTTTACTTTTCTTCACATCATATTTTCTTTATTAAAATAAGTATTTAAAAAGTTTGAATTATACGTGAATAAGTACCTAATTAATACGATATATAAGATATCTAAATATATAAAAAAACATATTTTAACAATTATAACAAATATTGGTGCTACAAATACCCTCATGCTTTAATAATATACAACCAAAAGATAATGTATCATTCACTTGTTAATTAAGTCTCTAGGCTAGTGATTCTTCTAATGTATCCCAAAGATAAACCACATAAAACTTAAGACGTACAAAGTTCATGTGTTACTATTACAAAGAACCATATGAATCTACTTATAAAAGAACATACAACTAAATAAGCGATATATAAGACATATAATTAAAAAAATAAAGAAGAATAAAGAAAACATATTTTCACAATTATAACAAATATTGGTGCTACAAGGTTTAGATACCCTCATGTTTTAATGATATATATAACTAACAGATAATGTGTCATTAACTGTGAATTACATATCTAGGCCGGTGCTACTTCTAATTTATCCCAAAGATAATCATAACGGTCTTGAACTTCTAACCTAGAAAGTTCATATGAGTTACGCTATTATAAAGAACCATAGATACGAATGTACCAATAAAAGAAAATACAGCTAAATAAACGATAATTTCAAGTTGTTTCTGTAATAATTTAAACCTTTTTCCTTTTCAAAGCATTTGGTACCATTCGAGTTTCCTAGGCTCTAAGTTGTCTTATGATGTGACAGATTATTGATATAATACCAAAACCTAGTATTAATTGGGTGGTTGATTAAGAGTCTAAAGTGAAATATTATATTATGACAAATTTAAGAATATGCTTGACAGCTTGAGGAAAAGTAACCAAACAACAGTGACCTATCTTGTACGTTGTTAATCACAAGTTTCGTTATAATAATCAAGTGATGTATCAATGATGTGTTAGTATTTTATATGTTGTGTTTGTAATTTAGATAATAGGAATGAACTCCATGAAGATGATATTGATGATGATGTTGTATGCCAAAAGTCGATTGAGCTTCTTGTTATAAAGTTAGAATTGATGAGAGTTTAACCATTGATGATTAATATGTGTATATATAGTTGACTAGGTTAAAATCTCGTATAATACACGGGTTAAGTAAATTTACTATTACATCTTTAATAATGTACGAAGTTTTGTCTTAAACATTATGTATTATAAGTATTAAATAAACATTATATTAGTAATATTACACATATTTGAAAATTTGAAGTTAACATATTTAAAATTTTAATTATGGATAATTATTAACTAAAGAATATTTATTTTACATTTGAAGTTAAAATATTTTATTCTTACATTTATTATTATTTAAGAGGAGAGAGGTGAAAAAATCAACTATTAAATAACCTATAAATGATGTATGTGTGCATTTTTATTTTTATTTATTAGTATAGAGATTTAATTGATAGTATTATCACAAGTGTAACATCTTGTAATATTATATCACGGTTGATATTATTTAGCATAAACTGATTTTATTCTTGTTGACATACAGTATATATTTTGAAGTTATAAAGTGAATAAAAAGTCAAACAAAGTTAAACTTTAGGACTATAGGTGGATTAGTGTTTAAGGTAATGAGAAAAAGAAGTTGGGAACCACAACGTCCAAAGTTAAATTTGTAGGACTTAAATTGTTGATTTGGTCTTTAATTGCAAATATATATCAATGGCCTGAAAGTTGATAAATTAATGTCAAGGTCGAACCGCGCATCAATCGTGCTTGGTCTCTAGCAAATTTTTTGTAGGTTTTGTGTTATGATCATTAAAATCTATTTAAAAGTTCTATTTCAATCTAGCTATTTGTCACTTTTGTACGTATTTAAGTTGCACGTAAACATGCATATGATTATTTTCAAATAACATATTTATTGTACGTTCTCATTTATTAGCATTAAGAGATATGATGTAGCCATAATAGTAATCTATATATGCATTAATAAATCGTTTTAATGTGGTTGGAAAATTTACGACCCGAACATCTTAGCTTTCTCGTGAATCAGCTAGGTGATCATACCATTCGTCACTTTGTACAAGCCTGATTACCGTATCCTTACAGAGGTAAACCGTAAGCCTCCACCCTAAAGTGAATTTATTAAAATTCTTGAAAATTTTTTTGATTATCATTTTTACTTTCTCATGTTGTAACCTATGTATTCGTTTAGTATATATTGCGAATGTTGTGGTAATTGGTAAACATTAAGGGAGCCAAATCGAATATGTATTTGGATCAACCTCGTGTACTTACTTTTCTACATATTCACGAAATTGTCTTATATATAGTGTAGTTAAAATATATACATAGACATGTATATGAATATTTTGGATAACTTGATGTAAGGATTATAAAGATAATCCACCATCTTGTGGATAAGCCTCATGGTACTTTTATTATTCTTTCTAAGGCATATGAATTACTTTTACATTTAGGAAGAAAAACTTAGATGTTAATTAGAATATGAACTATAAGAGGCCATCTATAAATTTTACACGTATTATACACGGAAGGAGTCTATTTGATATGAAAGAACAAAATTAAAGAGAATGCTTCGAAACACTTTTCATTGCTTAAATTTTGTTGGCTTATAATTTGAATAAAGTGGTTGTGTAGCCCACGGTGATATTAATCAAAACGATTATTAAGTACCACGTAACATGTGGACCTATATGTTATCATCACCCAACAAAAACTAAAATTCATGTCACACACAACAAACAAACAAGTATGTATAGAGATATAATATTAAAAGTTATTGCACTATATTTTATATAATTCAACAAAAAATAATATTTATGGGGGAAATTAGTGAACAAAATATTTACAAGGATATGATAGTTTTTAATAATTCAACAAAATATAATATATGTGATCAAATGACATCTAGACAACAATATAACCGGCCCGAGCTTTAAAACCATTAAAAAATCAATGATTATATTACTACTTATTAGTAGAATTGGTTTTATGAAACTTAATAGGAAGATGTTGGATAAGAGAGCAATATTATATTATATATCCATATTAAAATCCATTGAAAGGAATCGAAAGGAATAGCAAACTTTTCAATTTAATCCGTCCGTTCTAGATCTAACAGTTGTTTTATTGTTTTCGAATTACAAATGGTCAAATAATGGTGGATTACACGTATAAAAACACTCAACCAAAGGGGAATGAAGAGAAAACAAAAACTTAAGTTAAAAAAAATTCTATACAATCTAAGCTTTTGTCTCTTTCCTTGTTGAACCAACTTGATTTACTTTAATCATTATATTAGTAAGGATTAGATCACAAGCCAAATCTTATATTTAGAGAATTCGTAAGAGATATAGTCATGAGAGACAAAAAAATAGGAGTATGATCGATGCCTGACCCGATCATAATCAACGGTTCTTCTCAAAGAAGATTAAGTTATGCAATCATATATTTATACTATATAAAAAAGACTTTAATACTAACACATGTAATCTTTTTATATATCCTTACACTATTTCGACTCTCTAAAATGATATTATAATCATTTGAACACGTACTCACGTAATTTATTTATTTTTATTAAAATCAATTTATTTAATTACTACCTCTTTATCATCTATAGTTTTTTAAGGTCAAGCTATCTTTGAAAAAATACATTTTGTTGAATAAATTACAAAAGCACATATTTTTATCAAAAAATAATTAGAAAATCAAATTACTTATAATATGAACTTTTAACAGTAAACCTTTATAAATATAATATTTTAAATTGGTCTTTCTGAAAAAAGTTATAATAGATGAAATTTCCTAAAGCCAATCTTACCAAAACAATAAAAATAATCAAAAACCAAAGTTGTTAATAAACAAGGTTTTATACAAATAAAATACAAAAATTATAAAAAATGAAATTATTTAAATAAGAGAGTAAAAAATAATATAATTTTTTATTTCTTGAACTATGACTTATATGTAATTTAATATAATCTTATACTAAAATATAATATTATAACTCCACATTTTTTTACTAATTATTGAATATTTTTATTCAATCCGTTTAATATACAAGCTTCTAGCCTATCCATCTATCTATCTATAGTAAATGGATAATTAAGATGTCACGTGCAAAATTATAAGTCTCATCATACAAACTTTTCCACTTCTTTATATGATTATGAATACTAAATATAAATAATATTATTTATACCTTTTTCAAACTAAAAAATGTATTATTTAATAAACTAAAAACCAGTTTTTTATTAAAAACATAAATTTTAAAAACAATTAAATTTTATAAAACACAAATCATTCTAATACAATGAACCTTTATAGATTGTAATATTTTTCTAAAAAAAATCTTAAAACGAAATATATAAAAACCACAAGAGAGTTATAAAATAAAAGTTTAAGAAAAAAATGATATTGTTTAATTTACTTAAAGCACTTATTTATGAGTAATTTCAATCATATTTTACCTTCAAGTATAATTTTATAATTCATAAATTTTCATTATTATTTATTTAATATTTTATTTATTCAACCCATGTAATACACATGATACTAATCTAGTAAAATATATTTTAAACCACAAAACTCGTTTATAACAACCGTAACCGAACCATTATTTTCTTAATTGGTTTTGTTATTTAAATTCAACTTTTTTGTTATGATTCAGTTATCATTGTTTATGTTCATTCTTAGATTATATTGCCAACAGAAAGTTTGTATAAAATTATTTTGAAGTTTTATGTGATAAAACTATAAAAGTATTTTGAATAAAAATTAGTTACTTATAACACAATATATTGATTAGAAAAAATTAAGGTAGGTACTCATATAAAAACGCATACGTTATGTTTGTACACATTGTTGTCTTGTTGAAAAGTTTCTGACATTTAAAACTAACATGCAATTTGTAAAATACCATTTTCCTACACAAATAAAGTGTAAACAAGCAGTTAGTATTTTTTAAGGGACTAGCAAGAGTGATGTAACATTCCAATATACACATAAATAATTTAGTAAATATAAGAACATATTATTTTATCTTGACTTTTACTCCTAATTTTACTTCAAAACAATAATGATGTCACTTTATTCAAATACATAATTTGATAAACATAAAGAAAGATTAATTTCCTCCTAGTGCCTAAATATAAATATATTACAACAAAAGAATCCTCCAAACTCATTGGAGAATCAACACACTTTAATATACAGTAGCCTTTTTCTCCAACTAAAACCAGGGCTTTAATGAGAGGAAAAACAGACCACTTTGTGTTTTTGTGTGAAAGATAAAGATGACAAAAAGGGTCTTCCATCAATCATGCCAAAGCTGCTAAAATCATGTTACCTGCTCTCCATCCATCTCTATGTGATGGGCATCTGTCAATTTCCCTTTTTTAAAAAAGAAAAATGAAATCATGGGTACGTATAATAACCCTCAATCACTACTTTCTGATTTGGGTATTTTCTTTCTTCTGTTCTTCATTGAGTTTCATGATTTCTTGAGTCATAAAGTTGTGATCTTGATTGAAACAAGATTAGGGTCTTAGATTTCTAACAGAGTTTTACAGTAATGGGTATGTTAATAACCCATAATCACCACTTTTGACTTGGGTATTTTCATTCTTCTGTTCTTCATTTAACTTTATGATTTCTTGAGTCTTAAAGTCACAATCTTGATTGAAAAAAATTAGGGTTTTAGAGTGAGTGATAATTTATCAATTTCTAACAAAGTTTTACGGTAATGGGTAAGCATAATAACCCTTAATCACCACTTTCTGACTTGGTATTTTTCTTCTTCTATTCTTCATTGAGTTTGATGTTTTTTAGAGTCTTAAAGGTGTAATCTTGATTGATTCAAAATTAGGGTTCTTGAGTAGGTGATAATTTATTAATTTCTAACAAAGTTTTACAGTAATGGGTAATCTTAGTGTCAGAGAAGAAAAAGGTAAACAGATTGATCAAGATGAGTGCTTCATGGAATGTGGGCATAGTCAGGCGCAAGTTAGCAACAGCAGCAGTAGCAGCACCTATCCTGCGCATATGACTCCCCACAATAGGGCCTCTGATTTCCCTGTGATCATCAGTCCTCAGGTAAAACTACTACATGTACATGGTGGGTGGATGCTCACGTTAGCATCCTCAATATTCATTGTCTATGGTGGTTTTATTGGGGTCAAATAGGTTTTATTATAAAGGCAATCAAAATCTCACATTTTTATGCTGCAAATTGTTGGATTATGACAGAATTTATGGTTTAAAAAACTCTATTTGCAGGCTAATTTTATGCAGGTTGAAAGAGATGAATATAAATCTGTAAATCAAGAAAAGATCATACCTGCAGTGATCCGATGGATTCATGGTGGCAGGAATGTTGCAATTGAGGGATCATGGGATAATTGGAGGACGAGGTTGTTCATATAGCGTTTATCTTTTATTGTTATGGTGTTTGTGCTTCTTGATCATATTTCTATGGATTTTATGTTTGATCAGGGAGTTGTTAGAGGGTTCGGGCAGTGATTTCTCTATCGTTAAGGCGCTACATGTTGGCGTTTACCATTATCGTTTTGTTGTTGATGGGCAGTGGACTTATGCTTCAGATTTACCACATGAACATGATGATTTAGGGAATGTTTTCAACATTCTGGACTTAAAGGTATGTTACATTAGTTGCATTATTGTCATTTTTCTGTGTTTTAATTTGGTTCTACCGAACTGCAGAGTTGTATTCGCGGATAACTAAAGATCTCGTTACTTAGAAAAAAATTGGATCTTTCGGAAACTATATCTATTAGTGGGAGTGACAATACATGACACAACACAAAAGTAATCAGATTTTAAGTTGTCGTATATGACCCAGTCATGTTATTCGTTTTATTGAACATGTCGAGCTGCCAACATGTTTATGACCCGTTTAACCCATTTATTACAACTCACCACCCTGAAAATATGTTTATCACTTCATCGCTACCCACCAACCCATCAACCCATTTGACATGTTGAGATGAGTGGGCCATACGGGTTGTGTTCATGTTATACGATTTCAAAGTATATCTAAGTTAGTGTTGATGCTTTTAACATGAATAAATATATGGGTCATATTCTGGTTAAACAATTCAACGTATTAACATGCCAACCGGAAACATGTTAACCCGCCCGACACGATTGAAGCCCTACCTATTAATTCCTCAAAACATGTTCATAAAAGAATCAATTTTAAGTAGAAAACTACAAAGAATGTAATAACTTGTGCATAGTGTATGAAAAGATAATTAAACAGGGTGGTTAAAAAACATTATCACATTTAAAACTATAGAATAAGTCTATTTGATCCTAGTTTCCAGCGTAAAATTTATTCTACATTAAACTTCCCTCTAGTTTCTTAACAATCAGCATTTGCCTAACATTCAAACATTAATCTATCTTATCAAAAACACATATCTCAACCTCTCATTTATATAACCTTGATTATTCAATAACAAATAATCACTTTTGAAACACAAATCCAACCACAAATGAATCAGAAGATTAAGTTTTGGCCTTTTTGATGTTTCAGGAAAGTTACCCCGAATATGGGGGCAGAGATCAAGATCCCGAATGCCCTTCTTCCCCGATATCGAGCTACAACAATGCATTCTTCACATTACAAGATTTTGGTGAGAAACTGCCCGAATTGCCCCCGTTGCTGCAACAAATGCCTCTAAATCAACCATCTTCATCAAAGAACTTCGAACGGGCTCTTCACAAGCCTTTATCAGCCAATCTGAACCATTTGTATGTTAAGAGAGACGGTAACAATCAACCCGTTGTTGCTCTGAGTTCCTCTCAGCGATTTCGCACCAAATTTGTTACGACTGTGCTTTACAAGCCATTCAAGAAACTAAAAAAGTAAACCTTTTATTTTCTTGTTTATTTGTTTTATTTGGGCTTTTGGAATTAGAAACTGCATTTTGGTGCAAGTTGAGTTTATAGTATAGGAAAAAGGTAGAATCTTGAATTCTTGATTTATAAAGCATTTTATGTCATTTTCATTCATTCTGTGATTTGTCTTGTAACAAAACTGCAGAAAGGATCGGGTAACCCGCAGCTATGGGTGGGCAAAACCCACCCGGATTCACTAAACCAAATAACTTGAACCCGCTATAAATGGTTAGGTTTTAGAGTTATGCGACAACCTTTTCTTGGTTTGGTTTATGATCGAACACAAACTGTAATTTTTTTTCTTTTACCAACATTAACCGGTGTCTTTTTGGATTTTTTTAATACCTGTGTCGTGACAATTTTAAGGATGTTGAACGACAAAGGTGACAATGGGACACAAGTTCAAGAAAAGGTCATGCCAATGTTTGATTGTTTGGGTTGTGAGTCGATTTACAAAACAAAAGCAGATATAATTGTTCTAATATATGTAAGAACAAGTACGAGACCTGGTAAGAAATGACTAGTATAAACTTGTGTTTAAACAAATGATGATGATAGTGGTAAGAAAAAAGCTAATGATATTGATAGTGCATTGCAGATGGTCTTATTACTAAATTTTTGGTATGCTATTGATGGTTATTGCTGTTTTTCAGTATCATGTTTGGTTTTTAATATTTGTTTTCCAACTTGTGAAATAAGAAAATAATATTTTGCTATAGAAAAGGATAATTTTATATATCTCCGTAAAACTATATCATATTTATCAAACAAAGAAAAGTATTAGATGTTGAATGTACAAGTCTAGTATCTCATGTATTACAAAGAATGAATAAATAAAATATTCAATAGTTTGTAAAAACGTAAAAGTATAAAACGATACTTTCAAGTAAGATATGATTAAGTTATGTATAAGTAAGTACTTAAGTAAAAAACAATAATATCATTTATAACTTTCGTTTTATAAAATTATTTTTGTAAATTGTATTTTTAAACATTTTTTAAATAATTTAATTTTTTTAGTTGTCAATTATAAAACTTTGAAAAAGCAGCTTACT